>JAJQJQ010000028.1:3000000-3393864 GCA_028622995.1 Panagrolaimus kolymaensis | reverse complement strand
GAATTAAGGCTTGAATTGGAGATATGAATTTTTTTATCCAAATAATTATTATTAAATATATTAAAATTATCCCCAACGGGATTTTTTAATCGCATGCACGGGAAGTACCTCAATCGATGAATTTTTTATTTTTTGAACACTTGCTTCAAGTCTTGAAGTACCTTAATCGAATTTAAAACTTTTTGAATAAGAAAAAAAATTGCAGAGGAAAAGTGCTTTATTAATATCATTTTTTATGCTATTTTACATCCATTTTCAATAATATTTTTCAAAACGGATCCTATGGTGACGATTTGGAAGCCTTCAAAAATTTTAAAAACATCAGCATCAAGCATTGAGTAAGCTTAAACAAATTTAAAACGATATGAATTAGAAAAAAAATTCCACATGAAAAGTGCCTTATTTTTCTCATTAATTATGCATTTTTACATACGTTTTAAATCATATTTTTAAAAATAAATCCTATGGTGCCGATTTGGAAGTAATTTATAGTTGTTACGTTCACCTCGAAGTGATCGTTTACATAGATAGAGGAGGAGGTCCATAAATAAATTATGGATGTTGGTTGAAGGTCATAATTGGTATGCGGTTCAAAACCGAATAATTTTTAAAAATCATATAATAAATATTTGGATAAAAATATCCATATGATGCTTTATTGAACACCGTAACTCAAAATGTGATTCAGCAAATTTTTTAATGTTATTCATTTATTTAAAACCCAAATATCTTGTTGATGAGCTCAATGATTAAAAAAAAAAGTGGAGTTCGAATATTTAGTAAAATACATAAACTACAAGATTTTTAAAACAGAAAAATTAATTTTGGATTTTTTTGATTTTTGCCATGGCATTAACCTTAAAAAAAGATTTCTTTAAATGAAAAACATTAAATTTAAATATTCCTTACTTCATTGAATAGGTAGTTGGGAAGAAAATGGATTAAAAAACATGAGAAAAAATATATAATAAATGATTTAGGTAAACCACTATTTTATTTTCTTTCAAAATTGTCCAAAAAAATGGAAAATTTAGTTCAAAATTCAACAAAAAGTTCACTTTCATATAGTCCAAAAAAGTTGTTATTATAATATCGGGTTTCGTAGCGCAGTGGAATTTTTGCAAGACGTTGCAGAATTTTCGCTGGGTTCGAATCCCGGTGCACAACCACAACAACAACCTCAACAACACCCACAACAACACCCACAACAACACCCACAACAACAACCTCAACAACACCCACAACAACAACACAAAATTTTTGATTTTTTTGGCTTATTTAAATTTCTAGTTTATCAAACTAGAAATAATTCTACAAATTCTTTTTAATGTTTTAACATATTTGATGCATGTTTTCACTACAAAAAAAAACCAAAAACAGTCTGTTGAGTGTTGAAAGATTTTATAAAAGTTTTAATTATGAAACAAATATTTTTTGACCCTTCAGCGGATCTTATTTTTTCTTGTTTTTATTTATTTTTCTTCAAATAAATTCATGCAAATACAAGACATTTCAGAAATGGCAGCAAAAAAAATAAATAAAACTATTTCCTGACATACCAAACACTTGTATCAACAAGCATAGAGGGAGAGATTAGTGAATCTCGTTTTGAATTACGGTCTGAATTGGGCATATGAATATTTTAAGCCAAATATTTTTAATTATTTTTTTAATAATTAATCGCTTTCAAAGTTTTTATAGCCCTCCACGGGCAGCATCTCAATTATGATTCATTTATTTTTTTTTAACACTTGCATCAACAACAACAACATAAAGGTGTTGAGAAACGAAATCAACTTTGAATTAAGGCTTGAATTGGAGATATGAATTTTTTTATCTTATAATATAAATGTATATTTATCATTCACAAAATTTTACCAATATGCAAATATATTTACATAATTCCATGATGAATTACCACAAGGATATGTTTCTGTCATACTAGCAACGTTTACATTATCGTCGGACCAATTTCGTTTCAAGTTGTGGTCCCTGGGTTGAGCAATGCAACCCACAGACTTACCACATACTTTTTGGACAACATCACACAAATGCGCATAATCTTCATCCATATTATAAGTTTTCATTATCATGCAATAATTAGTGTGATTTACATTGCATTCGGCAATATGTTCACGTACCCTTTTAAATTTCCACGGTACAGCGCTGAATTTATTTCGTGTAAAAACACCAACAGCGTCACCAGCAACATCTACTTCTTCTCTTTTTTCTACTGCATCACTAACTGCAATAGCAAAAACATAATCTCTAAAATTATAAGCGCTTATTTGCATGTTTAAAATAAACTTGACAATGTGATGGTTTTTTTACATAAAAATTTTTTTAGCTTTTAACTTGGACAGTTTTTCATTTTACTCTCATTAGTTTCTTACTTATTTCTATTATTGAAGGTTTCTTCTATTTTTTTAATTAGATCTTTATTAATGAGTGTTGTGTTTTCGCCGGAGTCCAATGCTTGATTAATTATTGGTTCGACGTTTTTCCTCTGCCAAAATTTTTCCTATAAATTCCAAAATATTAAAATTGTTATCATTTTTTGTTTGTTTCATATCCACTGTTTAAAATCACAGAAACTATTTGAAAAAATCTTATCGTAAGTAACCTCTCAAGATTTAAGCAAGTTGTTTATTATTAACAATCAAGCTCTTACAAATGCTTATGTTTTTAGTTTCGCTTAAAACTGATTTCCATTTTTAACTAAAGGATTTTCCGGTTAGATAAATTTAATTACTTCACGTTCTTTGGCAGCTGCCTCTAACATTTCTACAACAGCAGTCGCAGCACATTCTCTTTGATCTTTTTCTCTAGATGTAAATTCTTTGATTTTACCAGCCACCTGTAATTCTTTTATGCAATGAAGGTCTTGTGATAGCTGAAAACAAAATGCTAAAATTAATGAGAGAAGTATCTATGTTCAATATAATAATTTTAAAAAAAGCACTATGTTTTTGCTAAATTTTTTTCTCGAATATGCGTTTTAATTCATTAAAATAACTTACATATTGATTTACAGTTCCTAAATATAAGAATGCAATCTGTTCAAACGCTTTCTCCTGCCATAAGTTTAGATCAAGATGGGCATAAAAATGTCTTCGAAGATTATTAGCCATCACCTAAAAATTGTGAGAATTTAAACTTTTAACGCTCACCAAATTACTCTTTTTTTTCAGCTCAACTAACATATTTAGAAAGTTTGTTAATTTTTAAATTCAACTCCACTTCAAACTCGAATTTAATCTTTTTTATAAAACAGTTTAAAAAATTTTCATTCGTACTTAAAATGTGATTTTAAAGTTGAGATGTTCAGAGCTATTTTTATTTATTTATCTTAAAGCTGAAAATCATTAATCTTACCTCAAAAAATGCAGTTGCTGTAAATTGATAAGCCTCTTCACAGGCCCTTAACAGATTATTCCTGGTGACATTTTTATTTACAGTGATTTGTAGGGATTGAGCAATAGCATGGTTTACTCGATTTACTCGCATTGAAATTTGCTAGAAAAAAACTTAAATTTATATGAAATGTTTATTTTTTTTTTCAAATTAATGGGAGGATTTTAAATGTATGGTTGAATAAGTAGTACCTGATTATATTCGGTGTCAGTAAAAAATACTTTCAATTCATATTTCATATCGCGTAATTTGTTTCGCATTCTTTCAAATCCTGCTAACATTTTCTTCATAAAAATGGACACGTCTGATTCTGACTGAAATTTATTAAATAATATTTAAAAACAAAGCAAAGAAACATTTCTTACGTTTGAAAAATACTCATATATTTTAAAACCAAGGTTTACTGCTTCAAATGCAGCGGCAGCTCCATGAAAATATGCACTTGATTTCTTCCATCCTTCAAGCGCTTTAGTCCATGTTTTTAATTCATCTTTTACATCAATCACGTCTTCTATTTTGTCTTTATTATCAGTTAAAAAACTTCTCCAATTATTTGATGCTTCATCTAAAATAGTTTTAGATTTAATTAAGCATTTAATAGCTCTTAGCCCTATACAAAATGAAGAAAAAGAAATATGGTTTCTTAATTTATTTTTGTGCTATAAAAAGGTTTTTAATCTACCAAGCAAAACTACTGTGACCTCAAGCTCACAGTGACATTTCAACCAAAAGTTAACAGCATTTATTCGAAATGTTGAAGATCCAACTCAGCTTCTCCTAGTAATAATCAATTTTAAGATTTCTTTCACCTCTTTTTTCTTCTTTCTTTATCTTTCCTTACAAATATGTGAAAGAATAATAACATAATTTCCTAACATTTTATTTTTTGAGACATTTTTAGGCCATAATATTTATTTCATATCTAGGCGCTTTTTAAAATACCAAAAATTAATCGTTCATGATATTTAATGTATGTATAAATTTTGTTTAGAACTTAAGAAAATAATGATATCCAAAATATTATTTCTTTATGCTCAGCAAAATTTAACAATGATTTTAGAGCATATTCAAGGGATACCAATGCTTATTCTTTGTTATAAATTTTTATAAGCGATTTTACAATAACAAAAATTTTTATTAAAAAAACTCAACAAAACATCAAAGAAAACAAAATAAAAGGACAAACAATAAATATTAAGGCATGATTTTATTCAACGATATTAACTGATAATGGTTCACAGACATGTTCAGTTTCTCCAAGAGTAATATAACCATCATCATTTGGAGATTCTCTTATGAGCTGTGCAAAAACATATTTCCTCTTACGAGTAGCATAACATCCCGTACAGCGAAACTTATCCTTATAATGCCGAATATATTTATACCATTGACGCTTTTCTTTTGAAGTGTAAATGATTAGCTGAGGTTTGCCTTTTTTATTCTTTTCAAAATGGTATAGCTCTTTATCAAGTTCTTCACCTTTGACGATTTTACGAACAAATTTCACATCATTACTTAACGGCTCACAAACATGTTCACTTTCTCCAAGAGTAACATAACCTTCATCATTAGTAGAATCATTTCCAATACATTTTGCGGTAATAAAACGTCCCTGTCCCGTGCATTTACTGCAAAAGAAAATGTCTCTGCTTTTTTCATAATAATATTTATACCATTGAAGTTTTTCACTTGAAGTATAAACAATCAATTGAGGATTCCCTTTATCATTCTTTTGAATATCAAAAAATCGTGGATCAGGTTTTTGTCGTTCTTCTTCCACAGAAATCTTCTCAATATCAAAGTCGATGTCACTTGATGAAAGAAGTTCCATATTCGAAATAACTTCAGCATATTTCAGTGGTTTACATATATGTTTTTTACTTCCAGGAGAAAGATATTCTTCACCTTCGTCGTTTCGGCAACGTTTAAGGATAACTATCTCTTTTTTTATAAGCCGACATTGACAACATACAAAGATTTTTGAGCTTGGTTGATAAGAATATTTGTGACAAAACTTCTTTTCATCATCGAAAGTTACAGCTTTGAGTGAATTCTTTTCACGGAAAAAATTAAAATTTGAAGAGTAAATAAATTTTTTGCTAAATCTTTCAGGATCATATTCTCGAGGTGTGCAACAATGTTCATGACCATCTTTCGTGAAGACAGAGTATTTATCAATTGTTTCATCTTCAAGTAAATAAACGCAAACATATTTGCCTTTTTCAAGACAACCAAGACATCGATAATAATATTTAGAACTTTTAGTAAATTCATAGCAAGTATTTTCGTTTTTTGATGCAAAAACAAAAATACAAATTTTTCCATCATCATAATGGCGAAGTTTATATTTGGATGGATCAAGAATAGAAAGGGATGAATTGATTTCTTTTGATACTTCATCATCGTCACTTTCAAAACTATCTGATGATGATTCACCTCGACGCTGAGAAGTTCGTTTTGGTTTCTTTTCAAGAGGGTGGATATTATTTGAAGAACTTTTTCTTTTACGAAGCTAAAAACTAGGAAATATTACTATTTTAGAAATAAAATAAAAGTTATTACTTTTCGGGCCATAGATTTATTTTCTTCATCGATAATAGAATCTTGAGAATTCTGGGATTCATCAATTTGAGAAGCTTCTAACTCCGCAACGGAAGAATTATATTTATGGCTGGCAATTTGATAGAAAACAACGGATGATGCGAATGTCAATGATTTAGATTTGAAATTTTTTGTATTATTACTATCTCTAAAATAGAATTTATAAATGGAGAATATGAAAATCAAATAGGTTAGATTTACCCATGGAAGACATTCTCATTTTCCATAATTATTCTTCGAGCATTTGAATTAGCATAATCTTGTTGAATGGAATGCTTATTTTTAGATAAATTTGGAATCATCAACCAAGTATATTGTTCAGCCAAATCAACTGTTAAAATTCTATTGCGTTCATGCAAATCATTTGTATTACATTGAGGATAAGTTGAAGCAAATTTAGCCCAGTCGTAAAGTTCCAAAACGATATTGTGTTTCTTGAAAGCAAAATCTTTTGAAGATGCAACATATTTGGAGATGGCTTTGTTCATCTTTTCAATTTCAAGATTGTAAGTAAAAGCAGTAGGATGATTGGCAATTGAGGGAATATTTACAATAATGATTTTTGGTGGCTGAATTGGTATCGGTGTTAGTTGATCTTCTACAAAATTAACATGTTTGTAACGTTTGGGTCCATTTTGGGCGAAAGCTTTTTTGATAACATTTAGAAATTGATTTAAAAATTTGTTGGTGTCCTAGAAAATTATAAATAGTTTTAAACAAAAAGTGTTTAAAAAAACCATACTTTTGTTGCTTGATTAATATTGGGATAATACACCAAAGAATCAAAACCAATGCAAAGAAGAATATTTTTAATTACGTAATCGTTTTCCTTATTTTTTATTTGTTGTTTCATTTGTTCAATGATTTCACTAAAAAATGTAAAATTTACTGATGTTCTAGGTATTTATCAAAGTCAAACTTACAAAGGATCATTGGGATAACCAACAAATAATTTGACGGTGTTTTGATAAATTTTTTCAAACGGGATCGAAGACATTAATGAATCGGTAATGACAAGATTTAATGGACGCTTTGAAGCTGTATGCAATGTATATTTGGAACTTCGAAAAGCATTTAAAGTATAAAGGATCTCTCCATTAAAGCTTTCTTTTGAAATAATTGGCCATCGTAACTTTGCACAACGCTAAAATAAAGCAATTAATTAAAGTTGTATAAATATAAAAAGTAAGCTTACGAGAGGAGCAAGACAAATAGTTTTCTGATTTGCTAATGCTAAGGTATCTTTACAAGACCCATCTTCATTTGTCATGTTGACCTTTTCATCATAATCAACTTCTTCATGGTCTTGCAATGCAACATTCCAAGTCAATTCAGAATAACTTGGTCGTTTTGGAACTGAATCTTGCGAATCATCAAAATCAGAAGACTGTTGTCCATCAGATTCAACTTTATCATTTCGGTTAGAAACTTGTTGCATAGAAATTGATTGAATTGTGGGAGGAATACGATAGTGAGAAATAGGACGGGCTCGTCGATAACATTCATCATCACTACTCTCATCTTGATAGAATTCATCATTATTATGAGATACAGCATTAAGTTGTTGATTATTCGCCATAATTGATAACAAAGTTTCTATAAATAATTGTGAAAGTTGATAGTTGGTAAAGAACAACAAAGCGAGTTAATAACGGAGCGAAAGAATTCTTTGATCGATAAAAGAAAAAAATGAAGAAAAATATTGCAAAAGAAATCTTCTTTTGATTTTTATGATATAATATCCAAAGTATCCCTAAAGAGAAGTACTTTGCACTTCATTGATTGCCAATAAATATATTCTCAAGCAAATCGCTGATAGCCATGAATTTACCATTATTGCTGCCTTTAGGCACAAAATGAAAACCTTTATCAGGGAATAAATTACCAGTTCCAATTAACTAAAAAAAAGGTTCATTACAGACCTGCGACAACAAATATGTTAGCAAATTATTGAGTTATAACAAAACAAATTTGGTAATAAAACTAATAGGGCATGCATCTTTTACAATGAATTAAAACATTGTTACATAGTCCAAATTTTTCAACGGCAAACTTTTACACAACAAAGATTACAACAAGTAATAACAATAAACATTTATTAAAATTAACATCAAAATACAATGGATTTACATTAGGAATAAAATTGTTTGAGATTCTCTTCTACCAGAAATATGTAACACTCCATGCAAGAACAATCATTCCAATAATCTTCAAAGTACCACCATTATGATTGATTACACCATTTGATTTTTCAGGCAATGTATATTCACAGGCTTTTGTATAGTTCTTATTTCCATTTGGTGCAAACTTATTAATCAAGAAATACGGTTCAATTGGAGTCTGAAAATAAAGCATAATTAGTTAAACAAAAGGATAGTAATAGTAAGCATACCATAGCCAAAAGATCACGTGTAGCACAAATATCAGCTTTTGCACAGAGACGAACATAAGTAGCATTGTCGAAGACGAAAGCTTCGTTGTATTTTTCTTGTTTGATGACTTTCTTAGTTTCTTCTGTCATTGCTTTGCATACATTTTCAATTTGATCAGCACATGCGAAACCAGTCATTACTTGGGTATTATCCACAAGACAATGAAATGCGGCACATTCATCACAGGTTTTGTTGACAACAAAAAAGTTGGAGACATTTGCTGAAAAACTAATGTTTGTGAAAAGAAGAAAAAAGGGATTTAGATAAAGATAATACACAAAAATCTCCGGCAATTTTAATAAAATCCTGCCCAATGAAGAAATACAACAACCCATACATACTAAAACAACTAAGGATTCAAAGACTAGCTAAATAGGTATGAAGCAAGTTAATGCATATATGTATGTACAATGATTGGAGGAAAAGAGTAAACAAACTAGTAGCTCTATCAACAACGACTTGTAAGAACTATCATTTAGCCACAATCTCATTACCTTAAAAAGTAAAGGCATTACAACCTATAGCACAACTTAAATAACGTTTAAAGATTATTATAATTTAAAAAATAGCTACACGAGTAACAAAACTTCAAAGCATGTGTAAGATAAACACCCACAATAGTAATAAAAGAAACTCACAGAAAATGTTTTCATGATCAAATTTTCCAAATGGTGTACAAAAGCCTCCAACTTCACATGTTAAACCATCAGAGAATTCAGGAGCAACCATCAAAAGAAACCGAAGCAAAAATGATGATGAAGAGATGAGCATGAAACAACGACCAACCGCCATCTTTCGAATTGATTGAAAGTGAAAGAACTTTTTTTTGTTTCAGAAATTTTCACTAATAACAAAAATTGTAAAGATAATTTGCATCTTTTATTTCCAGTGCCGCGGATGATTTGAGTTTCCCATGGCCATGAGAAGAAATGGATTGAAAAAAGGATAAATTTGCATGGATTGAATTTAATCACGTTTGCTTGAAAATTTTAGAAAGCTCTTTTTTTATTGTTTCATTCATCGAGCTTTTCTCCTTACAAAGAAGTCGTCTCATCTCTGCAAAAATGAAAGTCGTCGTCAACATAATCTTATTTTTTGGGTTATTTATGCTCGTCAAATGTGGTCAAACTTTCAATTCAACCGTATATTTTTTGTTTTGTTTTTTAAAGGGGTTAGAAGATAGTATTGCTTTAACGCAGGAATGGTTCCTTTTTGGTTTACCCAAGCACACTTTTGAAAAATGGATGTTACATGTTTACATAAATAATTAATGGTTTTGGGGAAACTTTTTCTTTATTTGGTTGATCATTTCCTTAATTTGCTGTTGATTTTCACTGCTGTTTTGCTCTTATTATTAAACTTTTGCCCTTCAAGTAAAGCTTGGTCTCGACGTGTTTGTAATGACGCGCGCCTTCAAGTCTTTCTCATTTGCTTGGCTTTACTTTTACTTTCGTCATTTCTTTGTTGTTTCATGCTTGCTCAATAATTGATGCTAATTAATAAAACCCACACTTTATAATTTTTACATGACCGAGGTCATAATAGGGTTATAAACCCTTTTTATAGTTAAAGCAATTCTTTACCCTTTAAAAAAAGTTATTAATGGTTTTGTATTTCAGGAAACTGAAGATGATCCTTTACCGGCACCAAAAATCTTCGAATTCATTCTAAAACTTTATGGAAAAGATTTTGTTCGTCCGCTTGACACTGGTGCTCCAAGTGTGTTAACTCATGAGGTTCGTTTGTTTTTTATTTGTGTACTTTCTTACATTGACTTATCTTTCTCTCATTTTTAGTGCTTGGGTACGGTGATCTCTAAAAGACACATTTTAACTGCTGCTCATTGCTTGGTTGATGCAATCAACATCAACGATAACTCCTTAAGGTATTCTTTTGCTTAATCATTGTTTATATTCATAACTTATCGCTACTTTTTTTAGTATTCGTCGTGGTTTTCATCTTGTGGATACTCGTCTCATCGATGATCTTTCTGATGGTTTCACTTTGGATGATCTTGGTATGGCAACAAGAGCTTATATTCATCGTGAATTCAATTATGAATTTGGTTTGAATGATGTTGGAATTATTGAATTTGATAAAGAAAATGACTTTGGAATCACTCCAATCAAGCTGACCAATACATTTGTCAATAATTTCACTCATACTGCTGTTGCTGCTGGTTATGGAAATTATAGTAATTGTAAGATTTCGTTTAATCTCAAATACACTTTAGTTACCACAAGTTTTTTAGCTACTGCGAATGAAACTCCATCAGCTTTACGTCATGTTCGACTTCATATTCATCCACGTGCTGATTGTTTGAACTCAAAGCTTGTAAAAGAATCAAAAGTGTTTGATCCATCAACAAAAGAACTTTGCGTTGGTAATGTTATGCAACAAGTTGAATTCAATGATGATGGTGGACCTTTACTGTATCGATACAACAAGACTGTCTATCAAATTGGTATTTCAACTCATGGTCAAACTGATGCTGAGCGTACTTGTATGTTTCTTTATAACTTTTATGTCTTTATGTGCTTTCATTTTCATTACTATTACTCTCTTCTAAATTTCACTTTTTAGTCCGATATCTTCGTGTTTCATCATATTGTGGTTGGATTGAAATGATAACAAAGAATGAAGTCAAATGTGAATCGTTGCCTCCATTGAAGCTTCCGTAAGTCTTTGACAACTTTCCTTTACTTTTTTGGTATTTAACTTTGTTGTTTTAGTGCAAAAGCTATACCTCCTGAAATTCCTCATTATGGTCTCACAGCTATCGAATTCGCAGCCATCATTATTCTCATCATCGTCATATTGATCATTGTACTTCTCATCATCATTGGCTTGATCGTAAAACATCAGAAGAAAACTAAAGGGCGAAAGAATGGTGTTGGAACTCCTCTCCTTAATGGTCGTCAACCTGCATCTCAGTATATTATGAATGGCCAAAACAACAGCATTAAGAAGCAACCAACCTACATGTCATACATTCATACTATTGTTGGTTTCGTCAATCAAAAGAGCGTCTGTGAACATGGTCAGAAAATTCCTAAAAAACTTCCTATGGATGATGAATGGATGGATGTTCAAATTGGTCAACCATTTCCCACTCGTCCCATTATCAAAGCTGTTGGAACATCGCTTGATACCGTGCCTGGTGAAAATCCTGATCAATTTGTGGCTTTATGGTATCAACAAGGGGAACCAATTATGGGTCGAGCATGGAATGAAAATGGAACACTTGCTGCAAGCTTTGGTTGGTTAAGCAAAGAACACAAATGTACCACAGAAAATATTCAAGTTCTTGTTGAAAATTGTGATCATGTTCGTGGTTTTCAATATGCTTGGCGTCCATTCCGGGAATCTGCTGTATTTGGTGAAAAGGAATGGCATCCAGTTCAAATTGGCTATCATAAAGGTAATATTTCGCCTTGCGTCGTCACTCTTGAAGATGGAAAACAATTGCTTGGTAAAGCTGATTTGAGAAATGAAATCGTCAGTGCAGCATTTAACGGAGAAGAACATAGCTTTGTTGGACCTACGGTTCATCCTTTCTTGGTTCTATGTCGTAAAGCTAATCCTGGTTTAAATTTCGCTTAAACTTCTTTATGTATACTTTGTATTTACTTATTTGTCTATATGTTTGTATTGTATGTATGTGTTTTGTAATAAATAAATTAATTTATTATTTTTCTTACTTTTCATAATTTTTGTTTTGTTATTGCTTTTGAATGCGCCATTGTTATCAATCCAAGATGAAGATGCATTACATTTTTTTGTTGAATTTTATCGAATGCTTTCTTACCTATCTATCATTTTCCATTTGTAATCTGTCATCATGAGTATGTCGTTGTTTGATTTCCCAAGTAAAAGCAAAACAACATATTTTTTAATATGTTTAAAAAAAGTTTTGCTATTTTTTGTTGTTGTTTTCTTTCAAATCTATCATCCTCTTCTTTATAGCATTCAACCATCACTCATACGTTTGCTTTCGCTTGACCATATCTCGATCGAATTAATGATGTTACTCTAGTTGAATTTAGTCACAACATCCCAAAGCTGTTCTTTTTTCTCTAGCAAGCTTTTTTAGTCGATGCATGAAATTATTTTTGATGAACAAACCCAACCCGTGTTTTATCAAGTCACGATGATTCCAAAATTATTGAACCATATTTGGGAAACTTGATGGGGCTTAGCCGAAAAAAATGTAAATGGTAGTTTATTTTTTCGACAAGTTTATCTTCCATTTGTTTATTATCCAACTTGAATCTTTCAATGAGAATGTTTGTGCCAGGCAAAATCCTAGAAAAGGTCCATGTGGATAAGATTCAGGTGGATTATTAGTTATTAAAAATAGTGCATGGCTTGATTATAACATCATTTCATGGGGCAATAGATAAACCAAAGCCCAGCGTATTTATTTCACAGCCATCGCTGCAAAGGTAATGATGCACCAACTCTGTAGCTAACTTGCAACTGATTATTTTTTCAGCTATAAGATCTAGGTTGATAGTTAATAGCTTAGAAATGTGTGTGGTAAACTTATATCTATCTTCCCTTCACAATTGATGCTGATCCCATAGTTTTTGAAAATTCTAATCACTCAAAAGAAGCTTCTCAATAACAGTGCAATGACTAACAGTCCCATTTGTAACAACAAAAATCCATATTTGCTTTACGAATGGCTCAACGACAACGATTTAAACCAAATAAATACAATGAATGCATCAGTCATCCATTAATCAAAGCAGCGATTAAACAAATGTTAAAAAATGAAATCGTTTTTATTAATAAATATCAAACTCAACAAAAAAATTAACAAACAATAATACATATAAACCTAATGCATACAATTCAAAATTTGTGAAGAAATGGTGGAAAGAAAATTCATCCAATCAAATGTAAAATTTGCTTCATTGAGAGCTTTAAGATTTTCTTGCAAAGCTTTAGCAACATCTTGAAAAAGTCCAGGAAATTCTTTATGACTTTTGAATACGGCATTCTAAAACAAGTTCACGATTATTTGATATAAAAAGAAAAAACCAACTTACAATTAGCGTAGCATTCGCATCCAATAGATAAGTTCCAAAAGCATTATCAAATTCAGTTGAGCATGAACATACAATATTTGCAAGATCATCGTTTTCATGATTTCCAAATAAAATCAATCCAACAAGTTTAATGAACCATTGATCTTCGGTACTTTGAAATGAGTCTTGATTTGAAATGGAATAATATGCAGCATCACGAAGTTTTTCAACATCGCATGAAAATACAGTATCAATCAAAAACTTCAAAGCATCTTCTTTGTTATTGAAAGCATATTTCTTGAATGGTTGCACCTTTCTTGTTATTGATGATTTGATTTGAAATAGGTCGTTGACTCTTCGATTGCATTCATCATCTCCAAAATTTTGTATTACTACCCGCATTGCAGAACGTACAGAGTAATTTCTTGATTGTTCACAAAATTTCTTTCTCATTCCATTAAGAATCCTAAAATATCAATCTCTTAAAGTTTCTCGAAAATAAAATCGTAAAAACATACAATCTAATTTCACTCGAATAATAGTTTTCGTTGATTACAGCAATATGGCAAAAGAAAGTTAACGCAAAATAATTTTCATGATTATCAAAAAACTTGTCAGCAAAGATTTTGAATATTTTCGTTTGCATATCATCTTTCAAGAAATCATAAAGCGGAATCATAACTGGATGTTGAGAAAATAAGCGTCCAAAAATTGTGGCTGAAAAACATTTTAATGTGAGAGAAAAGAAGAGAAGAATACATACCAGCTAAACGAGCCAAATGTGGCCTTGTTGGAAATTCAATTTCAGAATCAATTTGATCATAGCATTCTAAGATTTGAGTAAAAATTGCATCATAATGTTGAGACAAATCTGAAAAGAAAACATCAAATGGATTTGTAACGTTAGAATAAAAAATGGGTTTGAACATACCGTATGACGTTGAACGAATCAAAAAATTAAGAATCTTAGAACATCGAATAACACAGTCTGTTGATCTTTCAATGTTGAAATCAATATCATCACCGCCTTCAGAAACAGCAATCATTTTTCCACTCCATGCATTCAATAAATATACAAGCACAACTTCGTTTGACACAAGATGTTTCGTTTGTTGAAGGAAGAAATCCAAAACATGAAAAAGTGAATAGCATCTTATTGACAACTTTGGATTGATTAAAAATTGTTTAAACTAAAAATACAACAGTTTTAGCAGAAAAGACAAATTTACAAAGACTTACGCTAATGAAAAAAGCTTCAAAAGTGTTAAGCAATGATTCGTCAAAATGGTCATAAGGTTTAGATCGTGAAATAACGGCATTCAAAAGTCCAACACCCGTAGTAGTAACTTTCTTGTCTCCCAATCGCAAAATAATATCATACAGCCCATTAATAGTTTTGCGAAAATTTGTTGATTCTGACATATCCATATCAACCATAGCGCGCATCATATCCTGAAAACAACAAAAAAATGAACAAGAGTGTATAACAAACAAATAAACTCACAAACAGTGGAGTTTCAATCATTTCTTTATTGAATCTTTTAGCTTGATTTTCAACTTCCATACAATTGCCATAAGGATTATTTTGCCATGCAAGTTCCAAAAACTTATTTCGAACAGTGGGAACACTGACCATTGAACCAATACAAGGACTTCCAACATCTCGTAACAAAGCATCACATTTCTCCAAAAGGTTAGTCAAGTTATCAGCCATACTCTGATCGCATTTACTTGAATCAACTGGCTGGTAATCCTTCACGTATTTTGCTTTAGAGAAATCCAAATATGTTTGAGCAAGTGAAGTTGAAGAACATGCCTAAAAACAATCAATCAAAAGTGATTCAACTAAAGTGAGTAAACATACGGCATCGTAATGAGATGAAAAATATTCGTTGGCAATAAAGGAGAGATCATCATTTCGAGAAGAAATATAACAGCAAGCAAGATGATAAGTTTCTGGATCATTTCTTCGTCGATAGAAACAAATACATAGCCACATAAAGGCATACTTCTCACATAACAACCAAGGATTCATGTAAACATATTTTGCATTCATTTGCTTATGGAGATCGTTGTTAGCATAATTAGCTTTGACGGAAACAAGTAAAGCTTGAACAAGATTAGGCAAAGTTTGAATAAAAGATGGTAACCAAACGCATGTAGATCGTCGGCGAATTAGGCTGAAATACATAATGATAAAATAAGCAGTGAAGAGATCAAACACACATTACCTTGAATGATTCCCAAATACGTTTTTACAGAAGGTAAAGAACTTTGATCTTGTTTTTTTGGATTTTTCGGATCGTTTAGCAACAGCAATAAATAGATCCTTGGATACCGAAGATAATTCATGGCTTTGAAGGCAGTACTTTAGTCGTTTTGTGAAAACATTAAATTGTTTCTTGAAAAGTTCAAACGGAATATGTTCAACCAAAGCAGCAGTAACAAGATAAAACACTTTAACATTTTTGGAATAAAACTTCATTATGTTGGTGAACGCCTAAAAGAACAATCATAAGATAGAATAAAGAATATAATCCAAGTCTTACCTTTTCATGGCCAAAGATTTCTGATGATATAAGATAAAGTTGTTCAAAGATTACTTTCAGTTTCTTCCAGTATGAAAATTTTGAAGCACTCAAATGAATCATAAGCTTCTCAAATATGTCATATGTTAACGCGGAATCCAATCCATCCTTCAAGTTGTTTCTAATTTTAGTAAGTAAAAAATTAGCTTGGTAATCCGCAAAGTTCTGTAGATAAAAAGCATGCCGAGATATAGCTTCAATGAAACCAGAGGTACCAGCTGCTTGTTTGACATAAACGAATAATAAAGTTGACGAATCAATTTCTTCCAAAGATGGTTGATGGTGATGTTTGATGAAGACATTTACTAGCATTTTGAGGTATTTATTCTAAAACAAGAAGACATTGATTTCAATGAAAAGAAAGCAATCACTCACAGAAAGATTCGGTATCTTGGCTAAATCACGAGCTTGAGTGCAACAAACACATTCAGCTTTTCCACCACATGACATCCATTTGAGCAATGTATTTGATAGATCGACGTCAAATTCCTAAAAACAAGAGTTTATTAATTGATTACCATTCAAGGAAAAAACAAACAGCATCATGAATAGCTTTCTGAGATTGAACACAACAATTGGAATCATTATTTGATAAACAGCTCATTGCACATAATTCAAAAGAAATTTTAAAGAGTTTATAACGGAATAGTATCAAAGAGATAATAACCTAAAACGATGCTTGGTAAGTGAAATAACAAAAAAGAGAGATACTTTAAAACAAAAACGAAAATTCAAGGGCTCTAATTGGTTTTAGGCGTCCGACGTACCTTTTTAGGCGTCCGACCGGAAATAGGCGTCCGAGATTTTTTAACTCTATTTTGATGCAGCTTTAAGCTTAGGCTTGGGTTTCCATACTTCCGCCCGAAGAGCGGAAGTATGTTATGCTCAGTATCTTAGGCTTAGGCTAAGGCTAAGACTTAGTCTCAGGCTGATTTTTTGCCATTTTTATCTGTTCTCAAAATCTCGGACGCCTATTTCCGGTCGGACGCCTATTTTCACCCTTCGGACGCCTAAAACCAAGTAGAGCCAAAACTTTGAACATAAACTTTTTTTTATTTCTGAGCCAAGTTTGAGCCATTTTTACTTGCAACATGCGACTTTGAGCAAATTTCCCACAAAAAAAATTTCTTTTCATCGATAAACTTTTTAACTTTTATCAATCCTTCATTCAAAAAAATCCTATCAAAATACATAGAATAGAATGAAGCTTCTCACACATAATTTCCTTTCATCATCATTTTTAAAGAATGTCAAAGTTGGTTATCCATTGATTCTTCGTGTAACTAAAGCTGAGGTATGTTTTTTGAACTCATTTTTATTGTTGTCGTCATATATCATTTTGTTAGTTGTTTTTCAGATAATTGAATCAGAATTTGATCCAGATTTTACTAAGAAAATGCTTCAAAAAATTGAATATCATGTTCTTGCTGAAGCAGCACATGTAACAAATATTGGAAATATTGAATTTCCAAATGAATTGCCACCTAATTGGGAAACTGACGAAACTTTCTTGAATGCTGTAAGTTGGCTATCAACATCGGTTTAACAATTTCTTAATCTTTGCCATTTTTAGGCTTATAAACTTCTCAATTGTATCAATGTTGTTGAAGGTGAACTTGAATGCCCAGAAAGTGGTCGAAAATTTGTTGTCCGTGATTCTATTCCCAATATGCTTGCAAATGAAGATGAAGTTGAATAATTATTACATATCTGTTTTGTGTCTTTTGAGTTTTGATTGTTAGACTGAATTTTTATATTTTCTGATCTCTTATTGTTCGTTTTTTTGTTATTTTATATTTATCATAAATGTTTTTTCGCGCGAGTTTTTTGTTCGGTTTATTTCATGGATGTGCAAAGGCATGGAACGATGTAATCATGGAAATGCATAAACGGCAATCCACAATAAAAATGACGAATTTGGGTTTAGTACTGCTGAAAATGAAGTATTGTAACAACAACTTTCTTTGATTACGTTATTCCAAAATTTTATGCTTCCATACTAAATTGCACTTTTAGTTTTCACTTTTGTTAACAGTAGCTTATCGAGCTTTCTTTAGTGTTTCTGTCTTTCTTCTGCCATTTAATTTTTTTTATCAATCTTGACCGATACTGTCGATAACCTCGTACAAGAAAACATAAAAGCATATTAATTATTTAAACTTGTTTGATAGCATCAATTTATCCAATCTGTTTATTTATTTATTGTTTTTCTCTAAATTAAAACTCATTATTTATTACAAATTCATGTTAGTAGGTTGTGTGAAGACACCATTTTTAAATTCATTTCTGTATTGTCTTTGCTCACCATTATTAACTTCAAACTTTTTTGTTGGAATTCTTACTGGTATTGTTATAGAATTTTGTCAAAATATAAATTTGTATATTTTCAAAGTTGCTTTAAGCGGGCTTGCCACAACAAATATGTTAGCAACTTATTGAGTTATAACAAAACAAATTTCGGTAATAAAACTAATAGGGCATGCATCTTTTACAATGAATTAAAACATTGTTACTAGCCCAACTTTTACAACGGCAAACTTTTACTCAATAAAAATTACAACAAGTAACAATAAACATTTATTAAAATTAACATCAAAATACAATGGATTTACATTAGGAATAAAATTGTTTGAGATTCTCTTCTACCAGAAATATGTAACACTCCATGCAAGAACAATCATTCCAATAAGTTTCAAAGTACCACCATTATGATTGATTACACCATTTGATTCTTCAGATAATGGATATTTACAAGCTTTGGTATAGTTCTTATTTCCATTTGGAGCAAACTTATTAATCAAGAAATACGGTTCAATTGGAGTCTGAAAATAAAGCATAATTAGTTAAACAAAAGGATAGTAATAGTAAGCATACCATAGCCAAAAGATCACGTGTAGCACAAATATCAGCTTTTGCACAGAGACGAACATAAGTAGCATTGTCGAAGACGAAAGCTTCATTGTATTTTTCTTGTTTGATGACTTTCTTCGTTTCTTCTGTCATTGCTTTGCATACATTTTCAATTTGATCAGCACACCTCTATAGGGATTTCAAAGAATTTCAAGATTTAATTTTAACATCACAAAAAATAATACATAGGCTGTCTTTTTTAGGAAAAAATAAAAATAAAAATTTATTTTTTCTAATGGCTTTTATATAAAAATTTTCAAATGTAAATGATAAGGAAGTAAAGCAAAAAGTTATCAACACAAAAATCGAGATTGTGTAAAGAATACAAACAAAATAAATGTAATTGAAAGCAATAAATTTAAAACTTAATCAAATTTTTCGATTTGCAAAAAATATTTTATTTAATGAATATTGTCATCTTTGGAAATGTGTTTCGTACATTAATTTTAAATGTATCTTTAAAGATTCGATCAGTTGCAATATCAAATTTGAGAGATAGTTGACCTTCTTCTTCGACATTCTCCTACAAAAAATACTTTTAAATTATTGTTTAATAGAAACAAACTTTTAAAAATCCAATAAAATCATTGAAATTTAAAGATATCATAATAGCGCCCAATTGAAAATGGTTTAATTTAACGGGGAGATGAATCTTCGAGATATTTTCAGATGAGTTTTCATTAATTAAACTTGTTTCAATTCTAAAAAAGAATATAGTAAAAAGCTTGTGTATCAGCACAACTTTTTTTGGTTTCTCGAATATTTTTTCAAAAATGAAACTGATTAAGTTTTTTTTCACTTACCTTTTTGTAGTCGCATTAGGAAATAAGGAAATTAAATCTTCAACTGGAAGAATATTCTTGTTATTATCAAAAATAGTGACGTAAATTAAATGAACTGTTTTAATTTGATGAGATGGTAAAAAAATCAATTCCTTTAATGTTAATTCCTGATCTCCAAGTTTAATGTGTTTTATACCATCACAATTGATAATTTTAATGACGTTAAAAAATATATCCTTTTTGACACTAAGTAAATCGATGGTAATATTTAAAGTATTTTTTATGTAATAGTTTTTGAAGTTGACTTCTTGAAAGTTATCTGGATTCATGAAGAGAGATCTTTCATAAAATGTTGGTTTCGTTTTGCATTTATCAGAAATAGTAAGGTTGTGACAAAAAATCTGCTTGCTCCGGTAAAATAAATATTTGCATGTTTGAAACAAAGTGTGTTTCACCTCACTTTTAGCTGTGTCATAAATATAATCCATTAATGGATGAGGAAAAGAAAAGATTTGGCTCATAGGAAAATTTAGTTTAAACCTCTTAAATTTTGATATTGATAAATTTGTTGGGTTTGGTTTAATACTGCCTGAAGTAGGATTAAAGTCGATAAGCTTTTAATTTTTGTTAAAAGAAACCTTTAGAAAATTTGAGCTTAGCATTCATGAAAGTCGTTCGAGGAATGTCAACATTTTTTAATGATAAATTTCCAATAAACTCTGATAATCGACGATTCCATAAATTTGATTTTTTTGATTTCATAAAGTTTATTAATTGTGAAGCAACTTTGATGGAACCAAAATGTTTTTCAATTCCAATATAATCTATCCACCATTTTGTTACATCCATCCCTAATGAATCAAGTAGTTTAATTTTAGTTAAATATTCATCTCTCATATTTTTATCAGAAACAAATAAGCGGCAATATCGAGAATATACGTTTAATAAAGCTTTGGGTTGGTCCTTGTCTTTTAAAAATTTTAAATAAAAGTTCCAAAAATTTATTGATGTAGGCCGTAATCCAACTTCCCATTCAATGCATTCAATGACAAAATTAAGATCGGATAAAAGGTACGCATATTCTTCGATAGATTTATCTTTTATAGATTCCCATAATTCACTTGACTTGTTATATTTCGACTTAATTTTTGGTGATATTGGTTGCACTAAAAATTATTTTTTTATACCAAGTTTTTCTTTGGATTAGCAGATTTGTTTGAGGAAGAATTTTGCTTTAAAAAAATTACTTACGGGACATCATATCGCATTCATCCAAAAGATATTTATGATGTTTATGAGGATAAGATAAAACTTTTTCAATCCGATCAGTCGATGTTGCAAAATAATAAAAATCAGATGAAACTGGACCACGAGATTGTTGGATTGCGGAAGTAAGAAAATGAAAGCTTTCAAGCATTTTTTCTTGGACATACAGTATATCTTCTTGATAAAAACAAGCTAAAGCTTGACATTCTATTTTGTCACGTTGAAAGTTTAATTTCTGTTGGTCACAGTCATAAAAAAAAGGCCATAGTTCCGAGCTATAAAGTTTAAATTTTAGTATATATACTCGACATTTAATTCCTTAATAATAAGAATGCAGTACGTTACTATAACATTCTCAATATCCACAAAATTACTCAAAACTTGGCAAGGACCAAACTTCATCCATAAACTTAAAATGAAAAAAGTTTTTTTTCTCATACAAACTTCTTCGAATTTCACTTACTTTGACCACCAAAGCCAAAGTGGAGGCAAAATAGTAAATTTTAATGCCATTTTTTGAAACAGCTCCCTTCTTTTCTTATTATTTTGAGGATTTTCTAACGCTATTTGATTAATCTGCTGAATGGCAGCATCATATTCCACAAATGCCACCATATCAAATTAAAAATTTTTTTAATCCACAATAAAGAAAAAAAAATATACAATAGATTAACTAGTTTTTTGCTGTAAATTACAAAAACTTTTATTTTCCACGAAAGATGAGCGCTGATATATATTAATGTGCCATAAAAAACCTATGTATGCGTCTATCAATCAATACATAAAAAAGAATGCCTTACAAAAAAAACTTCTTTTTTTTCAACCAAAAAGCACGCTTGTTTTGTTATGCATATAAAAAGAATGAGGACACACTACCTTGCCAAATCGACACCCACAGCTATTAAGAGAATGGACTTTTTTAATTTGCTTCTCTTAAGCTTATTAAAATAAAAACAAGTAAAAACAACAACGTAAAATCTTTTATTAACAAATATCAAAACTCAACAAAAAAATTAACAAACAATAATACATATAAACCTAATACATACAATTCAAAATTTGTGAAGAAATGGTTGAAAGAAAATTCATCCAATCAAATGCAAAATTTGCTTCATTAAGAGCTTTAAGATTTTCTTGCAAAGCTTTAGCAACTTCTTGAAAAAGTCCAGGAAATTCTTTATGACTTTTGAATACGGCATTCTAAAACAAGTTCACGATTATTTGATATAAAAAGAAAAAACCAACTTACAATTAGCGTAGCATTCGCATCCAATAGATAAGTTCCAAAAGCATTATCAAATTCAGTTGAGCATGAACATACAATATTTGCAAGATCATCGTTTTCATGATTTCCAAATAAAATTAATCCAACAAGTTTAATGAACCATTGATCTTCGGTACTTTGAAATGAGTCTTGATTTGAAATGGAATAATATGCAGCATCACGAAGTTTTTCAACATCGCATGAAAATACAGTATCAATCAAAAACTTCAAAGCATCTTCTTTGTTATTGAAAGCATATTTCTTGAATGGTTGCACCTTTCTTGTTATTGATGATTTGATTTGAAATAGGTCGTTGACTCTTCGATTGCATTCATCATCTCCAAAATTTTGTATTACTACCCGCATTGCAGAACGTACAGAGTAATTTCTTGATTGTTCACAAAATTTCTTTCTCATTCCATTAAGAATCCTAAAATATCAATCTCTTAAAGTTTCTCGAAAATAAAATCGTAAAAACATACAATCTAATTTCATTCGAATAATAGTTTTCGTTGATTACAGCAATATGGCAAAAGAAAGTTAACGCAAAATAATTTTCATGATTATCAAAAAACTTGTCAGCAAAGATTTTGAATATTTTCGTTTGCATATCATCTTTCAAGAAATCATAAAGCGGAATCATAACTGGATGTTGAGAAAATAAGCGTCCAAAAATTGTGGCTGAAAAACATTATAATGTGAGAGAAAAAAAGAGAAGAAAACATACCAGCTAAACGAGCCAAATGTGGCCTTGTTGGAAATTCAATTTCAGAATCAATTTGATCATAGCATTCTAAGATTTGAGTAAAAATTGCATCATAATGTTGAGATAAATCTGAAAAGAAAACATCAAATGGATTAGTAACGTTAGAATAAAAAATGGGTTTGAACATACCGTATGACGTTGAACGAATCAAAAAATTAAGAATCTTAGAACATCGAATAACACAGTCTGTTGATCTTTCAACGTTGAAATCAATATCATCACCGCCTTCAGAAACAGCAATCATTTTTCCACTCCATGCATTCAATAAATATACAAGCACAACTTCGTTTGACACAAGATGTTTCGTTTGTTGAAGGAAGAAATCCAAAACGTGAAAAAGTGAATAGCATCTTATTGACAACTTTGGATTGATTAAAAATTGTTTAAACTAAAAAATACAACAGTTTTAATGTAAAAGGCATTGTACAAAAACTTACGCTAAGGAAAAAAGCATGGAAAATGTTAAGCAACGATTCGTCATAATGATCATAATGTTTAGATCGTGCAATAACGTCATTCAAAAGTCCAACACCCTTAGTAGTAACTTTCTTGTCTCCGAGCCGCAAAATAATATCATACAGCCCATTAATAACTGTGCAAAAATTTGTTGATTTTGACATATCCATATCAACCATAGCGCGCATCATATCCTGTAAACAACAACAAAATGAACAAGAGTGTATAACAAACAAATAAACTCACAAACAATGGAGTTTCAAACATTTCTTTATTGAATCTTTTAGCTTGATTTCCGACTTTCATACAATCGCCATAAGGGTTATTCTGCCATGCAAGTTCCAAAAACTTATTTCGAACAGTGGGAACACTAACCATTGAACCAATACAAGGACTTCCAACATCTCGTAACAAAGCATCACATTTCTCCAAAAGGGTAGTCAAGTTATCAGCCATACCCTGATCGCATTTACTTGAATCAACTGGTTGGTAATCCTTCACGTATTTTGCTTTAGAGAAATCCAAATATGTTTGAGCAAGTGAAGTTGAAGAACATGCCTAAAAATAATCAATCAAAAGTGATTCAACTAAAGTGAGTAAACATACGGCATCGTAATGAGAAGAGAAATATTCGTTGGCAATAAAGGAGAGATCATCATTTCGAGAAGAAATATAACAGCATGCAAGATGATAAGTTTCTGGATCATTTCTTCGCCGATAAAAACAAATACTTAGCCAAATAAAGGCATATTTCTCACATAACAACCAAGGATTCCTGTAAACATATTTTGCATTAATTTGCTTATGGAGATCGTTGTTAGCATAATTAGCTTTGATGGAAGCAAGTAAAGCTTGAACAAGATTAGGCAAAGTTTGAATAAAAGATGGTAACCAAACGCAAGTAGATCTTCGACGAATTAAACTGAAATACATAATGATAAAATAAGCATTGAAGAGATCAAACACACATTACCTTGAATGATTACCAAATACGTTTTTACAGAAGGTAAAGAACTTTGATCTTGTTTCTTTAGATTTTTCGGATCGTTTAGCAACAGCAATAAATAGATCCTTGGATACCGAAGATAATTCATGGCTTTGAAGGCAGTAATTTAGTCGTTTTGTGAAAACATTAAATTGTTTCTTGAAAAGTTCAAACGGAATATGTTCAACCAAAGCAGCAGTAACAAGATAAAACACTTTAACATTTTTGGAATAAAACTTCATTATGTTGGTGAACGCCTAAAAGAACACTCATAAGATAGAATAAAGAATATAATCAAAGTCTTACCTTTTCATGGCCAAAGATTTCTGATGAAATAAGATAAAGTTGTTCAAAGATCACTTTCAATTTCTTCCAGTATGAAAATTTTGAAGCACTCAAATGAATCATAAGCTTCTCAAAAATGTCAAATGTTAACGCGGAATCCAATCCATTCTTCAAGTTGTTTCTAATTTTAGTAAGTAAAAAATTAGCTTGGTAATCCGCAAAGTTCTGTAGATAAAAAGCATGTTGAGATATAGCTTCAATGAAACCAGAGGTACCAGCTGCTTGTTTGACAAAAACGAATAATAAAGTTGATGAATTAATTTCTTCCACAGATGGTTGATAATAATGTTTGATGAAGACATTTACAAGCATTTTGAGGTATTTATTCTAAAACAAGAAGAAGTTGATTTCATTGAAAAGAATGCATTCACTCACAGAAAGATTCGGTATCTTGGCTAACTCACGAGCTTGAGTGCAACAATCACATTCAGCTTTTCCACCACATGCCATCCATTTGAGCAATGTATTTGATAGCTCGACGTCAGATTCCTAAAACAAGGGTTTATTAATTGATTAACATTCAAGGAAAAAACAAACAGCATCATGAATAGCTTTCTGAGATTGAACACAACAATTGGAATCATTATTTGATAAACAGCTCATTGCACATAATTCAAAAGAAATTTTAAAGAGTTTATAACGGAATAGTATCAAAGAGATAATAACCTAAAACGATGCTTGGTAAGTGAAATAACAAAAAAGAGAGATACTTTAAAACAAAAACGAAAAATTAACGGTTACATAAAAAGTCGCAGCAGCAACATATTATTAGTTAAACTAAAGCTCAAGGATAATCATTACTCATAGTTTTAAATAAAAGCAAAAATAACAAATATTTGGATAATAGGAAGCAACAGTCAAACATAAAACTTTGTAAAAAACTTTGAACATAAACTTTTTTTTATTTCTGAGCCAAGTTTGCGCCATTTTTACTTGCAACATGCGACTTTGAGCAAATTTCCCACAAAAAAAATTTCTTTTCATCGATAAACTTTTTAACTTTTATCAATCCTTCATTCAAAAAAATCCTATCAAAATACATAGAATAGAATGAAGCTTCTCACACATAATTTCCTTTCATCATCATTTTTAAAGAATGTCAAAGTTGGATATCCATTGATTCTACGTGTAACTAAAGCTGAGGTATGTTTTTTAAACTCATTTTTGTTGTTGTCGTCATACAATCCGTCAGCAAAATATTCGAACATTCGTTCGTTCGAAGCATGCAAGTATCATGCAGCCATGGAAGCGCGTTTTTGAAAATCAAAGGAACTTTGAACAAAAAATTTTTGATTTCGATTTTTTTTTCTTTTAAAATCTTTATTGTTTTTAACAAATTTTATTAATCGCTTAACTAAGTTATACAAAATTATTAAGATAGCGATAGAAAATGGTTTAAAATATATATCAAGCATAGGGAACTCGGTATATTTAAGATTTTTTTAGTATGTTTGTTGGTTTATCTTATTGTAATCATAAAGCTGGGAGGTTCATCCCTATTGCACTATAAATAGCATTTGGAAACAATTACAATAGCTCAAGAAAAGTCATTATTAAAAATACCCTCTAATTTTAACTAAAATAGGCGAGGGGCTTCACTGTCATTATCCAGTATTTTATTGTTTTGCCACAATATCAATTGTTTTCTTTAATTTTAATTGGAGTAGAGCAGCTACAAAATTTAAACAAAAACACGAATAATAACTTCAAAATCATTGTTGTTTAAATTTCAACAGTTCGGTAAAATTTGAAAATCTTCTCGTTTTCATAGTTCCAACTTATTGATAGCATTTAAAGATATTGGTGTTGTTTCCGAAAGTTTAGTTCGAACAAAAATTGAAAAATCGGGGAAGTCAACTCCGTAATCGCTTTGTTTAACAAAAATGGGATATGTACTTTTGCATTTTTGCCATGATGCTTAAACTCGAGAGCTATCGTCGAACTATCAGATGACTAAACATATAACAAGGAAAATTCTCAGATTGTTCAATTATAAAAAAAGTTTATCTCAATCTCAAAACAATAAAGATTTTAAAAGAAAAAAAAATCGAAATCAAAAATTTTTTGTTCAAAGTTCCTTTGATTTTCAAAAACGCGCTTCCATGGCTGCATGATACTTGCATGCTTCGAACGAACGAATGTTCGAATATTTTGCTGACGGATTGTATATCATTTTGTTAATTATTTTTCAGATAATTGAATCAGAATTTGATCCAGATTTTACTAAGAAAATGCTTCAAAAAGTTGAATATCATGTTCTTGCTGAAGCTGCACATGTAACAAATATTGGAAATATTGAATTTCCAAATGAATTGCCACCTAATTGGGAAACTGACGAAACTTTCTTGAATGCTGTAAGTTGGCTATCAACATCGGTTTAACAATTTCTTAATCTTTGCCATTTTTAGGCTTATAAACTTCTCAATTGTATCAATGTTGTTGAAGGTGAACTTGAATGCCCAGAAAGTGGTCGAAAATTTGTTGTCCGTGATTCTATTCCCAATATGCTTGCAAATGAAGATGAAGTTGAATAATTATTACATATCTGTTTTGTGTCTTTTGAGTTTTGATTGTTAGACTGAATTTTTATATTTTCTGATCTCTTATTGTTCGTTTTTTTGTTATTTTATATTTATCATAAATGTTTTTTCGCGCGAGTTTTTTGTTCGGTTTATTTCATGGATGTGCAAAGGCATGGAACGATGTAATCATGGAAATGCATAAACGGCAATCCACAATAAAAATGACGAATTTGGGTTTAGTACTGCTGAAAATGAAGTATTGTAACAACAACTTTCTTTGATTACGTTATTCCAAAATTTTATGCTTCCATACTAAATTGCACTTTTAGTTTTCACTTTTGTTAACAGTAGCTTATCGAGCTTTCTTTAGTGTTTCTGTCTTTCTTCTGCCATTTAATTTTTTTTATCAATCTTGACCGATACTGTCGATAACCTCGTACAAGAAAACATAAAAGCATATTAATTATTTAAACTTGTTTGATAGCATCAATTTATCCAATCTGTTTATTTATTTATTGTTTTTCTCTAAATTAAAACTCATTATTTATTACAAATTCATGTTAGTAGGTTGTGTGAAGACACCATTTTTAAATTCATTTCTGTATTGTCTTTGCTCAGCGAAAAAATCAAGGGGAATTTTAAAAAATCGATTAAAATTTTATATATATAACTAAACAAAAAAGATGGGTCACATTAGCGTCAACAAAAGGAGCAAAAACAACCACAAATGAAGTGTCATCAAAATAGAGCAGACAAACAGGATTTATACAACTCCCATATTTTTTTCTTCGCTTGATGGATTTTATTTTGTCTTTTATTCAACAGATACCTTTCACCGTTGTGTATATTTTCTAATTGATTAAAAACTGTTTTTTAAATTAAAAATGCTTAAAGTAAATTTTGATGGGTATCCTCAAATATATGAAATTGCTGCTAAAAAGCTACTCAACGATTTATCAAATGCTAAAAATTATTTTGATCAAAAACGAATGTTTAAAAGTTTCTGCACTCATTATTCAGTTGTACCAAGTTTATGGAAAGAATGGATAAGGTAAATTTGAATCAAGGTCAAATCGTGGCCCTCTGCTATCCTTACTTTCACTAGCATAGTTATTTGTGTTTCAGCTTAAAAAGTAAAGCGCTTAATTATGGAGAATTTCATTACGATGAAGATCTTTCAAAACTTTATAAACAAACTTTAAACCATTTTTATGTTGATGCAAATGAATTTGAAATGGTATATCGTTTAGAACATAAAGTAATTACTTTTATTTTCAGCAAATAAATCGTAAAAAAATATATTTTTAATTTAGCCATATCGCAAACTTATAACTTTTCCTGATTTTAATAGGATGCAAGAAGATACCTTTTATCTCGATGTAGGACGATTGCTAGTAATTATTTCATTAAAAGAAGCATTGGTCTTCCCACATTCGAAGTTAGATGAAGTTTTAAAAGTTTATAAACGTTGTTCAGGTAATTTTATAAATATATATTGAAAATTTTTAACCCCACTTTTTTCTGATTCTCCGTTGAATAATGAATTATGGAAAAAATTCATCAAGGCAAAAATTTTATACCAAAAAATAATATCGGCTAATGCACAGCTTAAATCGCTTAATTATTTATTGGAAATAAAAGATGGCGGGTTTATTATCCAAAATATTGAATTGAAGCTATCGAAAGATCCATGCAACCTTATCATCTGGAGATTTTACTTTAATTATTTGAGAAAACTAAATGATATTGTAAGTTTGGTGCGATTAAAATTAAAACATTCGAATTAATATAAAAAACTTTCAGAGAATATTAAACATATACGGTAGATATTGTCGTTTATTTATAGAAGATTTGGAACAACGAAAAATCTATGCGAAAGAAATTCAATATTACAAAAAAGCGGGCTATAATGTTTCAAAATGGGTAAAAGATTTGATAGAATTTGGGCGATATTTTTTGCTCAATGAAACTTCTTCTTTCTTTGAAACACCATTTCCTTTATTAAATGAGCCGTCAATAAGTAGACGACAAGCATATAAAATGCTAATTAACGAAGCTCATAACAAAAAATGCAGCAGTTATTTCACATTCAACAATTTTATTATTCAACCATTTGCAATTCCTAAAACCCTAATATTTTTCGTAACTCAAAACGTCACGATCAAAGCATATAGAAAACTCATTCAAACTTGTAAATATTTTTTTGTTAAAAAACAAATTATCCCAGTTTGGTTTCTTGAAGTGGGTACACATCCAAGTTTATTTTATAATGAAAATTCATTATATATTTGCGAAAAGAAATCGATTTCATTAAAATGTAAAATATGGATCGAAAACGCCGTTACTATTGCTGGAAACTTTAAATTAATGAAAAATATTTATCAAAGTGATATTAAATTTTTGTATCTTATGGGGTCAAAAATGACATTAAAAGAGTATAATATTTTGGTAAAAAGTGAAAGAATTACTGATATTCATATAATCATGACTAAAATAACGATGGAAAATGAAGTTGAAAATATAACGTTAGATAAGCTTATGGAAAAGCTCCCAAATGCTTATAACATGTCAGTCAGCTTTTTTTGTAGATTTTAAAACATTTTTTAAGTGCTTAATATGTTCCAGAGAAATCTCATTAGTTTCAATATCAGCATCACCTACCTCACTAAAAGCTTTAATGCAACTTAAACGTAAGGTTAAACTGGAAAATTTTAGAATTGAGATCTTAAACGAATCATTTGAACCAAAGTATTTTTGCACTTTTTTAAAGGTTTGTTTTAAAAAAATTGTTAAATTTATTGTATTATTGCCAAAACGTCTAAAAAAATTAGTAAAATTAGATACAATTGATGTTAAAAATAATGAAGTTTTTAGGAAAATATTGCACCAAAGTCAAATTTCTTCCTTCGTTACAGTGACCTAATTGATGTAAGATATCAGAATGAAATGAAAATGGCAGTTGAATCAATTATTCCATTCCAAAAAAACCAAGTTCCTCGAGTTCTTATCAAATATTATTGAATTTCCTTATAAAATATATTTTATTCTATTTTTCTTTTTACTTATATAACTTTTTTAATAAAAGAAATTCAAATGCATAAAAATTAATATAAGTGACCATTTTTTTGTTTGAATCGCATCTTTAACACTCGGGCATATCAAAGTAAACCGCTGCTGAGTCCATTTAAACAGATAAATGATTTGAAGTTTACCATCATCCAAGCATAATTCTCATCCCAGCGACAATATGATTGAAAATTATTACATTTCTCCATCAAATTTTATCGGAAATTATCAAAGAGAGTAAGAAAATTAACGTCCGCTGCAAAAAATATGAAAATTATAAACAATTTTGTGGTTTACTTTCATTTCCCAAGAATGTAGTCGAATGGCTCATTTTCCACACACTCATTTTGGCCGTTTCTTTCCATTCTTGTTGCTCTCTTTCTCTCTTTAAAGATGCGCCACTCGTATTGATCCAACAAAGAAAAAAGCCAACAAGCAGCAACCTAAAATCTCTTTCTTCCTTCATTTCATTTTATGACTTTTTCTTATTTGTGTTGAACAAGCAAGCTAACTTAGTTTATCAAAAGTTATTTATTTTTAGCTTAAGCAAATATGAGCTATAATAATCAATATAAAGAAAGACGTAATCAATGAAATATTTGTTGAGGGGCTTCCATTAAAATCACAAAAATGGAATGAATTGGTGCATTGATAGCTGTAGAAGAGATCGTGTTTTGTAAAGCTGTTACTGAGTTTGTCCTAAATTTATGTGTTGTACATATTTGTATGATTAAAAAAACCCTATAAAATACTTACATTGCAACTAAAATTAATGGCATCGCTAATATGTAATAAACCTTGAAGCTCATCTGTAACTACATCTGCTACCGTATCTTCACAATCAAAAGCATAAAAATGTTTTCCATTTAAATTTCCACTCAAGCATGCGCAATACGAAGCTGACGAGGAACAATTTCTAGTGGGAATTTGGAAATAATTTGGATCACCCAATTCTTTAAAATTATAATCTGGCTTGCATTGAAGAGCTTCCGACATTATTGAAGAAGTTATGAGTGAAGATACAAGAAAAGCAATTAATAAAAACATTTTAAACGAAAACGATTCATAAAATAAAATAAATGAAATGAAATATTTTTTAATACATTTTATAGAAAAACAAAATATTAAGCATTTGGGAAATAAGGGTTTAGTCTAAAAAACCTCACCTAATATTTTTGTGATAAAACATTGCTGATAAGAAAAATTCATGAGAAAACAATTACGTCAATTTATTTACGTCAAAAAAAATGTCATCAATTCTTTTTATTGAGTCAGAGGCCTATGTCGTGCATTTTGTTCGAATATATTTTTAACTCACAAAAAAATATAAACAATAATCAATGAATCATGTGATTCCAGACTATTCACTACCAAATGACTATATAACCGAAAAGCTTTTTGTAGCTATTAAAAAACGAAACATATCCATTACTTTTTTTGAGAAATGTTAAATAATCGAATCGCTTTTTTAAAAAACAGAGTTGCAAAAATTAATAGGTTTGATTTTGGGTCGTAAACAAAAGAATATTCTCAAATATTTTTGAAGGCCTTCTCGATATGGTTTAATTGCAAATAATACTGTTAAAGAATTCACAGTTGAATGAGAAGCTAAGATTTGCATGGATATTTTTGAAATCTCTGAAATTGATTCAAAGTCAGCTTTTAATTTTCTATGATTTAGTGCTTCACCATACCATGTTTCACTAAGCCCTTACCTTTCATATTGGATGCTTTTAACATTGAAGCAAGAATCAAAACAACCATAGGAAAAACAATAAATATCAATGGAACTAACATTTGTAAAAATAACGCGAATATCAATTGTTTTGTAATTTTTAAAGTAGTGACAGACATGTGAGATTTCATTAATGCTAATTTTTTATTAATTTTATAAGCAAAAATTAAAAATATTGCGTAAATAAAACAAATTTGAATCAAAACTATGATCAAGTAAATTTTGTACAGTATACTTTTTCATGCGCCATTGCATGGAAATATAATTACTAAATCCAAAATATCTGGAGATGTAAAATTGACATCCTTCAAGAATTCATTATAATCACGATTCGATAAATGAAGGAAAATTAGTGGTGGAATGGCATTAAATAACATAATTGAAAATATGACGATGATGCCTTTGATAGAATGGAAAAAATTGATTTTACTAAAAAGTGCATAATATTGATAAATAATGGCTGTTAAGACAGAGATGGCCGAGAAACTAATGGTTATATGAATAATGTCCTAAAAAGGTTTAACAAAACAATATTCAAATTTTTCTGGGAATATGTAAACCGGGTTTCTTTAATTTCCACTTACATATTGAATTGAATGACCCCAAAAAGTATCAAAATTTCGAAACAACCCGGTTCCACAAATTGCTGACATGGTTAACAATGGATATGGGCCATAAATAACTGACATATGTAAATCCATAACCAAAGCTGTAAAAAGAGTAAGTAAAACATAATATTTATATGGCCCCATGGCTTTGGTTGAATTTTTTATAACAATAAAGATTGTTAATGAATTAGTTAATAATGCAACACAGCCACCAATTAAAAGACGAGTATGATAATTTTTAAAATCATCTTTGGTAAGCGTGGCACTGTTGTTTATTGTCATTTAAAAAACTCGTAGGTAAAAGATGTGAACTTCCTGAATGAGATTTTTATGTTCAAAATATTTTTCTTTTCTTTTTTGCAGAGCACAAAATTAAATTTATGTAATTTAATGTTGGTCCACTAACAACACCACCTTCGAGCAAAATAACAACGTCCCCTGAAGGTTATTACGGTATTGAAACAAAACAAATAAAACAAAGTGCCTTGTTAATCATTGAAACTACAAAGAACTTTCTTTTTTGGAGGCTGATTCAATTAATCTTTTAACAAAAAGTTTTTTAGTATCAAATCTTGTTAAAAAAAGTTATTTGTGTGTTTTATTATGTTAAAAAGAGTATTTATATATCTTATTAAAACATAATGAAATTGTCCACTATTTTTGCTCGTTATTAACGATCACTAGTCTACTATACACCTCCTTCATCTTTAAAAATTAGAGCAGTAAAAAAATGATAACAGTCGGCTGTTTTTGTAAAATGTAAAAAATACTAAAATTAAGAGTAACAAAAGCTTACATGAACAAAGAACAAACTTTCTTTTGAAAAAAAAATAGCTTAAAAAAGGAAACGTGTGAGAAAATGGAAAAATCGTCCACCAAATGGATGAATTACAAATGTTTCAAATACTAACGCTGTGAAAAGAATAAAAGTATATAAATAAAAGTTAGGAAAATGTTAAGCACAACATCGATAAAATTTTAAGGGTTAAAAACATATGTAGGCATTAAAAAAGTAAATCAAAAGTTACAATAAGAGAATGTGAAAACATTTTTAGGGGAATACATGCATCTTGAAGCAAGTCATTTTTTATAAAATATTAAAATGTTGTTGTTTGCTTTGGCTATGTCGACGAGGAGGAGGATCAGGTCTATCAATTGTCAATGAGCTACGACCAAGCTTTTCAAATCCTAAAAAGCAATTGATTTGTTTATTCTATTAAAAGCCAATGTTTTTGCTTTTTACAACTAACAAACAAAAAAATTACCTAACATTTTTTGTGATCGATGTTTGACATTTATGGATGCTGACCGAGGAGTTGATGGTCCTGCTTTATCATTATGAGCAGTAACAGCGGGTGTTTGCAAGCCTTTAGCTGGTTGCAATTCATGTTTGCTATGACCGGATAATTGTTGAATTAAACCATCAAAATTTGCCAACGAAGAAGTTTCAGTGGAATGAGTTTCCAAATTTGTTCTTTTATGAACAAAAGAACATCCTCGTGTTTGTTGTTTGTGTTTGTCTTGAGTCTAAATTAAGTTAGAAATTATGATTCTTATTGAAAGCCAGTTATTTGAAAACATTAACTCACTTTTTTCTTAAATTCTTTATAAACTTTTATTGGTTCAACAACCATTCGAGCTGAAAGTCGATCACAAGCTTCATGAACGTCTGGATTATTTTGAGCGTCTTCAACATTGAGGGTCATTAAAATAAATTGAGCTGCATCTTTTAAAATATGTTCAAATGCTTTAACAAAATTTTGTAATTTTTCAATAGAATTTTTCTTTGATCGAACTTTAATCAGAATGGTTGCAAAAGCTTTTTGAATCTTTCCAATATAAACGGAAAATTCTGAAGCGCAATTATTTACTCGATTTAAAATTTCTGGAAGCCCATGAGCAGATTTACCAATTAAAGATTGTTTAAGTTCACAAATTTTTGAATCAATTAAAATAAGATGATCAAAGAATTTTTCACATTTTTTAATATTTTTTAATTCTAATTCTTCAAAGTTTTTGGTAATTGAAGCTTTGTGACCTAAAATTTTTTTGATCTTATTAGTATTAACACCTTAAATATTTGCTATTCAGGTTTGAAAATTTATGTATGCTTACCCAATTTTGCTTTCAATGTTATCAATGGTAAAAGGTGCAACTTTAATTGATTTTCCTTTCTTCGGGCATAACTTTTTCTTTGGAAAAAATTTCGAATAATTCCAACAAATTCTTCATTCGTATTTGGATTTATTCCATTTCGCAATAATCCATCATCAGAATAAACATTGAATTTTAATTTAGACAAATATCCAAAAACTGGAAGTTCGCGAACAAGCTTTTCCATTGAAATTTCAACCGATTGAATTCTCTCAAAATCAGCTTTGATTCGATTCTTTAAATCTGACGTAAGATCGTTATCAAAACTCAAGCATGAAATCATATTGCAACCCCAAGTAGCTCCTGTAACAACATGAGTGGCTTCAGCATTAATTTTTTTGAACAAAACTTTAAACATTTCATTTTTAACATCGATGCTATCCAAAGTGGTGGTAAATTGTTGAAAAAAATAAATTTTATTTTTTCCTTGTTTATTTTTTATTTCATTCAAAAATAATAAAATTCCTTCATTTTGAATAATTCCCGATAAAATGGAAAGTTTTGCTTCACATTCAATTCCAAGAAATGCTAACATGTCATGGATGTTGTCATCAAAAAAGATTTCACTTTTATATCCATTCAAAGTTTGTGAATGAATTGCAGATGGAGGGATGTCACTAAAAATTGTTTGTTGAAGGATCAAAGATTTCTTCCTAATTATGTGATTTCCAAAATTTGTTCAAAACAAAAAAAGGAAAAAGATTTTTTCGCATAAAATATACCTATAAAAGTTGAAAAGCTTACGATTTAAATAAATATTTTTCTAGAATCAATTTTTCATTTCGAATATCATAAAAATGGCCAATCAATGCAGCTTTTCTAAATATTGGACGCACAATTGTTTCATTAATTATAAAAGCCATCTTAAAACTTTAATAAACCAGAAAAAAATATATTTTAGAAAAATCTAACAAGGGAGCAGAAAGGATAAATGAAGATGAAACTTTTGCGCAAAAAAATAAGAGTGAATGCTTCTATTACGAAATAATTTTACGATCACTATCGAAAAAGAAAATAACATCAAATGTTTTTGCGGCACCAAAGACAACGACACGCTTTCACTTTTCAACAAACATGGGTGTTGTTTACTAACATAAGAAAATGATTCTTTCAGCAGCTAAATTGCCAGTCGTCAAAACATTCTGTTTTACACAAAAAAGTGATTGCAAAATAGAATGTTTTCAGAAAAGGCTTTTAACGTAAGCAACACAACACATTCGACTCGTGAAATGGCATGCGCGAAAAAAAAAATTTAAAAGCGTCAATAGAAAGCAAAAAAAAGCTAAAAATTTTTTTTAAGAAAATCAAATAAATGAAAGATGAAAACAAAGAAAGATGACTAATTATTCGGCGCCAAAAGCAATAGTTTCATTTTTTTCCTGATTTCAAAGGTAAAAACCCATTTTTAAAAGTTGTTGCTCATGGACTTTAAACATTGGAAATGCAAAATGTCAAAAAAAGAGTGAAGGATGGAAATTAAAGAAAGATTTTTAAAATAACAAAATAATTTTTTTTGAAAGCCTATAAACTTTTTAAAAATCAAATTATTAGCAACATTGATACGTCTTGTCTTATATTTCCGGAAAAATTCCAAGTTGCTCATGCATTTTCGTATTTCAGAATTTTAAAGGAAGACATTTGAAAAAAGTAAAGAAAAAGTTGAGAAGATAATAGCAAGCAAACTCTATGTACAGTAAACACAAGTTTAAATGAAAAAATTTCCAAATTAATTTAATTGTCTCCATCGTTATTTTTTTAAAGCAAATAAACCTTTTTTTATAAAATGGAATTCGACATGGAAAAAAGCAAAGGTTTTATTCAAAATTAAATAATAAATAAAATTTATTCATTGCATGGCATTCTCATCCTTTTGAATTATTTCTTCATTGCTGTTAACATTTTTTATAAATACATATCACTTTTTAGCACTGCAAAAAAAATATTATTGTTTTCTGAATTTTTCAGAGTTAGCACTTTGTAAATTAACAACCCTATTTTTTTTAAAAATTCTGTGGTAGAATGGTTGTGATGTGATGCCTCTTAGTTATTAATGACTGAAACAACACAAAAAGGCAAACTAACATTCTTTCTTCTCCGCATTGAGCAAATTTTATGATTGAAAAAGCAAAAGAACTAGAAAAAACTTTCTCGAAAGGAATTTTATTTTTATAAAACAACACAAAAGTTTGAAAAAAAGCGTAGAAGAAACTTATTTTGAATTAAATTTGTTTTTAAAATTTCAGATATTTATTATAATTTTATGAGTTTTGAATCCGAAGTGAATTTTTGTTTGAATTTCTTGAAAACAACGGGTTTGAAGAGTCCATCAGTGTTTTCATCATCTTCAATTCTCAGTTCGCTTGCAATGATTTTTGCTGGAGCAAATAATGCAACAGCTGATAAAATCTCAAACGTCATTGGCCAAAGTTAGTTGGGTTTGGACTTTTCATTTTTAAATTCTTTATTTAAAAATTCTTTCAGATAAAACTAGAGAAGAAATTATTTCTTATTGCTCAAATTTTATAAAAAGACATAATCGAAAAAAGATAAATTACCTTGTGAAACGTCTGCAACCACAGATAATAATGAGTCAAATCCCTCGTGTGATGATGAATTTGATCGTTTAACAGAAGTTATTGTGGCCAATAAACTGTTTATTTCTGAAAAGATTGAACCGTTGGAAATATTTAAAAAAGAAATGAAAAATAAATTTGATAGCAAATTCCAACATGTTAATTTTTCGGAGGATTCAGCAGTGAAGGTAAAGACTACCTATTTTAACGAAACGATGTATATCCAATCAATTACTCACTTTTACGCGATCAACGAATATATAAATAAAGCAACGAATGGAAAAATTAATAAAATTCTCGATGATGTGAATACTTTAACTTCCATGATACTTGTAAATGCAATATATTTTATTGCAAATTGGCAATCTCCTTTTAATCCACGACATAAACAAATATTTTATTCTGATCCCCCAAGAAAAATTGATATGATGAAGGGCAAATTTTATGGAGTTAATTATAGAGAAGGAAAAAATTGGAAAGCTGTTGGAATTCCATATAGAGGTGAAAAATATTTTATGTTTGTAATTTTACCAAATGAAAAGGATGGACTTGAGAATTTGATTAAATCCATGGATTATTCAATATTTATGAAATGTACCAAAGAGTAAGTTTTCCAACAACAAAAAAATTATGTAATTTTTTAAATATGCAAGCTTTTTTAGTCACTTTTTTGATTCCAAAATTTTTGTGACGATTCCGCTTTTTAAAATTACTGCCCAATTTGATTTGAAAGAAAATTTGAGCGATCTTGGAATGCGGGATATTTTTGCTAATAAAGCCGATTTATCAAGAATGTTTGAAACGAATCATTTTATTGATCAAGCTATACATAAAGCAACCATAAATGTAGGCAGAAATTTTTTATTTAAAAATATATAAAATTTTTGTTGTTGTTGCTTAGGTTGATGAAAATGGTAGAGAAGCAAGTGCATTATCAAGTGCTATACCAAGGTCAGGTATGCCGCCAGAGGAATTTATCGCTGACCATCCATTTTTGTATTTAATAATTTTAATGGATGAAATTGATAAAAATAAAGAAGTTGTCGAGGAAGAAAAAAAGAAAGCACCAGTTGTTAATAATGAATCTCGAAGTAGACGACAAAGCTCCAGTGGCTCAAACTCAAGTTACATTAACGAAGATGAAAAATTCCCTAAAGAAATTTTATTTGCTGGTATTTATTGTTGAATTTTTTATGAATAAAAAATAAAATATTTTGTTGGACTTTATTTGGATATTATATTTCTAGGTTTTTTCCATTTATGTCTTCTTTTTTTTAGTCGAGTTTCTTTTAAAAATGGTTATTGATTTTTTCTTTCAATGATCCTCTCTTCTGCTGTTTTTGTTTACATCATTTTTTTTCGAGCAGTGGTTGAAAGAAAAAAAATACGACAACCATTGCTTACCATCTTTGTTTTTTTTTCCATTAAAGGAACACCGCAACTTGATGCCCTTTTTCAAATTTTAGAAAGCGCGCCATTACACGCAAGCGTAAAGATAAATACTGTCATTACACGTAAAATACAGTATTTATCTTTACGCTTGCGTGTAATGGCGCGCTTTCTAAAATTTGAAAAAGGCATCAAGTTGCGGTGTCCCTTTAACCTATGTAAAAACAATTTTGACAGATGATGTTACGAGAATACAAAACAACGGAAGAATTAAAACTGCTTTTGGCAGAAACTGAAAGCTTTCCAGATTTTTTAAATCTTCATTATGATATTTTATCAACGCTAACCCACCGAATTCCTGATAATAATAATCGATATTTTGTTTATAAAAATAATATTGGAGGTTTATTTGTTATTTTATATCGAAAATATAAAAATCCACCGTGAGTCTTTTTTTAATAGAGTTTTTAAATTGTGTTTTCTGTTTTGGTGTTTGATATCCGCAAAACGTGGAAAATGAAAAAAAATCTTTGTTTCCTTTTTTCGACCTTTGACCCTTTGTGTATTTTATTAGCTATCAAAAAATTGCTTATGATGTTGCTATATTCAAAAAAAAAGCAAAATTTGCGTTTTCAGTTATCGGCCAAGATTAATTTTTTGTTACAATGTTGACAAGGAAGATACATTCGAAGAAGACGTTTTATTGAAAATTTTCGATGAGATGCGTTCCATCACCGATAATTTTAGAAAATACAATCTTGCTAGATGTGTTTATGGTAAACTCGCGGATGTCGTAGGTTTTCTTTCTTTTTTTCGTGTAAAAAGTAAAATTTTAATTTGCTTGTTGAGATCTTTCGAGCAAAGTTCTTTTAAAGTGCATATGTTCACATTTTGTAGTTAATAATTTTTAAAATTTTATTTGCCCTTTTAAAAAAACTTAAATACACGATAATTAAATTTGCAATAAAAAAAAAATGGAACTTAAACTTAATTCTTTTAAAAAAATTTTTTTTAAGAAAGTGAGTAATAAGATAAAATTTAATTAAAGCTAAAGTTTTTGTGGTTTTCAGTATGAAAAATGGTTTGACATTCATTATCCAACTCACAAACTTATTTCAAATCCGTGTCATTTATATTTTATGACCCAAAAACAAAAAGATATGATAAATGAAGAATGCAAAAATAAAATAATTCCTTTGCCTGACGGATATTATTTTGATAAAGCTAATCCCGAAAAAGATTTAGATATTATTATTGATACTTGGAAATTTTCGAATCATTCTGAACGCGCAATTATTGAGTAAGCAAAACTTTATGAAAAATCGCTAGAAAAAAAGTTTTCAGAAATCAAATTTTAAAAATGCCATGTTCAATTATTCGTCTAAAAGAAACTGGAGATGCAGTGGCATGGGAGTTGGTCGATCCTCGTGGAGCTTTAAATCATCAATATGTTTTACCCGAACATAGAAGAAAAGGTTTAGGAAAAGCTGTGGAAAAAGATGTTTGTTTTAAATTAATTGAGTAAAACTTTGCCTAAGTATTTTACTATAGTTTAAAAAATACAACTTTCAGAGAAGGAAAAGTCCCATTTAAATTTGTTGAATTATCAAATCCCGAAGTGATTGCATCAAATGAAAAATCAAAATGTTGGACTCGTTGGAATGATGCTTCCAATGGAGAAGCTTTAATTCAACATTGGATGAAGGAAGAAGAGCGAGGTTAAAAAAATTTTTTTAAATTTTTTCAAAGTTATTCCATTGCATTTTAGGGGAATTTAGTTTTGCATTATTTTTATTGATAAACTTTGTTTGATTCTTCCTTCATTACTTTTTTTTTAAAAATTATGTGTACAAAAGTTGTGCTATGAAACAAGCAAAATTCAAAACACAAAGCTATTCAAACAAAAAAAATAAAAAAAAGAAATAAATTTGATAATTATTTTTAAAGGATTTTTCTAAAACCAAAAAGCACTATTCCAGAACTTATCAAATTATTTTTGAAAAGATAAATTGTTGTAAAATATTTTTTTCAAAATTTTTTGATTTCGAAAGAAAAAAGCTGCTGGTTTATTTTGTAACATTTTTTTTCTATAATTTTTCCATGATGAATTGTAGCTATTGATTAAAAATTCTAACATTATTGGAATTGAAAGATATAATTTTAAAGTACATAAATTTTTTTACTGGCACTAAAAAATAACGGTAGCTACCATTTCACTCAAAAATTCCATTATAAAAGGAAGGATAAAGTCCAAATGATGACTTTTTGTTGGTTCTTCTACAGCATTCAAAAGTCAATGTTAGAAAGTAATAAAAAATCATTTATACTATGTTCCATGATACTTTGACATTTTTTATTTTTCTGTGCACTACAATACAAGCATGTAAGCAGCAAGAAAAGAAAGGAAAAAAAGCAACATTTTCCCTTTCCATACTTTGCTTCTTTAATTTTTGTACGCTTTGATTTCAAGTTTGATGATAATAAGAAAAATTAGTTGATTAAAAAAAGGAGACTATGTTGTCCTTGCTGCAATTTTTTACGACCAAGTTCGCCCTGTCCTGGTTAACACAAGACAGAATTTAGGACTTTTTCAAAAAGGATGTTAGTGGAATTTTTTTCTCTGTGATAAAACGGAAGCAAAAAGCTGGTATTAAGAAGCAGCGTAATAGGCGTGTTTCAAGCCATGTTTTTTTATTATCAGTAAACATGCTTGGTACTTGAGAAAGCAGCAACATTGCCTATATAAATAAACTACAACCATATTCAGGAGCTCAACATCCATCAAATTAATTTTTCCTTCCTCTAATTCATCAAAATCAAAAATTAAAATTATGCTTCGAACAAGAGTTTTTGTTTTTGTTGCATTTTTTGCTTTGGGATCTTGCTGTGATAAATTTCCAAATGGAACCGATACCAAATTAAATTGGTTTCCATCATGTACATCAAAAATAAATATTCTTGGTATAACTTTCACCGATGCATCCGGTACTAATGAATATCCAGTTCATCTTGGAAAACCATTATATGCTCATGTAAATCTTACAAATAATGGGGCTGTTTATAATAATATGAAGCTCACCACCAATCTTTGGAGTTGGGGTGGATGCGATTGGCATACAGTTCCAACTTTAGGACTTTTGTAAGTATAACATAATTATTTCATTTTGAATGTTTTAAAACAAAAAATATTTTTTCCAGGAGCAACCTCGATGCATGTACCAATGGCATTCCATGCCCTATTCCAAAAGGAAATCAAATTCTTACAATGGTTATGGATTTTACTAAATATCAAGCAATTATTGATCTTCTTCAAAATGATGCCCCATATCAATTTCAACAAGTTATTACTGCACCCAATGGAGATACTCTTTGCGTAACTGCTCAAGCTCGAGCTCTCATTCATTAATTTAAATATATTTTTATTTAAACAAAAAATATACATAATAAAAAAAACGTTTTCTTCTCTAAAACTCAAACCCAAAAACAAATCACAGGAAAAAAACTTATGCCAAAGTTAAAGTTAAATCAATAAACATCAAATTAATTTACTTTTATTTATGAGAAATAATAATTGGAACTTTTGAAATTGTAGCCACGCTGCTTACAGGTTTCACGGATACAGTTGTTCGACTTCCACTTTCTCGCTTTTTTGTTAACAATTTATGATAATTTATTGCGCATATGGCTGCTTCCATAGCAGTTAGAAATATTCGATATGCACCCAACATACTAACAATATTTATTTGAAAGCCCTATAATACTTTGATTGGTTTAGTTTTATTCATCATGAGTAACAAAACAGGACAAAGTTAAATAAAATAAAATTAAATTTATTTAAACAAAAACAAAAAAAACACTTACCAATAAAAAAATTCCATCTATCGTATTTGGGCATATATCAAATATAAACGTATTTAATAAAGTTGTAAAAATAACTTTATTTACTGTGGTTTCAGTTGATGAACCTTTAAGCTTTTTTCGAACTAAAAGGACACATGCGACACCAATGATGACATTTGCAAAGGCACAGGCATACCGAATATACAAATAAACAGAGATGGTAGTTTTTCCAATAATGCAAGATAAATTCCTGCATGATGTTTTTGCAGCTTTAGGATATCCTGGGAGATTATCGAGGAATAAAGCCAAAAGACATGCTCCACCAATGGTAATTATAGAAATAATAGTAACATAACGTTCTCGAAGATTTTCTAAAAATCCAGGAATCGAGATGATACAACATCGTTCGATGCAGAGAAATAACACCGTAAATGGAATGGCAGTCATAGCGAAAATTTGTATTACTCCAGTATACCAAATTATGTAAGCATTGTAAAGATACACTTCGGTATCGCTCCATAAAATAATATAATAAAGATGAGTTGGAATCGAAGTGGCGCAAAGGAATATGGTACTCCACATATAAAATTTTATTGATAAATTGAAAGTTATAACTTTGTTTAATTTTGAAATCGGTAAAACTATTTGACAAAAAATAATTAAAGCAATTAATTCAAAAATAACAGCACAACAATTTTGGCAGAGGACAATAATATTTATAGCTCCCATATCTTTTTTTATGGTTGTTAGACTAACTAAAAAGGACCAGGAAAGAATAATGAATATTCCTTTCAAAGATCTCGTTTTTCTTTTTGACAGTAATAAAATTTTCTAGGCAGTGAGTATTTATATATGTTTTTTTTAATAAAGCGGTAGTAACGGTTTTGAAAGAAAAAAAGGCAAGTATGTAGTTTTAAATTGGTTCTTTCTTGTAACCTATCTACCAATTTGAATACTAAATAAGGAAGTTTGGTAACAAAATACTGGTGTGTAATTTAAATAACCACCTGGTTACGAGAAGGCATAACAAAAAAGTTTTTTAAGCTACAAATTAAAGAACATTATTTTTTCTCGCTAGGGAAGGAACACATTAGTTGGTCGTTGAAATATGTAAAAAAGTAAATCGAAGTTAAAAATTTAATAGGTTTGGACAAAAAAATTTTTGGCTGTAGTCCTGTTTAAAAAACCAACGCGGCTGATTGAGAAATTTACGTCAAAAAAGGAAAACACCTGTCTCAATAATAAAAAATGAATGCTACAAAGGAAGTTATAAGACTATGTTTAAAGAGGTGATATTTCTTAACTCCATTGGAATTGAACTTTTTGTAATCATCTTTTCCGATTCACTAAAATTATTTATTTATTATTACAAAAAATAAATTAAAATATAAAAAACTAACCTTTGACTTGTTACAGTTGTTTTATCTTCTTTCGATGGATTAGGTTTATCTGGTGGCAGCACTTAAAATTAAACAATTAAATCTAAACAAATATAAAATGGTAAAAACAAAGCGCGCAACAACAACATTAAATTTTTACGAAAATTTTTTTATCGAATAAAATTTGGTTTAGTGGAAAAAATTAAAAATCCAAAAACTAAAAAGAGCAAAATTTTTTTTACATGTTTAAAAAAGATTTAAAAGTTTTGACAGATTCATTATATAGTTTAAAAAACCTTTTTTAAAAACAGTGAAAATCATTGTACGCTTGAAAGGTAAAATAATTTTGTATCTTGTTCATGGACCTTAAACATTCGATTATTTTTTTGTAAAGTTTCTGACATTGCAAATTTAATTTTTTGGGAGATTTGAGCATTGAGAAGAAGCAAAATAAAGATAATTAGCAAACGAGAACCAAGCAACAATAAAGTTATTTTTGTTGGTAAAGGTAAATAATTTGAGTTGAAATCTCGAAAAATTATCATTGATTCAAAATCCAAAACATTTCTTATTAATGCAGCATTTTTGCCATAAATTGTTTTAACAAGATTTGGAATTGCCTCGTGTGGAATAAAAATTAAATCATGCAAAGATGAATAAAAAATCACAATAAACATAAAAATCAGATAACAACAACTCAGAGTTGATAAAAAAATAAAAATGTAAAATGGAATTTTTGAAGGAGAATTTAAAATATTTTTCATCGCAAAATATCTTTCTAAAACCATCGCGATCGTGCAATCATAAGTGGACATAGAATGATAAAATTCCATAACAAATATTGACATTGAAACTTTACGAGGTAAATATTTTGCCAAACCTAAAGGATACATGAATCCATATGGATTTATCATGCCATTGGAATATAATCCGCAAGTTAATTCCATCATCAACGATTGAAATGTATAAATTAAAAGATAAGTTTTATAAGTTTTCATAAAAGAAGGAGTTTTAGTTACAATTATTGAAATTAATAATATTGCTGACGATACGCTGATAAATGAAGTAAATCCAAATAAATATGGAAGAAAACCATCGAAAAAAACCATTCTTTGGTTTTGCAACAAAAAAAAAATAAACTAACTTTTGTGACAGCGTTTTTTAAAGGAACTTTTTTTTATTTTTTTGCTTGTTTACTTTACTTGTATGTATTTTTAGTAAAATGTCATAAATTTTTATTTGTTTATTAGTCCATTATTTTGTTTATAACATTATTAACAAGGGCACTACTACCAATAAACAAAATTAAAATAATGGTTGTTAGGCGTCTCTTTGCACAAGGTGATACGAAATTTTCGGTTTAGAAATCGCTATTGACTAGTTTAATAAATCTTTTTCTTTTGTTATTAATAAAGTTATTCTAAAAACAATAAAAGAAATAGGTAATTAAAGATTTTTATTTTTTTAACATAAACCTTGGGTTGCATTATAAAGATTTCCATGCTACTACATACATTTTACATGGATGACTTAATTATTCGAAAAAAATATTATTTAATTTTTTAAATACACAAGTTAGTGCCTTATTTCCTCATCAAAAACAAAAATAATTAAAAAATGAGTCGTTTCTTTCTTTTTATATAAAAAAAATTATTATTCTCATAAAAAAGTGAATTTATAAATTTAGAATTAATTAATTAAATTAATAAATGCACATACGAGAGTTGGCATCATCGTTTCCAAGTGTTTTTTAAAATAAATAAATACGGGATGCCTATTTTTGCATTGTTTTACATACTTCCCTCTAATTTTCTTACTCACTTTTCATAGAAAATAATTATCGAAGGAACTAATATTTTTTTTTGATAATTAAAAATTTATCCATTTAATTTTTAGTTTTAATTATCTACAAAATTTATTCGGCTTTCTGCGTAACAAAAAATTGTATGTATTTAATCTGTAAATTATTAACTTAAAAAAATTGTATTTAAAGGTGTCTGGAAAATAAGAATTAAAAGCTTGCGTGTTTTTGTGTGGCTTCTAACAACAAAATCTTTTTATTTCAAAACTTGAACCTATTATCCAACTTTCTCATCTCTCTGAATGCATTTAATGGAATTATTTCCATATTTAGTTTTGTTACAAATCCTTTTCACTTTAATCATTAATATGTTTATCTTTTACAAATGCATAATTTTAATCAAAACCAAATATATTCGTTTAAAAGTTTCACCAACTTTAATGTTGTTTGTTCATTATTTAATTGCCCTTTCATTAGCGATGATAATATATTGTATATATGTAATAATATTTTGGCGTCCAAATAGAATTTTATATAATGAAAAAACCTTATATGTAATTGGATTCGCTTCATGGATTTTGTTAATTTCTAATCCAATATTTGAATTTTGTCTTTGCATTGAACGTTGCTCAGCTGTGTGTTTTCCATTTCAATATGGTTTTCGATGGAAGAAAATCATTTGCATGGCTACCATATTCCTAGTGATAATTTACATGTCATTAAATATATGGATAAATAATTTAATTTATTTTCCTGAAAACTTAATTAATCAATGCTCCTTTTTTTCTTGCGTCGTTTATGCCATTCCTGATCGGAATCTCGTGGAATTTAAAATTGTTGTTTCGGTTTTGGATATTTTTGCTGCCATTACTTTGGTTTTTCTAATGAAATTACGAATTACGCCAAATTCTATAACGGGAAAAAGTAAAAACCGTGTAATTTTAATAATTATTTTTATTACTGTATTCCTTGAATTTACTCCAAATTTAATTGATTTTATTTTAAGCAAAGTAAGCTTCCGTAGTTTCTCTCCTTGGATGATTACCAAAATCATGTTTTTTAGTTTAATTTTTATCACCTGATTGATTTTATTGGTCCATATCGAACTACAATAAGCTCATTAAATTTATTAATAATTATAATTTTGTATAGTCAAGTGCTCAAAAAACCTCCAAGTGAAGTAAATACCATTCAAGCTATTACAACAACAATAAACATGAAATCAATGATTTCGACTATGGTTAAAATCGAAAAAAGCATATTGTAAACCTTATATTTAGTTTTAAAGGCTTCGTGTTAAAAAAAAGTTAAAAATATGTGAAATTTTGCGTGTTAATTCAAGTGTAATAATAAAACATATTTTGATTCGTTTAGTGTTAAAAGTTTAATACAAAATAAATCTTTTTTTGTTCTTGTTTGTTTTGTTATAATAAATTTGCGATTTTCTGAAACTGCATATTCTTTTTTGCGTTACGATGCTTTCATTAAACGTTTTCATAGCATAAAAATTTTCTCAAAACGAACAAAAAAAGTTGTGCGCTTTTTTGCTTTTTGAACATTTTTTTGACGTGTCTCTTTCTTTAATTGATGCTGCATTTTTTTCCAACATGTTTAGAAGAATATGAAAAAAATGGATTCAAACTTTTTATCAATTTTAAAACATCATTTTGGTGGACAGGTAATTATTATGTTGCTCCTATCATCATTAACCGATAATTTCATTAAAGCTTGGAGCAAGGCTGATCTCATTTATTATTACAAGTTTACTCCTGAGATATGTTTCAATCAGTCTTATCGGGTTAATCAATGTTCGGTATGTCTTTATTAAAACATTTTGTAACTACTAAATTCATAAATTTTAGCATGACATTACTGTATACAACAATCGGGTTTCTTGTTCGTGAACCATTCCGAAAACTTTGTCTTCCACTTGATTTTTCGTTAGCTGATGCAAAACAATATTCTTCAATCATGTAAGTTTATTTTTCTCATTCTTTTACTAAAATATATTCGTTTTCAGAAGGATTTATGCATGTGCAATAACTCTCGCTTGTTCAATTTTATGGTATTTGTTCGATTGTCCTGAAGTTGAATACAGTTCGAAGTATTCCTTGCTTATTCTCATATATGCTGGATCAGCTTTGCTTGAAGTTTATGTTGAACCTGCTGTTATTTATACTTTGAAAACGGGTGATAATGCTTTATTCTCATATTCTCAATCCATTTTGACGGTGTTACAAAAGATTATCGTTTTTGGGTTTGTTATTGCAACTGATGTCAATCATGTTTATGCTTTTTGTATTGCTCAAGTATGTTTTAACTTTACTTTCTAAACTAATTGCATGCTTCCTTTTCAGTTAATGGCTTCACTTATCTTTGCTGGAATGTATTTATTCAAGTCGAAGAATACCAATCTTGCTAAAGAAGGAGTTGCTACTATTGATACAGAAACCAAAAAACAACATATGGATCTTTTGAAAACACTTATTGGACATTCACTTAACAAACAATTGGTTACGAATGGAGCTGAATATGTTATGGTATTTACAAATGTTTTATCTTTAGAAATGCAAGGTTAGTTGGCAGTAGTACATTATGCTAACGGAGGATTATGTGTAATTGTGTTTCTGTATTTGCGATTTGCTTTCTAACCTATCTTTTATAGGAGTTTATGATACCGTTGATCGACTTGGAAGTCTTGTAACTCGAATCATTCTTGCACCATTTGAAGAAGCAGCTTTCATTTATTTTTCATCTCATGTCAAACGTGGTCAATTATTATCATCTTCAAAAATCGTGGAACAAACATTTTTTGTATGGCTTAAAATCATCATTAACATGGGCTTCGTTGTTCTCATTTTTGGTATTCCATATTCATCATTATTTATGCGAATTTATGGTGGTGCTGAGATTGTGGAAAACGATGGACATAAAATGCTTATGGTTTATTTGGTTTACTTATTGATTATGGCTATTAATGGAATTACTGAATGTTTTGCTTGTGCTTCAATGGGTACAAAAGAAGTGAGTTATTTATTCTCTTTTTCATTTTAAAAATTTGCTTTTTCAGATATTGTCACATGGTAAAATGTTATTCGCTTCTTTGTTCTTACAATACTTTTTGCATATCGTTCTTTCAAACATTATTGGAGTTTATGGATTTATTGTATCAAATTGCATCAATTCAGCTTTCAGAATTGCTTACAAGTTCGTTTATTATTCAAAAATTAAGCTGCTAATGTATGTCTTTTTAGTGCCCATTACATAATGAAATTTGTCAAAGCTCCTTCATCATATCTCATAACTCTTTTACCAAGTTTCAAGCTGGCTTTAATGTTATTGGGAAGCTTTCTAGTTACTCTTGTTTCATCTCAATATCTTGATGGTTTCGAACTTTTATATGATCTTATTTATGTTTCAATCGGTGGTGTTCTATTTGTTAGTGTTATGGCGTATTTACATTTTGAAGAAAATTTGTTTAAACCTATTTTTATTAAAGATGAATAAATATTTGTTTCCTTATTTGTTTGTAATTTTTTTGTATTTTTTTATTCTAATGCTTATTAGTTATTAAGCATACAATCACAGTAAAGAAAACCTCTTATTGCCTCCGACTACAAAAAATCGATTTCTTTTGCATGACTTTAACCATTTCAATGATTTTTTAGTTATCTCTTTCAGAAATTCTGCATTAAAATTTTAATGATCAGATTCATTTTGTGTTTCACATTTTGGGCCACCACTTTGTTTCAAAAAGTTTGCAGCTCTTTTTCCAATGTTATTTCATGGAAAAAGAAAAAAGATTTATCATTTGTATTAATTTAATTACAACACACTTTTTTTAATTTTATAAAGGTTACACCTGTTTTCTTTCTTTTTATTTATCATACTAAAAGTTCTTTTGGTTGGAGAGGTTAGACATATGTATGTATAAAGATTCAGGGTGATTCTTAGAATAAAAAAATCTGCATTTTGGCAAACGTTTCTTTTTTTTACTTCCCTCATTTTTTTCTTTCATTTTGTTAAAAAATCTGCCGTTTGGGCGGTCGTCGTCGTCGTTGATAAAAAAAAAAGTTAAATCAAAAGTTTTTTGATCACTTTTTGGTGGAAATTTTTTTTGTTAAAAACGATGATTTCAAATGGACTTCTTTCATCTGAAATTTATCATTTATCTTTGAATATTGTGTTTTTAATATCCACGATTCTCTTCTTTTTGATGATTTATCTAATTTCTAAACAATCTTCAAGGCTAGAAGATTATAGATTTTATCTTTTAAACAACATCATTTGGGCTTATTTATTGTTGACTTTGCTTTTTATTTCAAAGCCAAGATTCTTATTTCCAATGCTTTTGGTTTATTTTGATGGACCATTAAAATATTGTGGACCTTTTGTGGTTTATGGAATCATGTATGCTCTCATGATTACAAAAGTAAACATGATTTGCGGGATTTTAATGACCTTGGGTTTTCGTTATGGTCAATTGTTGCCATTTTCGGTTTCAACTTTCGCTAAAAAGAAGAAACTCTTTTGGCCGTGTGTTATTGGTGAACATCTTATTGGCTATATTGGTATCATCCTTCCCGCTATGACAATTAATTGTAATCCAGAGGTGAGTCGTAGCTATAAACAAAACAATTATGAAAGGCGAAACCCTATAAAAAAAGCCACTAAATTAAAAAATGGTTTATATTTTTAAGCTAAAAATAAATATAAATGTTATTTACAGTATCTCGAAAAATAATGTCAAGGTGGTTCTAAAAAAAGATTTAACGGAAAATTTTAGTTTAAAAACTTGAGTCATTTTTTGTAGTCATCAAGTTTTTTACTCCCTACAAAAATTGAGTGAAAAACATCGAAAAATAAAGTAGCTGTCGACAAAAAAAATTTTAATTTATCAGCGTTCATTTTGATGCAGACATTACCGTATTTTTTGTATTGAAGCAAAAGTTTACAGCAAAAAGCTTTTGCAGCTTCCTTTTCTTTTTTAACCATATTTCTTAGAATAAATCACAAAAAGTGCTTTGATAAAAAAATTTTTTAACCCAAACATCCATGACTGGAAAATTCATCATATTTTTTTCACCTTTCTCTAATTAATTTTATTACTATTTTTAGATAGTAGCAAAAGTTGCTGCAAACACCCAAATGAATTTTACTTCACCTTTTAAAACTTATTCCCCGTATCTTTCAATTCCATCATTATTTACTTTAGAACTTTCATATTTTAAATTTACTTTATATTTAACTTATGCCATTGCATCTGGATATATTCTTATTATGGGTATTGCTTATTTACATATGAAATTTATTGTACGGTGTACCACAAATCGAGTATTTTATTTTACTTATCAAATGCAGGTGAGACATTTTTTTTTCTCTGAATTTTAAACACAAAATACATTATTCATTACTGAAACGCGAGATACACAAAAAATGGAATAAGTTGTGAATGTTTCGGGCAAAATTTTGTGTTTTCGAATCGAATGTGTGATGTTTGTTAAATTTAGGATTATTTTAAACAATTTTTTTTATAAATTTTAAATTAATTCTTTATATATTCTTTTTTTTATAGAACATGTTAGTAAATGCATATGCAGCTGAAACACTCGCAACTTTAATATTTATTATTTTACCCCTTTTACTTGGACTTTATGTAACTGAACAAAAAATATATTATTCAAGTTTAATTTGTGAATCATTAATAATTCTATCATCATTTTATCCAATAATTTTATTTACAACTATTATTTTCTTTGTTAAACCTTATCGACAATTTCTAAAACGTGGTTATTGGTTTGCATTGTCAAAGCTGCCATTAGGCTTTCAACATATGGTTAATGGTTCCACAATCAATGTTGAAGCTCAAATAAATATGGAACAACAATTTGTTCGAAGAAAAAGTATCCAAACAATTTGTTATACTCCTAATGATTTTTTACCTCAATATGATGGATATATGTAAATTGTTTAGACCTGCTTTTTTAGATTAGTTTTTTTAACAAATAAAAAAGATTAAACGATGAGAACATGAAGTTTGATAGCAAGCAAAAAATTAAACCAAACCTTCAAAAAAAAAGTAAAAAGAATCTATGAATTTACAAGAACAAAAAAGATTGTTGAACTTTTGTGTTAGGGTTTTTTATATAAACTTTTTTTCTTTATTGTTTGTTCCCCGTTAGTCGAACTAAATATTTTGCCACACCCTTTAAACAATCGAGAGAAAATGCAATGCATTTGCTAGTTTTACAGCCATAATTGGAAAGAAGTTAAGTCACTGATAAATAAATTATTTCCAATAATGATGATGCTTGTGAAAAAGAAAAAATATTTCAGAAAATAAAGTAACACAAATTATAGTAAAAGAAAAAATAAAAGAAGAATGAGGTGATAAGCCTCTTTCTTACATCAGTAAGTCTCTAGAAAAAAAGCCTTTTCAATCATTGATTTATTTGAAGTAATTTTTATAAAAAAACTTATAAGCTGTTGTTGATTTCTGTCAATATGAAGTTGCTTGGAGCTTTAATTTTTGCGTTTTTTATTTGCAGAAAAATATTAGCTTTTGATATTGAAGATGATGCTGCGGCAACAGCGCTACCACCAAATTACATTAAAATCATTTTGGATGAATCCAACCCAACCTATGTTCTTTGGTTGGCGGATGTGAAAGAGAATGACGCTTATGTTGTTTGCACAGATCCAAGCAATAATTTGGAATTATTTGTTACAAATTCCGCTGAAGATTTATCGCCCTTCATTTTGTATGATTCTGATACGATAAATGATGATAAATTTGTTGGAGAGTCAGTAACTTCACCTTTGGAATGTGTTTAAATTAATTTTCTTTAGTTTGACAAATGCTACAGTTATTTCAAGCGATGCTTCAAATGTTCCACGAAACATTCTTTCAACAACTGGATGTTTTACTCTTTGGTCACAAACAGATAATAAAACATATGCTACAGTGCTTTTTAAAGCAACTATAGGTAATGAATTTTTTATTATGCGAAGTCTTAATTAATTCAGCGGTGGCAAACTTACTCTTTTGAATTTTTTTAGATGTAATAAATAATTGTTTAACCGACAATGTTGTTTTTGAAGCGGATATATCATCAACGACCTTTAGCTTTGGAGCAAATGAAACAGGTCCTTGTGAAATTATTATTCTTTCATCACAAAATCAATGGCCTGGTTTTCAAATTGGAAAAATTACAGCATCTCCCCATAAAATTTATACATTTAAAAGCGCTATAAATCAAAAAATCTTTTTGGATTTAAAGTAAGTTTTTATATACGAAAAAAAAAATAAGTAAAAATTTACAGTTATGCCCATTATAATTATTGGAATAATTTTGGTTTATACATTCCAGCATTAAAAATAATTATTCCAGAATCTGAAAATATTGATATTGAAGTTAGCATCATGACAGGTATGCTTTTATTTTTAATTTTTTTAGTAACTTGAATCAGAAGATTCTTTAGATTTTTATCAAGTTTCTAAACATGGTTGCACTTACATTCAAAAAGGAATCTTAGCTTCGCCAGGTTATGCTGGATTTAATCGTGTTTTTAATGAAACTGATATATTATATCAAGGCAATATGGATTTAGACACAATGCTTTTTACCGTGAATCAATTATATGGGAATGAAGAAGTTTATGAATCAATTTTTAATCACACGTGTGTCTTTTGAAAACCTTTCCATATTCTTTATTTTTTTTTAGATTTTCTGAAAATGAGAGAATTTCATTTAATGGAAAAGAATTTCAAATTTTTATTACTGAAATTGATCCAACAAAAGATGGATTTTTAATTGAATATACTTTAACAAGTTTATTAAATCTGAATAGGCATGATACCATTATTTTGGATGATATAAATCCTTATTATTTAACTTTTCTTGATGATGCTCAAATTAATGATATGTATACCTTTTGCTCAGCAAAAGCAAATGATTTGGAACTATTTATAACAAATGGAAACAATACTGCGAATAGTGGATTTTGGTTATTTGAATCCGCAGGAATGGATAATTGTGTCAAGTTTGTAAAAAAAAATTTTTTAAACTTTAAAAAAGGATATGTTTCAGTTTCCCGACGGGTGGTTCAATAATTCCATCAAATATGAAAGCCAAAAGTAATTGTATTACTCTTTATCGACAAAGTGGAGATTCTTCACAAACTACCCTATTAATTAGATCAAATAGCGGTAAGCTTAAAATGTAAATTCATTTATTTAGAACTTTTTATTTTTGCAGCCCATACAAAAGGTTGCAACAGTACTTCAAATATTTATCAAGTTTCCACTGAAGTAAATGATTTTCCAGTCACAGCATTGGAGAATAAAACATGTGAAATGATAATTTTAACTCCAAGCTATGTTTTACAACAACTTTCCATTGAAGAAATTACTATGTCCGCAAATTCAACCTCAACATTTACAAGCCCCATAAATAATCGAAAACTTTTTGATCTCACGTAAGTAAACGAACTTTTCAAAGACTAAAAAAGCTTTAAAAATATTTCAGAGACTCGGATGCTCCAAATTGGAAAAAGTTTGGAATTTATACATATGCAATGAGTGCAACCATTAATGATGGAAATGATATGAACGTTAAAGCAGTTTTTAAAAATGGTAAAAACTTTTTTGAAATTGATTTAATTTATTATTTAAAGCTTTATATATTCCAGGAAGTTATGCGATTACCAAACTAATTGATGGTCAAAAAGGTATTATGGCATCACCAGGTTATTGTGGAATCAACATTGACAATGAACTCCACGCATTCTATAGCATTTATCATATCTTTAATATTACTGCGGATTTAACCGTAAAGTCATTATATGGAAATATGACAGTTTTATTCCAAAATCAAGATAAATGGATTAACACAAAGTTAGTGGCTTTAGAGTTTTAAAAATTTTTAACATTATTTGTTAAATTTTAAGTTTCACAGTAAAAAATCAAAAAACTTCACAAAATGGAACAACTTTTGGTTTATATGCAGTGGAAGGAAATACACCGATTGATGGTTTCCTAATTCAATATACCTTGAATGATGTTTTACATCCACAAACTCTTAATATTAATTTAAATTCCACTAATCCTACTTACGCGGTATGGCTTTATGATATGCCAATTAATGAAGCTATGACAGTTTGCTCAAAAGGTGGTCCGTTAACGATTCATGTAACAACAACGAATGAAACTAATGCATTAACCAAATATCGATTATTTGATTCAACTATTTTATTGAATTATACCACCGAGTATGTTTAGGGTTGAAGCCTGATATCTTTTTTAAAAGCAAAGTTATGTTTTTTAGCCTTAGCGCCATTTCCATGTCACTAAATAATAATTTTTATGGAATCAATGTTCCTGGTAATCTCACATCCAAAACTGGCTGTTACACAATATATCGTGAAGCTGGGCCATCCGTTGGTGCCACTGCTTTCTTCAGTATTCCATCGGGTAAATTTGATTATTTAATAAATATCTTTCAAAACAAAATATTTCAGTTCACAAACAACATTGCACAAATCCAAATAACGTTTTTCAAGCTTTGCCATCCAATTATTCTAATTCAATGACACTTTTTTCTGCAGGTGCCAGAAGCACAGGTTCATGTGAAATGATAATTTTTTCATCACAAATTTCAATTCCATTAATATCAATCGAAAATATTTCTGCCACAGCTGATACAATTTTTAGCTTTAAAACTATGAATACGCAAAATGGGACATTTATCTTAAAGTAATTTTAATTTTTGAATTCAAAACATTAACTTAAAAATTTTAGTGGAAATGAAACGAGTTCATGGAAAAAAATTGGAATTTATACGTATGCTTTGAGTGTCATAGTTCCACCATCAAAAAGTATTAATATTTTGGCTTATAGTGGAAAAGGCAAGGAGGTTCCATAAGTGTAAGATAAAAATTAATTTATTTTCTTCCAGGGCCTTATTCGATTAAAGCCACTGAAACCACTCAAAAAGGCATAATGTCGTCACCTAACTTTAAAAGCCTTCCATCGAATGCCATAAATCCATTGTATAGCATAGCTTCAAACGAAACAATTAGCTTGAATATTATTGTCAAAAAATTAGATAAAGCTGCAACAATTATCCTTGGAGATTTAGTTAATAATAAAAATCGGACGTATGCTTTTTTAAAATTTGTTTTTAGAGTTCACATATTTTTCTGTATTTTTCAGTTTGCTTTCTAACGATAATTTTATTCAAAATGGAACCAATTTTAATCTCTATTACTCTGCCACAAATTCCACGAATAATGAATTTTTGCTTGAATATACAATTATTACCAAAGGATCGATAAAGTCTAATAATAGCATCGTCGTTACTTTTAATGTTTACTTATTTTTAGCTATCGTAATTATCACAAAGCTATTTTGTGCATTTTAATTTTGGGGTTTTTCTTTCCTATGAAAGTTTTTGATGATAAAGGAATTTTTTTATTGTTTTTTTTTTGCCGTTTTTAAACATGAGCACAAATTTTTTAAATAATTACTAGCTTTTGCTGCTTTTGTTTCTAAGAAAAAAAATTTTTTTTTTAAATAATCTCACAATACCTTTTGTGGAGAAAAACTAGCAAATATTTAAATAAGTTTTTTTTATTGTGTGTTCTATTTCCAGGAAAAGAATTAAATAGATTTAAAAAAATAAAAATAAAATATAAATAACATAGATTTCAACAAAATGTTATCGACAATACTTAAGCATCGAGCAATATTTAGCAAGTATTTTATTTTATTTAGTTGTTTGTTGAGTTGAAGTAATTTTATGTATTTTGGCTTGTTTACTTGGATCATCGATGATTAAGAAATGCTTGCGAAAAACTCTCCAATAAAGGCAAACACACAATGCAATGTTAATACAAACAGCGGTTAAATTAAAATCGCCAAGATAATCAATAAGTTTAATATTCCAAAACTATGTAATAAAAAAAGGAAGTTAAAAATAAAACTTTTTCGGATACCTTAAAATTAATGTTTTACTTACCTGCAAAAATATTCAGCAATAAAAGCGGGTGTAAAAGCAAAAGCAACATTTAAAACAGAAAGAATAAATACAGAATTATTTAATTTTCGAACTAATTGTTTTTGAGATGATTTTCTAAAATAATTTAAAACTAATAAAATTGCTGCAGCAATAACATTTAAACAGCAAAATACATATTTCACATAAGTCATAATTAATGGATATCCAAGAAGATAAACCAAACAAATATAAAAGGTACATGTCGTAGTTGGTTCCTTTGTATTGAATGCAAACCAATTAGTTAAAATAATATATAAAATAAAAATTCCAACAACACAAGAAACAAAAATCCATGCAAGAATGGTTTTATAAAGTTTTCGATACAAAATTGGAAAAGCCACCGAAAAACATCGATCAGCACAAAAAAAAAAGTCAGCGATTGGAACAAAATTTATAAAAATAGTTGGAAATCCAGAAATATAATAAAGAAGAATTGGATTATAAAAACTTTGCTCTGGACGCCACCAAATAAAAATATATGTTGCATTTATCATTAGAAAAATACTTGAAGAAGCGGTAAACCAAAAATATAAATAAACCGCGGGAGTTCGAGTATGAATATGAAAATTTTTCTTTGGCTTTTTAAATAACAAAATTGATGAAGCATATAAAGTAAATATTGAACAACCAGTACAAATGGAATAATGAATCAAAGTTAACAAGTTTGTATCTGTCATGATTCGTTTAGTATGAAACACGATCTTTTTTGCAAGTAGTCAGAGTAGCTATGGGAAACTAATATAGTGATCGTGGAAAGCTTTATTTTTTTAAAGCCAAAATCGCCAATAACAAAGTTTTGTCTTGTTGCAAAATAAAAATTGCTGACAAAAAAAGTTTATTTAAATACTTTAAAAAATAAATAAAGAAGCTGTAAAGAACAACAAACACCGCACCATTCAACTTTGAGAAATGTAATAAAAAATTATTCAAGTTGACAATTACAAAAAAATGTTATTAACCCATAATCATGTTATTTTTGTTGTTCCATAATTGTTATTTATATTTATTCATGTTGGTGTATCATGCTTACTACCTCCCATTTCTTTTTACTTTTCTTTTTCAGCTGAATATTTATACATTTGCGTAGGATTTGTAATGGGTATTACTTCTTTATGGAAGGTAAAACGGTACTATTTTAATGTTTATTTTTAACAAAAAAGTACATTAAAATTACAATGTTTTAATGTCGGAAGTTTTTGACATTAAAATTTTGTGGGAAGGTTCTAAAATAGCATAATTTTATTCATATTTAAAACGGAAATGAGACCAAACATTTTATTTTAAATAAAAATGTTAAAAAAGTGAATGGGGTTTTATAAAAAGCGTAAAAAATTTAATTTTCAAATTCCTGATAAACATACAAATATTTATTTTTAAAGCTTTTCAAATAATCTATAAAAACAACTGTATTTTACACAAAAAAAGTAAGATACGATCATACAGTACCATAATTATTATACGTGCTAATCCTAGACCTGAATGAACCACGACGGGATTCGGCTCGACTTCTAACTAATTCAAAATTTTGATATACTGCTTTTTGTTTGGTTTCTGGGAGATTAAAATACAAATAAACAAATAAGAAAATTTGAATAAGAATTATTGGAATAAAAATACTAAAACCAAGAATGGGTTGAAAGAAAGAATAAACAAAATTAAAACAAATGGCTAAAATGGAATTCGTAAGCATCATAGCTTGCACCGTCGAAGCTTTAGCTGACGAAGGAAGTAAATCAGCGATAAGTAAAATGGAAAAAGTTAAAATGCCAAAAGCCATAGAAAGATCGATGCAAATTGTAAAAAGTATGGATAAAACAAATGTTATGGAATTTGAAGTGGAGTTGTTTAGTTCGAAAACACATTCCGCAGAAGCCATAAAAATGCATCCCAAAAATGAAAGACAAATACTAAAAAGAAAAATGGGTCGTCGCCCAATTTTTTCATATAAAAATGGTATCACATAATAAAGTGGCTCAGAGACGAGATTGCAAATAAGTTCAAAAGTCAAGGCTTGAGAATTGGAAAATCCGTATTTGATTTTTAAAGTTATGGAATAAAGTGAATAAATTTGGATTGGTCCAAGAGTGGTAATCAAAGTTGTAGCAAATACGAGAATCAAAGAATTTCGTAAACCAATATTCGACCAAATTTCGTTGAAGCTTGTATGCAAACTTTTCGAATGCACCATTGACCTTTCAATGTCATAATTGTATGTGATCTCTTCTGAAAGTATGCTTATGTCATCATTGAAAATTATAATTAAGCTCTTACCAACATCAGCAGAAGCTCCATGAAAAGCCCTGATTGCTTCCTCCGCTTTTGTTTTTCGATTTGTAAACCATAAAAACTTTGGTGATTCTGGAATAAATAAAGCTGCAACGAAAAATACAATGATGATGCCAATGGCAATATAAAAAACATAGTGCCAATTTGCATCATTACCCAAAAATTGAGGTAAAAGTAAAATTGTGAAACTAATCGAAATATAACCAACAACGGCTGAGAGACTTTGAGTTATGAAACCTAAAAAAAATTAAACTGTGCATCGATCACTTTTTTAATTTTTAAAATTTACATACCTCGAATATTATCTGGCGAACATTCACTAATATAAATTCTTGTTGCACTCATTTTTAATGGAGTTGTGGCTCCAAGAAGAATATTTCCACCAGCGAATAATTCGATGGATGCAAACAATCTTCCGAGGAGCATAAAAAGCACTGCCAAAAAAGCAATGCTAGTTCGAAAATAAATTGCTACAGCTTTTCGACCAAATGAATCAATTTTTGGTAAAATAAATATCAAAGAAAGTAAAGATCCAAGTAAATGCAAATTACTAAATATTGAAAAAACTTGAGAGACGCCATTTTCATTAAGAAGAATTCCATAATGCAAATTTAAGGAATCATTATAAAAATGGGACAACGGCACAGGAGCTTTGATAAATAAAATAGCTATCAAATCTTCGAAACATCCAAGGCATCCATGAATTATTACAGCAGCAATTAAATATTTTGATGGTATCAACATTTTTCGTTAAATGCAATAAGCATGGAAACGAATTTTATGATAGTTTTTGCAATTATCTGCAACTACCTCTCCGCCTTCTTCGTTCACATATTGTTGTTGTAAATTATAGTTTTAAAAGCCTTTTTTTATTTGCACTTTACTTTGATGTTCACATTTTTTGATTAAAAGTGCAAAACAAAAAGAATAATGGCCGTTCCATCAAGCAGCTTATCACAGTAATAACCTCATAAACTTAAGCGTTCCCTTTTTTAATCTGTCAATTTTTTGATTGACAGCTACACTGATAAACTTTTCATTAAGCTTTATGACCTCTAAAGACTTTCTTTGTTTAATGGGAAAACAAGAACGAACAATTAAATGGTGAAGATCAAGGAAATTTGGGTAAGCTTCTTTTATGGTTTTGGCCAACCTTAAAATTGCGTTTTAAGGCCTTTTTCCTGGATATTCATTGATTAGTTATGGTGGAGATTGGAGTAAATCAAGTGCAACAAGCACTTCAGAATTATCAGATTTCGAATCAATTCCTATGTTTACTAAACAACCACCTACTTTCCACACCTGTAATGATAAATTAAATACAGCGTCAAACATAGATTATTTCGATATTTCGGATACTGTAATGACTTTAAACTCTAAGAATTCTAAGCCAACAATACTTTCACTTGACCTAAATTTAAATCCCGGAGAAGCGGTAGACTATGAATTACGAAAATCTCTTTGCCCTAATAGCGATTTAATTAAATTTCGTTTTCAATTAAAGCCATCATCAGAAGAAGAAGAAGTAAAAGCGTCAAATGAAACAACAGCACAAATTCAAATGATGTATTGGACGCGAATTAATTTATCTTGGCAATCTTCTCCTTTCTCAACCGATATTAGCAGCAATGAAAAAAATTATACCATGGAAATTCAAAAAGATGAATTGCTGATTAATGCAGGAATTTATACTTTATATTCTAATATTGATGGCATTCAAAATATTGCAAATGTATTTGTTAAAAATACAAACAAGCATCAAATTTGTCCAAAATAACACGAAACAATAATTTTGCGATAAATTTTTAATAAAATATGTTTGCTTTTGCATGAAATTTATTAAAGCTATTAAAAATAAAGAGTTAATTTTGTTGATAAAAAAAATGTTTTGCATGCATTAATTTTTATTTTAACAAATTGGGTTGCGACATTTTCTTTATTAATTTGTGCAAAGCCCTGAAGCAACTTCACATTTAAGATGTTCACTTTTAGTACAATCAGCATCTTTGCTACACGAAGGACCATTTACATATCCCGAAATTGTTGAGCTTGAATAATCACGAGAAGGAGAAACTCCACAATAAATCATTGTATATCCATCTAAAGAGCAATCGGGATTTGAACTTCCATACCAACATCCAATTGAATCGGAATTATCGATTAAGAAAGCACGTTGGCTTGCATCTGCCATTTGGATATTATTTTGAGTTGTAATATTTAATGAACCTGATGTTACAAAAAATTGTGGAGCAAGGGTTGTTGTTTGAGTGAATTTCATAGATTCACTTTTACTTTGACTTTTGTTGCTGTTTAGCTTTACCGCTCAAGCTAACAGCTTTTGTTCCTGTGTATGCAACTTAAAATATTTTAATAAAAATCAATGATTCTATAACCTTTTCTCGCTCTCTTTGATCGAGTAACTCAAATTGTGATGATATGAAAGTGTTTAGATAAGATTTTATTCTAAAATTATAGTCATTTAATTCGAGTTCCGCGAGTTCAGTATCATGGGTTTTGTTTAATTTTTTATCACAAGTATGTATGTATGTTACTTGCATCCAAAATGCATGCGAAAAAAGTACAAAATACTTTATTTAGATTAATAAAATTTTAAAGCTTGAAGTTACACCTCTCTTAAAAAAAACATAATTAAAACACAAAATTATACAGCGCCATAATTACGAGTACTCATCCTCGATCGAAATGTGTTTATTCTCGATCTGAATGAACCACGACGGGATTCAGCTCGACTTTTAACTGATTCAAAATTTTGATATACGGCTTTTTGTTTGGTTTCTGGGAGATTAAAATATAAATAAACAAATAAGAAAATTTGAATAAGAATTATTGGAATAAAAATACTAAAACCAAGAATGGGTTGAAAGAAAGAATAAACAAAATTAAAACAAATCGCTAAGATGGAATTCGTAAGCATCATAGCTTGCACCGTCGATGCTTTAGCTGACGAAGGGAGTAAATCAGCGATGAGTATTACACCGAAGCTTGAAATCCCCAACTCAACTGTGAGATCAACACAAATAGTAAAAAGAATAGACAAAATAAAAGTTGCTGAACTTGAAGTGGAACCATTAAGTTCATAAACGCATTCAGCAGCAAACATAAAAACTGCTGCCATTAGCGATAAAGTCATATTACAAAGAAATATTGGTCGTCGACCAATTTTTTCATACAAAAATGGCAAGGCATAATAGAGAGGCACAAAAAGTAGATTACAAAGCAATTCAAAGGTCAAAGCTTGAGAATTAGAAAACCCATATTTAATTTTCGAGGTTATTGAATAAACCATGTAAATTTGCATGGGACCAATTGCGGTAACTAAAGCTACAGCTAATACAAGAATCATCGATTCCCGAAGAGTTTCATCCACCCAAATTTCTTGAAAACTTGTATGTAAACCTTTTGATTGAATCATTGATCGCTCTAAGTCATAATCGGCTGTTATCCAATCTAAAAATATTTTGGCTTATTCAATTGAGTAATATAATTAATTTCTTACCAACATCAGCAGAAGCCCCATGAAAAGCTCTAATAGCTTCTTCAGCTTTAGTTTTTCGATTTGTAAACCATAAAAATTTTGGTGATTCTGGAATAAACACGGCCCCAGAAATGAAAACAATAATAATTATAATGGCGATGAAAAACACATAGTGCCAATTTGCGTCATTCCCCAAAAATTGTGGCATCAACAATAGAGAAAAGCCAATAATAATAATACCAGAGACGGCTGATAAACCTTGGGTGATGAATCCTGAAAATTTTTGAGGTAAGTTATTTGCTTTTTATATGGTATTCACCGAAAAAGATAGCTTTTAAAAAAAATCATAGTTATATTAAATACCTCGAATTTCATCAGGTGCGCATTCACTAATATACATTCTCGTGACTCCAGCTTTTAATGGATTAGTTGCTCCAATAAGAAAGCTTCCACCCGCGAATAATTCAATGGATGTGAGCCATTTTCCCATCAGCATTAAAATTGCTGCCAAAAAAGCAAGACCAGAACGAAAATAAATTGAAACATTTTTTTTTCCATATGAATCCATTTTGGGTAAAATAAATATTAGTGAAGAAAGACTTCCAAGAATTTGTAAACTACTAATCGTTGATAGAACTTGAGACATTCCATTTTCATTCAAAGTCATGCCATAATGCAAGTTCAAAGAATCATTGTAGAAATGTGATAATGGTATGGGAGCTTTTGAAAATAATAGCGAAATTAGTTCTTCAAAACATCCAAGGCATCCATGAACGATTACAGCAGCAATCAAATATTTGGATAACTGTATCATTTTTCCCTCCAAAAAAATTTAAAGGCCAAAGATAAAAAGAAAATAAAAATTTTAAAGTGCAAGAAATAAGAATAAAAATTTTTAAAGAAAATTTTTTTGTCGTCGATGTGTGTGGCAGCGCCCATATCTTCTTATGTATATAATTTTATTGTGCCTTATCTCTTTTTTCCTTTACAGTCTTTTTTTGTTGTTAAAAGTGCAGCGTTAAAAACCCTTATCGAATGTAATTGAGCGAACGGACGTCAAACTAAACTAATAAAATCGGAAGGATTGAACTCATCAAAAAAATAAATAAAAAATTCAATTTTAAAAAATTTAGCTAAAATAAAATTCTATTTTGATTTCAAATTATGAAAACTCCAAATAAATTTTTCATTTCGAAATCCCTTTAAACTTCTTTTTTATTGTATTTTTGCGGATGTCGTCAAACTTTTATGGAGTTCACGAGGCTTTTTTTTTACGCCGATCTATAAGTTTATCTTTTTTCTTTCAAGACTATTCTTTTTGTCAAAATTGAAAAAATGGAATGTGTGTTTGCTTAATATCACTTCAAACGTGCGAAAAAAAAGATATGCTTGGGTGGCCGGCCTGGTCTGTCAACCATTCCTCTTAGCTCAAATCAATGTGAAGAGGCAAAGAAAGATAAAAAACGCCTGACTATTTTTTGGTATCAAAATACAAGGTTCGTATATGTGTATCTCCATTAAAAGTTTAGCTTCATTTCATTGACAAAACGAAAAGAAACTTTATAAATAATATTTTCCATCAGAATAATCTTTACTTTGTGTGTGTACCTTTTAATTTAGAAAGGTTTTGGTTGGTTCAAAATGATAACTTTTTTTTCTACCAAACTTTTCTCTTTCCTTTTTTAATGATTTTTATTTGACATTTTTCTTCGTTGAAGAAGGCCAATATTTATGTTTGAAATAATAATGAAAAATTTAGTTAACAAAATTAAAAAAATATTGATTCTTAAAGTTTTTTACATTTTTTTAAAGTCGAGTATAAGGTGGTGGCGGTTCTGATGGATTAGGGTTGTTTCCATTTGGATTGCTTGGAGTAGTGGTTGTTGTTATTGTTCGAGGAATCACCTGCTGTTGCGGTGGTTTATAAACCGCTGGAGCTTGTTGTTGATTTACTCGCATTGGTGGTTGCCCTGGTTGTCGGCGAACTTCAATTACTTCTCGAACATCTAAAAATAAAATTTCGTAAATAAAGGAAAATTAATTTAAAACCCAAGATTGAACTTACAAACTTGCCGAGGTCGTGCTCTTCTAACTGTTCTAATTCTGGGAATACAACAAATAATAAAAACCATTTTTCATTCAACAAAGTGATTCACCGATAAATAAAATGAAAGAAACGTTGACAATTTTTGAAACACATAAAATTCACCAATCGATTACTTTCTTCCTTTTTTACATATCATTTTTTCCTTTAAAACTTTGATAAGCAATTTCTTCTTTTACTTAACAATGGTGAGCCCTTCTTTCATTTTTTAACAAAGCTATTTTCAAATACATAGATTTAAAATGTATTGCTTCGACTATGTTAAAAAGTTTTTATCAATAAAATATAAAGAAAAAATTTTAGTTCTCAAATCAACGTGTCAAATGACGTGCATAGATGAATGCGAAAGGATAATGTTAATACGTACTACATTTTCAATATTTTATTAACAACAAAAATCAAAAAACCAAAGTTAGAATGCAGCAAGAAAGAATTTTTTTTATTCTTTTGCAATACTATATTTGCATTTATCCCAAATTTTTGGTCAAGGAGCAAATGACCAAACAACTAAAATAAGCAGTATTTTTGATTCATTTTTTGCTGCTTTTGCAAACGAATAATTCTGATGTAAAATTGGAAAATGAATTCTGGCTATTTTCCTTTAAAAGGCAATTTACTTTATCCCTATCTTTCTTTGAGTTTAGTTATTTTGACATTACCACAAAAATGGCACAAAACGGTTTTTCTCATACACTTTTTGACTTTGATCTTTAGCACTTTTCAAAAAGTTTGTTTAGATCACTATATACACCCATTAGCCAGATTCGAATCTAAAAAACCAATTTCTTAAATCCATCGTATTAGTTTACAACAAAAAATTAAAAGAATCATCGCTGCTCAAAGCTTTCAACGCCAAATTTCACGAAAAAGGAAAAGCACAACTGTTCAAAATAATAGAATTTATTTATTCAAAACATTTAAAAGCAAAAGAAAAAACACACAAAGTAAAAAATTCATTGCTTCTTTTTCTTCTTTTCTTCTATTTTAACCTTCATAAACATTTTTCATTTCTTTAGGTGCACCAAGACGTTTAGGAGTTTTTTGAAGTGGTTTTGGAGATGGATCAAATTCAATTGGATTTTCATCTGATGTAGCTATTTCAGGCATATTGATATGATTATTGGTTGTTGTTAAAGGTGATGATGAAGCTGGTAGTAATGTTTGTGGAGCAACAGTAGCATTTGATGATGATTTTAATGCAGATGGAAGAGTACATGGTTGTTTATGAAATCCTTTATTTGCTTCTAAAATTGCGAATACATCTGGTGGAAGTGGAAGATCATGATTTGGCATTCTTTTTTGATTTGATTTGAAAAAAGTTGAATTGAAGCACAGGAGTGAATTGTGTTGTTTTTTGATTTTGACTTTGACAATGAACAATTTTTGTTTGACACACAAGAATGAAAGAAAAAAGCAATGAAAATTCTATGAGAAAAGAAAAGTTTTCCTAAGAAATGAAAAAATTTGCATTAATTGGTTGAAAGATTTGAACTTTTTTTTGCATGTATTTTTCGTGATAATGCATTGTCGATTGTTAGAGTTATGCGTTGGGCTTTATATAAATCAAAGAAGGTACAACTTTGTGTTATTTTTCGTTTAGAATATATTCTAGCATCCAAGAAGCTAATAATTTTATGTAAAAAGGACACATTTTATTATCGGTTTATAATAACAGTAACGTTTTTAATATTAAAATCAAAACAGGGAAAAAGTTTTGACAATAATTTTGTTACAGATTTTCGATAAGGTGAAACAAAAAATAAAGTCGTAATGGATTCCACTATAAAATGAGTTAAAACAACGCAAAACCCTAAACACGCCGCTTCTGCAGTGTTTGGAATTTGAAATCGAATACAAATCATAAGTAAAATACATGGAAATAACATAAAAACAAAAAGAGTTAAAATCTCTACGGCGCCACTTAAAAGCAATGATCGTTTCAAAGATGAGTTCGTTTGACTTAATTTTGATGTGGTTAAAAGATAAAAGAAAAATATTGAAAAGAATATTGCAATAATAATAATTAAAAAATCGATAATAATTATAATAAAAAATATTGTTTTTATAAATGAAAATGGAATTAAAATAAAAGCAGGCTCATTAATCGATAAATTTGTAATCAGTGATGAATCAGAAAAATCTTCCCAATGATTAAAATCATTTGTAGCAGTTAAAATCTTAGTTAAAAAAATTCCTACAAACGAATAAATAATTGTGACAACAGCTATAATATTAAAAATAAATAGCTTTTTACTAAAAAACCGTGAAATTCCAAATGGAAAAACAAGCATATAACGGCAAAATAATGTTGCCAATATGGATGAAATACAATGAACAACAAGTATAATTGCGATTAATAAAACAATAAGGGTAGTTTGAGCATTTCCATTTCTAAACAGTCCTAATGGATATCCACTAAATGTAGGGGATAAAATGAAAATTTTGGTTAATGCCATAAAAGTTTGGAAACTTAAACACCAAATTGAATGATTTAAAATTAGCCATTTAAAACTCTTGAGATTTTTCGATTGTGTAAGGATCACATAAAACAACAAAGGCGTAATCAACCAACTTAAAATAAAAGTAAAATTTGAATAATAATAATAAAAATTTATTATAGTCTCTGATGGCAAAGTTATAAAAGATGATGAATACATTTCTTCCTAAATAAAAAAAAAATTTAATTTCCAAATTAAAGTGAAAAAAAATGCTAGCCGCAAATTTTTTATTACGAAATTCTAAAGGAAATAAATAACCCACACTTTTTAGTGGCGAGATTATTTAAAACATAAATAAATCTTTCCGATATAATTTAATACTAACAACTTAACCAATGATTTACCACTTTTCAAAAAACGTTATTTCATATGCAAAATACTGTTTGAAAAGCTTTAAAGAAATCCATTTAATTGATATACATTTTTTATGAGTAATAAGAAATCACCTTTATGCTGTATTTCTCAGCGTCCCTTTTTTTTCACTCTTATGTCTGCTTATTTTTCTTTATTCGTCAATTAATTTATATTTTTTAAGCCTCATATCAGGAAACTTAACAAACAGGTGAAGAAAAAAAAGTAAATGAAAATCAAAACTTTATGTTCCAAAAAACGTTTTAAAACTAAACAGTTTTTATTGGGTAAAAACCTTTGACTTTACTTATAATAATTACCCATGATGTCGAGCATAATCTTACCATCATCGATGTTGATAGATTTCTATTATTATTATTCATATTTAACTTTATTTTCAAATTGGATAATTGCACCTTTATTGTTTTATGTTATTTTAACCCAATCTAAAAAACTCAAAAATTTCAAATGGTTTATTTTCAATCATTCTATTTGGTGTTTAACATTTGAAACATTTTTTGCTTTAGTTAAACCATTTTTCCTTGTTCCTGCTGCAGCGGGATTTCCATTAGGATTATTAAAAAATGGAAATTATCAAATCACCGCAATTGCAACCATAATAGGTTTGGCATTAGTTGTTAATTGCGTGGCTGCATTGTGTTCAACGTTATTTTGCCGTTATATTCTTGTATTTCCAAATGGAATTACACGATATTTAAGTAACACATTATTTAGTTTTGTTATTGTTACTATTGCTTCAATAATATATTTCGCACTTGGATATACTTTCGTTCTCATTTTTTTAATGGATGATTTACCCATCCATCAATTTTCGCTTCAATATGATCAAACATTGGTGAATTATGTTGCAAATGAACCAAGCTTCTTTTTCATTCCATACTCAATATGTAAAATTCCATTATTTATTATATTTATAATTCTTATAATCATTTTTACGTTAGGTTTAGTAATAATTATATTTTTTCTTTATCTGTTTATAACTCTAAAAAGTCAAACTGCGACAGCTAAATTAAAGCGCTCGCTACTTTTAAGTGCAATAGTTTATTTGCGATAATTTTTTTATTTTTACCTTGTTGTTATATGATAATTTGTATATATTTTCAAATTCCTGATTCTGCTTCAACTATGTGTGTATTTTTTTGTTTTGTTGTAACTCACTCTTTAGCCGAATCCATTGCGACATTAGCTTTTGTTTCGCCATACCGAAAATGTGTAACAAAATTATTTTTAAAATTTTTTGTTTGTTGTAGACAAAAGCCTCGAGTTGCTATAATTATGCCGAAAGTTCAATTGCATTAACATTGTTTTATACATGAATTTTTAATTACTTTTCTATAAAAATGTTATTATTATTGTTTTACGAAATCTTAGAAGCTTAAAGTATGCTTTCTCGTTTTTATATTGATACAATAAACACAAGAGTTAAACGCTAAAATTGTATTCCTTTTTTAAAGAATCGACTTTACTTTTTCTTTCTTCTTAAACTTTTTTAGTTGATAAATTGTATAATGGGCATTTTAAAAGTAAAAAAAAAACCATAGATAAAAACAGTTTGAATAGAATTTCCCTTTTTTAAGTGGAGACAGGTTTTTTATCCACCATCAAAAACTTTACAAAACCTCATAACCAGTGTTCTTCCTCGCCCCCATTTTCGCACGCACGCCCCGCCCCGCCCCGCCCCGCCCCGGGGCGCGGGGCGGGGCAGGGGCGACTTTTGAAAAATGCCGGTGTGCGGTGCGGTGCGGGGGCGACAATTTGAAATTCTAATACAAAAAAAAATAAAAGGGCGCGCACGCCCTCGCCCGCCCCGCACCGCCCCGGGGCGCGGGGCGGGGCAGGGGCGAAGTTTCGAAAATTCCAGGGGCGCGGTGCGGTGCAGGGGCGACTTTTTGGGAAAGGAAGAACACTGCTCATAACTCCTTGCATCATCTTTTGAAAAAATACAGACTAAAATTTAAAAATCTAAATTAAATATTTTTAATATTTGAACTTACTGCACAAAGTATAAACACATTTTAGTTTGCGTCTTTCTTGAAAAAAACAAAAAACAAAATGTCCAGTCGTTCAACAGCGGGCAGCACATGCTTGCTTTTGTATGTATGTGTGTCCATAAAATGTAGCATTGTTTCTTTTACTCTCTTTACCTTAGATGATGAAGAAGAAAAAACGTTGCATCATCTAGTGTAAAGAAACGTGTGGCGGCCACTCGGTTGTTTTTAGTATAAAAAGCCAAGGTTTTTTCATAAAAATAACTCAAATTTTTAGAAGATATTTATTAGAAAGTTTTTAATTTTGTTGTGATCATCGACCATGGAGAATAAACTAAAAGTAAGTTTTTTTATGGGTTTTAGCAATGTGAAGTTTTAAAGTACGAATTTTGTATTTTTAGCAAGTTGCTTTTGATGGAGCTTTGTCTCTTTGCATTGCATTTGGATATCAACTCGACCTTTTCAAAATTATGGCAGATGCAGGAAATGTGGAAAATCCAGCAACTATTGAAACTTTTGCTGCCAAAGCTGGCCTTAAAGAAAAGTAAGAACTTTATTAAAACATGAGTGCAAAGGCAAAAATTAAAAAAGTTGTATCCATTTTTTTTCCTCAAGCTATTGACTTTACCTTTTTTCTCATTTACATTTTATTTTTGAGGGTAGAGATTTTAAAAATAATTTTTTAATAATTCTTAGCTACGCTGAAATGTGGTTAAATTGTATGGCAGCTGGAGGAATTTTTGAAACCACCACTGATGGAAAAGGTTTTTACATTGCGAAAGAAAATTTACCAGCCCTCACTGGAGACGCAGCAGCTGGACCAATTTTTTGTCGAATGATTCCTATTTTTTCGGAAGGTTTTAATGAAACTTTAAAACTTGCCAAATCTGGAACAGAGAAAGAAGAAGGAGAAGTTAATGAAAAAATGCCAGAAGTCAGAAAAGTTGAAGAGCATGGACCCAATCATTCTCATGGAGGAAACGATCATCATGGCCATCAAGGCCATCATGGACATGACCATCATGGACATGTACATGGACAACATCCAGATGGACATGGTTAGTTTTAAAAAAAAGTTCAAACTTACCTTTAAAAATTCAAATTTTTTTTTAGAAAATCATTTTCCATTAATGGATCAAATAACCCAAGCAATTCACAGAGCTCATCTCATTCCGGATTTTTTACCTTTGACTCAAATGAAATCTAAATTAGAAGCCGGTATAGAAGTCCTTGATGTTGGCTGTGGCACTGGATTTCATGTTTGCGAATTTGGTAAAAATCATTAATAATTATATTTTAAAAAGAAACTAATAATAATTTTTTTTCAGCTAGCCATTTCCCTAATTCAAAATTTATTGGAATTGACATTTCTCCAGGCGCAATCGAGAAAGCCAATGAAAAAGCCAAATCTTTTAATCTTAAAAATGTTGAGTTTAAAGCTGTGAGTGGCGAAGAGATGTCAGCTGATTGGGCTGGAAAATTTGATTGGGTTTATTCTTTCGTTTCCATCCACGATCATGAACATCCAGAAAAAGTGAGTTTAAAACTTTGTTTCGGAACAAAAATTAACTTTAAATTATTTTTTTTCAGGCGGTTAAAGAAATTAAACGAGTTTTAAAACCAAATGGACGTTATACGATGCTTGAAATAAATAAACATGGAAATATTCACGAAGATAAAAAGAATCCTATTTCACGATACATGTCAACCATGGGTTTATTTGTTATGCTTCGCACCCGTGGCCACACTCATGGTCACGTTCAACATTGGACAAACAATCACGCCCTTCAACTTCTCAAGGATGCTGGCTTTAATTCGGCCAAGCAGGTTGAAACACCATTTTATGATTTTATTACCTTTTTTGTTTCTGATAACAATTGAAATATTTTTTTTGAAGTTTCTTAACTATCGATATTTTTTCTCTAAAAAACATAATTTTTTTAAATTATTTCATACTTACATTGTTTAATATGAATAGTAAAAAATATATATCAATTCTTCCATTTTTGTCTATGCTTATCAATTAAATTATTTTCAGTAAAAAAAATATAAAGAAAACCGAAGCAATAATGAACTTATAAATTGCAAATAAATGTGTTCAATCAAAAATCCTATAAAAATTTGTTATAAAAATGTTATATACAAAAGATTTTATTAGTTGAATTGCTATTTGCAATGGCAACAGCGAGAGTATGACTTTCGATGCTTTGTTTTTTTCTTATCGAGTTGAAGGCAGTAAAAATAAAATAAAAAGAAAAAATTAAATGATTTAAATTAGATAATTCATTTTTTGAGTTGCAACTCTCAAAATTTTAAAAGAAAAAAAGAAAAATAAATAAATATTAAAATATTCAAAGCAAAAAAAAGTTTTTTTTTCACAACCAAAAATGTATCAATGATTTGAAATTGTTGCTAGCAAAAGGGATCTATCGTAATCAGATCTCATCAAGTATTAATCATTACATTTTTTGTTTTGTCATAATCATTTTCCATTGTTTTCTTGGTCAAAGATTTCACCTTTTTAATTAATCTTCTTGGTGACCAAGTTTTGAATTTTGTCGCTCTAATAAAGAAATTTGAGTGAAATCTTTTGCCATTTTCCTTTATTTTTTTAAAACCAATATTGCCTTTCAAAAATACATAACTATGAATTTCCTTAAATATTTCAATAACCAAAAGCTTGCTTTCCAATATTAGGAAGGTTTTAATAAATTATTTTTTAATGAAATCCTTTCTATGCAGAAATATTTTCCAATTTATTTAAGAAAACTTTTATTAAAAATTAAAATCAGAAAAGAAGAAGCAGAATATATCATCGAAAAAAGAGAAACTAATTTACTTATTTTGGAACACTTTTTTTGCAAAACATCAAAAGTTAGCGTAAAACGTGTTCGTTGTTAGCAATGAACCAGTTTCTTTTTTTCCAATCAACCGCTGTTTTTCAAAACAAATGCTCGTCATTTAACATGTTCATTATCGCTTACAAAAAAAAAGTGTTCAGAAAAAAAGGTAACAAAAAAGTTCAAAAAAATAAAATTATGAAATGTGAAAGTGATAGGGGCAGGTTTTAAAGCTAATAACAAAAAGTGTAACGGTTTCAGCAGCTTTAATTTTTCCAAAGAAAATGAATGAGTATAAAAGAAGCTGTTTAAATTGAATAAAGTCACATTTCAAGAGAATCAATTCCCTTCTAAAAAAAGAGTTCATCCTAAAAATATGCGTTCTGCTACAATTATTTTGGCTTGCTCAATTGGCCTCGTCGTTGCTGGAGGGGGCGGTGGTGGTGGATACTCCACAGGCGGCGGCATGGGAGGTGGCTATTCATCTGGTGGAGGCGGCGGTGGTGGTGGTTATGCTACTGGCGGCGGCTCTGGTGGTGGATATGCTGGTGGTCAATCCTATGGTGGAAGCAGTGGTGGCGGAGGATACTCGACTGGAGGTGGAATGGGTGGAGGCGGCTCAGGTTATTCACAAGGAGGCGGCTTTGGAGGGTAAAAAATTATTATTATATTTTTCCATTTTTGCTAATTATTTACTTTAGACACTCTGGTGGCGGATACGTTCAAGCGTCATCCTTCGGCGGCGGATCAGGAGGCGGATACTCTTCCGGTGGTGGCGGCGGTGGTGGATATGCATCCGGTGGAAGCATGGGTGGCGGCTACTCATCAGACGGTGGAGCCATCGGTGGTGGATCAGGAGGCGGATATTCCACTGGTGGCGGCATGGGAGGTGGTTACTCTTCCGGCGGCTCAGGTGGTGGTTATTCAACTGGTGGAGGATCATCTGGTGGCTTCGGCGGTCAATCATATGGTGGCAGCTCCGGCGGCGGCGGATACTCCACTGGTGGTGGAATGGGTGGCGGCGGTTATGCTGGCGGCCAAGGCGGTGGATACGCTCAAGGTTAAATGCTCCAAAACCAAATCCTTTTATCAGATGATCTTTAATAAATTTATTACGTGTCTTTCATTTTCCACCTTTTCTTTTGTGTAAATAAAAAATTCTAAATTATTTTATTTTTTATAAGCAATTTTTTAAATTAAAGGCTAAACAAAATGTGTTATTGCACTCGGGCCATATAATAGGAACAAAAAGTTATGCGTTAAATAAAAAAATAGTCGCAATTCAAAAATTTTAAGTTCCAGACGTACCAATGTGTCATCTAAAATAAAGGAAGACATTAGTGAATCTCGTTTTGAGTTACGGATTTCATTAAAGCATATGAAGTTTCTTATCCAAATATTTATTATATGATTTTTAAAAATTATTCACAACACGGTTTTGAATCGCATACCAATTAACACCTTCAACCAAGATCCATAATTTATTGATTGACACTATGGACACAATCACTTCGAGGTGAAGGTAACTATTTTTGTTGATGGGGTTTTTTAAAATTTCATTTTTTTCTCTTTATATCATTCATTTTATTTCATTCTTTTAAAGTACAAAAAAAAACCTAACAATTACAAAAGTAAAAAAGTTTCAAGCAGTAACTTTAACAACTGTAGTGGACCGAGTTGTAATTTGTGGGATTGCAGTTGAAGCAATGGCATTCGATCGACTTTTATCATTTTTGTTGAAACTTTTTTTCAATGTTTTATAATAAATCCATGAACAAAAACTAATATTCACTGAAATGAGAGTTGTTCGATATGGACCAAGAGTGAATGACAAAGTGTCATTGGTAATCTGAAATTAAAAAATGTTTAAAAAAATTTATTTATTTAATAAGTTCCAAAAACTCTTACCAAATTATATATTTGACTAACAGCACTTGGTATAAATTCTAATATGCTTGATGACGCAATTATGATAATAATAGTGTTATGCATTTTAGTATTTTTATTTACACTTTTTAATAATGTTTTTGTCAAAGTAAAAAGTATGGCTCCGATTATTCCAGTAATGATGACAGCACCCAATTTGAGTACGTAAGCATAATCGGGATAATTTTTGTTTAAAAGAATGCAACCAAAATATCGACATTGCATAGTTAATTCTTCAAAAAAGATTGCATAAAAATCATAGGAATAAAATAAAAATGCGATATAAAAAGCTAAGAAAATGAGCATAAAAGCTCCAAATAAATTTTTACGATTTTGTTTATATTTCCATGGAAAAATGATTGTTAAAATTCGATCAATTCCAAGAAAGCTTTCAATTATGGTATTTAAAAATATTAAAGCATACGATGGAAGACCAAAAGCATAAAAAGCTTTTGTGTCATGAACAATCGTAGTTGGACGCCAATAAGCAAGAAGGAAGAGACAATAACATACGGTAGAGAAACTCCAAAAAAATTGATACCATAAATAAATAATTATGGTTGGATTTGTGTTATACAAAGGTTTTCGAAATACAGTATTTGTTGAAATCCATAAAGTTATAAAACCAGCCGCAACTTGAACAATGGTTTCTAACAACACAGCATAACTTAAAATTTCCATATTTTACAATATTTAAAATTTTTTAGGTTTTACCTGACATAAACAAAGTTTTTAGTTGGAATAAAATAAAAAAATGCATTTTGGCAGTGGTGTTTAAATTTAATAAAAAATTATTTCAAATTAAAATTATAGCTTTATGAGTTTTTAGGATAATGTAATTAATGGCTTTTTTTTAAACAGGTGCTTTGAAAGCTCTGCTTTCCTTGAACGTATAAAATATTAATGTCATTTTAAAAGTTGTTCGTATGTAGCTGAAGTATTAGATAATAAAAATTAATATTAAAATAAGTCAATGAGGAAGCATCAGAGTTCACTCGCTACTGTATCCTATTTATGTAATACATAAAGAATTTTATAAGTTAAAAATGATCTATTGTACCTTTTCTGCTTGTCCTATTCTTTTTTTACTAATAAAAGGAAAAGTCTATGTATAAAAATTGTTGACAATAAATGTTGCACCTTTTTCATTAACTTTAGTTACAACCTGAAAGAAAAATTGAAATTTTAAGAAATTTACACAGAATATTTTTGCAACAAATGTTTTTTTTGGATTGACAGTTTTTGCTACAAATTTTGAATAAACTTTCACACATTATTTAAAATTATCATTTCTTCAATTTATGCTCGTTATGAATTATTTGGGGAAAACGATCTCTCAATATTAAAATGGAAATATCCTGCTTGCGTTTCTTCTGAAATGAGCAAATACGTATAAAAAATAAAAAAATCGACCGGAATGTTCTCTTGTTTCATCAAATGGCATCATAGCGGATTGCGCGCGGACATATGGGAAATGAAAGATTTTTGGGTGCTATTGAAAAAAAAAATCAATCGATGGCTATCGCAAAAAGCAGCACTGCGGCGTTGTTTTTTCATTTTGCTAAAAAAAATCTTTTTGTGCAGTTTGTTTGAATATTTTAATAATTTTTTCGCTGAATTTTTTGTAAGATTTACCCATATTAAAAGTTTTTTGATTCTTTAAGCAATATTACAAATAGCTCGAGTTTTTTTATTATAAAGAAAACGTTCATCATATTAAAAATGTGTTAGGCAACTCCGTTTACGGAGACACTCTCCTTTTAAAGACACACCGGCTTGCGCACTGCAGGCAAGTCCGGTAAAAACAACTGCAGCACACCCTTTTACTTTGTCCCCGTAATTCCTGTACAGTTGGGTGTATTTATTTATCATATTATCTTTTATATGTTTTGATTAATTCAGAGTGCACACTGGAATACCCGGGACCTAACAAATGTTGTATTGCCAGTCGTTGTTATTGCAAAGCATTATTTAAGAAACTGTGATGAAATTCAGCGAAGCACAAGAACGACGAATAAAGCTAGTTATTCAATATTCAACTCGTGGCTTTTGCGCAATGTCATGTGGGACTTTTTTTAAAGGTTTAAATCCTTTGATGGAAATTTTTATTCAGAATTTTTAAATGGCAACGCCATTAGGAAATATAGCAAATTAACAATCAATAAAAGTGAATTTTGCACCCCAAACATTTCCTTTATCAGGATTTTCAAGATTTTTAAAAGCTGGAAATGATAGATCCATATGATCTCGCTCACATGAAGGACATTTATCTTTGATTGGAACTTTTATTCTGGAAATTAATAAAAAAGATAGACACAAAATTGAGATTGCAGTAAAAAAAAACTTACACTTTGCCTTGATATTCAACTTTTAAACATTTTTTACATATTGGATCATTATTAGGATTTTCAGAAGTGAACCATTCATGACTGACAGCCACAAGTTGCTGAGAGCCAGCATCAATTAAATCTCCACAAGCCCCAAATCCCCCATCATTGTAATATGTGAAATGGCCATCAAAGGATTGATTTAATTCAAAAGCAAATAATACCAAGAAAAAATTAAGCAAAATAAAAACACTTTTCATTTTTAATTTTTATTTTTTTAGACCCTTGTTTTTGGTTTGTGTCGTGGAACCTTTTATATGCGTTTGTTATGAATGTTAAAAAGGTGTTCTTTTTGTTTTTTATCAAGTAAATGATTGATTAGTAAATTACAAAATTGTTAAAATAAGAACGGAAAAGAAAACAAGTTTTAAGATTTGCTGTAAAAATGTAAGATGATTCACAACTTCAAAAATTATGTGTGATTCAATTTTTACGGTTTAAAATACTGATGAAATTTAAAGATACCGAGATTTATTTTGTGATTTGTCATGTTTCAAATCTTGTAATATTAATTATTTATTAAATGGTTATAAGTAGGAGCGTTATTTTTAATGAGTCATTATTGTTATTGACAGCGTCTTTTTGACATGTATTATTTTATTTATTTTTTGTTGGATGCAAACTGGTGCTCAAAAATTTTTTGAAACAAAACTTAAAGTGTATGTTAAAAAAATTAAAATCCCTTTGTAAAGATGGCCTTAAGACGAAAGTAAATTCCCACATCAAGTATGTTTGCGTAATAAAATAATTGAAAAAAATAAAATTTCGCAGCATTAAAATAAAATTTTACTGAAAATGATATTTATCATGCATCTGCTTGTTGTATACACACGAGTAAATTTTTGCACCTGGATTGAAATTTGCCTCAAAGCTTTTTTCTTTTTTGAAATTCGACAAGTTTCTCTTTTTTCACTTACAAGAATTTTTCTTTATTCAATGAAATGGAAAAAGGTAAAATGATTCCATTTTATGATGCGATTAATTTTGATTATGTTAATTTTTACCAAACTTTTATTAAAATTATTTTTACATCTACAACAATGCTTTATATATTTTACATTTATATTTTGTATGTAGCATCAAATAAAAAATTGCAAAGACATTCGATAGTACTATTTTTTAATGTTTCATGTTCTTATTCTTTAGTGGTTATTATATTTTTGTGGGGTCCAATTAGACTTTTTTCAACAAATATTATTTATCCTGTTGGAATCTTGAGTCCCATGTCTTCGAAGGTTTCAGCAACATGTTGTGTCATTATTGCAACAATTTATGCTACACTTATTGACTCTTTTTTTATAAATTTCTTAGGTAATTTTAAACTTAATGAGGAACTGAGGTTTTGCAGTATCATGTGACGCACTAAAATTATAATATTTGATCGGTTGAATTTGAGGAGTCAAAATTTCTTAATTTCTGAGTTAAAATAAACTGCTCTGAATATTTTAGTTTTTAGCCCTTTTTTTCTTATCCTAGAAGTGATAGAAATTTGTCCGATTTTGATATTAGATTTTTTTAAGAACCACAAACCTTTTTGATATCTCGTTTTTATTTTATTTTAAAAATTAAATAAAAATTACGGTCACGGAAAAAAGATTGATAGCCATGGTTCCATTTTTTTTTCAAACTCTGAAATCAGAGAATGTATATTAACTTGAAGCATTTCATTCGAAATTGTCTGAAAAAAATAGAAGAGGATATTGTCTTTAATTTAAGTAATTTTATGAATAAATATACATATTTTCAGAACGACATTTTCAAATAATATCCTTTATAAATCAAAATGGCAAAAAATTACAGAAAAAAATTTATGTTATCATGTTCATAATTTGGTGCCTTATACCGATTTCTTTAACCATATATTGTTTTTCAAATTTAAATGATTCGGAAGCTTTCAACATTTTAAATGCTACATTTGAAAACAGCGAAATTTTATTGGATTTTCAATCATCATTTTTTCTTCTAAATTATAATTTATACACATTTATTTTTCTCATCTCCTCTCTCTCAATTTACGTAATTTTTATTGTGGTATTAAATTTTTGGTTAATTTATCAGAATTATAATTATTCAAAAAATTCACAAATTTCTTATTCGGAAATATCAAAAAAGAAATTTAAATTAATGCTTCTAACAACTTTAATTCAAATTATTTTAGCTGCAATTTTTTTTATACCTATGATTTTTTTAGGATTATTGGCTATACTTCCAATGGATATTATAAATACATTCGAATTTATTATAAAAAATTTTAATTTACCAAAAATATTTGTTTTCTGTCTTTCTATGACTTCCATGCATCCAATGGTTTCTATTTTCAGCGGTATTGTTACAATAAAATCATACAGAGAAATAGTGAAACAAATTTTTTATAATATTCTTAAACTTATAACTCGTTCGAGAGCTGTGCCTCCTGTTAATTTAAGAATCGTTAAAATTTCCAGCTTTCCAAATGGTTTAAAATGAAGTAATGATTTGGCTAATACTAATTATCAAACTATCCAAACAAACTTGAAATTTATCTTTGTAATTTTGCTTATGAAACTAAAATAATAAAATTTTTTATTAAGTTTTTTTGTGTTTTTTATTTTAAAGTCTTGGAATTAACCAATGCAGGATTAAATGTTTACCACTAAAACGGATAGCGTCTCAAATAATTCAAAATGTCACATTAGAAAGGCGTTTTAATTGATAAATATTGAATGAATATTAATAAAAAAAATTGGCGAAATATTTATTTTATCAAAACACTTAAACTTTAATGAAGGAAAATATAGGTATAAATTAAAGATTAAATATCTCTAAAACTTTTTAACCGAAAGCAAATTTATGTTTTGAATAAATAATGATTTGATCATCAATGCCTTCTGCAAAAAAAGAGTTTACACAAAGGTTCAAAAAAAGTGTAATAATGTTTAGAGAAATTAAATAATTTCTGCATCTAATTAACTTCTTTTCTTCATTAAACTTATCAATGAATTTAATGACGATTATGGAAAACTGATTTGTCCACACATACCTCGAAATAATCTCGAAAGCTCCTAAAATGTTAAAGAATGTAGTTTCTAAAACAGGTGTTTGTGTGAAACGAATAAAATATTAATAGTGTTATTTGAATTAGAAAGACTTTCACCAATGAAAACAAACAAGCTTTCTTAAAAAAAAAAGTAATCTTTGTTTTATAAAAATGCGACAAAAAAAATTGTAGCAAAAATTTATTTATTTTTTTATTAATTTGGGAAATGTTAAAGCCTCTCAATGAAGTAATCGATTTGGAATATGTTGGATTTTTTCAAATTTTTATTAAAATTGTTTTTTTGATTACAACTTTGCTTGTGGCATTATATATTTATATAATTTATATGTCCACGGATAAAAAAATGCAAATACATCGAATTATAATATATTTTAATATTATTAGTTGTTTTTGCTTAGTTTTAATAATATTTCTTTGGGGTCCAATTCGACTATTTTCTACGAATATTCTTTATCCTATTGGAATTTTAAGTCCAGTATCATCAACATTTTCTGCAATTTCTTGTGTGGTTATTGCATTAATTTATTGCACTCTTGGTGATTCGTTTATTTCTATTTTCTTGGGTAAATTTTTTTACAAATTTTTTAGAGATAGTTTTGACTGATTTTTTAAAAGAAAGTTTTTCGTTTTAACTATAAAAAAAATTTTATTCAACAGAAATAGACCAAAACTTTTGAAACTTACAAATATGGAAAGTTTCCACCAATGATTTTGCTTTTTTGTTTTAGAAAGACATTTTCAAATAATTCACGTTATAAATTTAAAAACCACTAGATTAAGAAAAATTATTTATTTTGGCATGTTTTTAACTTGGTTTCTAATACCCATTTCATTTACACCATATTGTTTTTCAAATATCAACGATGTTGAAGCTTTTAATATTTTAAGTTCCACAGTTGAAAATAGCAAAATTTTATTGGATTTTCAACCTTCATTATTTATTTATAAATATAATTCATGGACATTTTTCTTTATCATTTTTTGCATATTTTTATATGCTATTTGCCGAGCACCAGTGTGTGTGTGGTTGCTATATCAAAACTTTAATTATTCAAAAAATCATAAAATTTCTTATTCCCAAATTTCTAAAAAACGTTTTCGTTTGATGCTTCAAGCATCTTTGGTTCAAGTTATAACTCTAACAATTATGTCTCCATTCGCGATTTTCTTTGCAATGTTATCTTTATTTTCAACAAACATTCTGAATTTATTTAATTTTCTTCTTCAAAATTTAAGTTTACCAAAACTTATTGTTTGCTGCCTTTGCATAACTTCGATGTATCCCATGTTTCATGTCATTGGGGTCATTATTGCTATCAAACCATATAGGAATATTTTAAAGGATATATTTTTGAGATTTTTTAGAAAAGTTAAATAAATAAATTAACGGGTTTTTATATTTTTATTTGAAACAAAAAAAAAGACAATGTAAAAGAAAAAATGGACTGGATTCAATATAATGTATTCTATAAAAATGATAAAAAAAATTTATTCTCACGTGTGAAATTACTCATATTTCAACATTAAAAAAAATAAAAAACTTAATGTAAACAATAAAATGCACTAAACAAAAATGATTTATATCGTTTGCTTCCAAGCGAAAGCAGGCTTGGGCGGGAATCCCGGATCGTGTTCCGTATTCCCGGATTCCGGACCATTTTTTCAATAATTATTCCCGTCCCGGATTCCCGGATTTTCTGTCCGGAATCCGGAATTAATAGGAGTAAAGGGAGGAGTACATATTATCATTCCAGTAACCATTTTCTTCAAAATTTTCATGAATTATCACCAAAACTTTTTGGTTATCAGACAAATTATTACTAAAAAAAATACTTTTTTCTCAAAAAAATATAATGCTAAAATTTAAAATTGGTTAAAATGTCATGTTTTAAAAAAATGCATCTAATACATTTTGTTCTTTTTTTAAATAGAAAGCATTTGGTTTAAAAAAATAAAAAAATGACAGAAAAATAGAGTTTTTAACCATTTTATGAATTCCCGGATCATTCCCGGATTCCCGTTCCGTCCCGGACTTTTTTACGGGAATCCCGGATTCCCGTATTCCCGTCCCGGACTTCTCATTCCCGCCCAAGCCTGAGCGAAAGCACTTTTTTTCTTATCTATAAATTCCCTTTAACTTACGCATGCTTTCAAAGTAGTGCATTAATGAGTGAGGCTTAAGCGTAGAATATTTTTGACTTTTTGATAACTTAAAGTAAATTCCATAAATTTAAAGAATATAATCAAATACGGAGGCTCCATGTTTTTCTGAGTGAATGCTTAAAGTATTCGGCCAACATTCTCATAACAAAGTGAATAAGCCGAGTTATAACTTTTCTTCTTCTTTCAATCTAAAAACTTTTCGCTAAAACATACATTTATGTGATAAGCCATATCATACTTGTTTTTTTATGCATGAGATTTTAGTGAAGCAATAATTTCATATAAATATACATATATAAGCAAAAAAGAGCTACTTTAACTTACATCGTTTTCAAGTATTGTTGTAAAATGAAATTAATTTACATTGTCCTCATTGTTATTTTATTTGTTGTTACTAGTTTGGATGCGTTAGTCCTCCCACAAAAAGTATGAATATTTTGAATATTAAAATATAAAAGAGTAACGTTATTTTTTAGGATGGAAATCACGCCGCTACAGCTGATCAAAACGAAGTTATAAATGATTCAGAAAATGTAAGTTTTTGACAATAAACCGAGAATATCCCATTTCACAATGTGCATCTTTGTACTCTAAAACTTTTTTCGAAAGGTGATGAATAAATAATTCCAATCCACCGATGTTTAAAAAAACATTCAATTTTGAGTTTTTAAAAGTTATCACTTTTCTAGATGCAACAAAAACAAGTCCTTACTTTGATAAAAGATAGAATCTGTACACCCGAAGTAAGTATCCAACGATTTTTTGAAGCAACTAATAACTATCGATTGTTCTTTTTTTAGGACATCTCAAAAAAGAAATGTTGCTTCTGTCCCTTTGGAGATTGTGTTTGTTGTGGTGAAATTCCCATTGGAGTATGTTTCGACGACGATAATGCCAAATCTAAACCTTAATTAATTAAACGCTATATTCTTTAATGTAAATATGTAAAAAGAAGAAGAAAGATATCAACAAAAGGACTCAGCAGTCTTGTTTTTCACAATTTTTTCACTTTAACATTTAAATTTCCCAAAAAAATTTTTTTATGAAATTACTTAAGTTTTTTCTTGTAAAAATTAACTTCATTCATTAATCTTTTTCATTCACTACCATCTCGAACTTTATCAAGGCGAAATTGCTTATTATCTTTTATTTTTATTATGTGATGTTTACCTTTCTTGTATGCTGAATTATCACCCACTAATTTTAAAGAAATATTTTTTCCCACTTGCCATTTTTAATTATATGTTATTATAAGGTGTAATCAAAAACGTAGCGTTATGATCTCTCTTTCACTAAACTATAGAGATATAAATAATAGAGAGTGGTTGTTTGCCAAAAAAAAGATGGTGGTAAAAATTCTGTGTATAATAGCAAAAACAACTTTGTAACTGTATTCCTTCTGCTTTCAAAAGTTGTGAAAGACGCTTACATTCACTATAAATTTTTAAAAATCTAAACTAATTTTTACTTTATTTTATTTATCACCAAAATAAATTTCTTCAAAAGATGACGAATAATTTTAATTGTTTGATAACTATGTTTGGACCAGATGGATATCAAATTGATCTCGATAGGTTTAGATGCTTTTTAGCTTATTTCTCTCGAACGTTACATCAAATAAACTTTGGTTACATTTGCATGACCGTCTTAATAATTATTATGTTGATATCAATTTTTGGTGGAATCAAAGAGGATTATCGTTGGCTCATTTTTAATCAAGCTTTTTGGGATTTTGCAATAAGCTATAGCTATATTTGTAATAATTGGGTACCATATTTTTATTCTGGAGTCTATGACTCAACTTGCTTTTATAATTTTGAAACAATATCTTTAAATGATTTCTTTGTATATTCAATTGATACCAATTCCTATTCAGCTTTACTGCTTTTATCATTTACTAGATTTTTATGTTTATATTTTCCACATTTTTATGAAAGATTGACAAGAAATAAACGGATATTTTATATTATTTTTATTTTTAATTTCTTTGTCATTTTTACAAATACTTCATCATTTTTCTCTAACGCGTTGTATATGAGAAAAATTTTTTTGGCGGATGAATGTTTTCAACAAATTGAAAAAAATAACAATTCACAAAACCCTTGTAGTATCAATAATTTCAACGATGATTTCCAAATAAAACTTTTTAGAGCATTAGATTATATTTTTAGTTCCATTATGTTTTTTAAACCTATGCTCTTCTTATTTCTATCATTGTTAGCAGCAATATTTTTATTTTTTCGAGTTATTAAGCAATTTAAATTTCAAATTAACCATAATCGAAAGGATTTAATTGGCTCACTTCGAATTTGCGTAGTTATTTTTATTCAAACTTTAATTAATTTATTCGTTTTCATTATCGAATGTGCAAATAAATTTCCACCTTTTATTGCAAATTTTCTTGCGGTTAATGTTATCACTTCTAATTCGCATTATTATACTGTGTCTGTATGCAAAGATTGTTTAGATTTTAGACTTCCTACTTGGCTTGATGGAGAATATGGATTGGCTTATCTTCCAGTCTTACAAGCAATAGTGCAATTTCGAATTTTTATTGAATCTTTAATTACTTTATTTATCATGACTGGATATAGAGAATGTATTGTCCGTTTAATTAAAATTCCATTTAAAACTCCTCAAAATTCGATCTCTAATATAACCGTGATTTAAATTAAGATAAATATAGCATTCACACTGAAAAAAAAACGCTTTATTCGTTCAACGACTATTTTTATTTGGCTATAAAACGACTATTTTTTTGCTATTTTACGACGGTTTTTTTATCTTTTTTAAAACGATGCTTCAAAATACGGTAGTTTTAAGAACTTCAATTATGAATGATCGTTTCACGGCTATTATACGATCGGTTTTAAAACGTTTACATAAGATATGAACGTTCTATAAACCATATCTTAAAAACTATCGTTTTACGACTATTATTGTGATCGTTAAACGACTAAATAATTTCTTTTATTCTCTAGCTCACATTTTTTTCAGAAACCCAAACGTAGCCCTTGTTTATATACATTATCACATAAAGGCACAACCTTTGGATGAAGTTTCGGTTAATTTCTGGTTCATTTTCTGAAGGTGGCGGCATAGCCGTGCGTAACTCCATCTGAAGATTATTGAACTAGAAATTGTTTAATATAGGTTCAGTAGTAATAGCTCTGGCCTAAATTAGCATAAACGAAGGATTGCGTATGCATTTCTTTCAGTTATAAAAGCTTTGGTTTACCATAGTATCTAATTTTTGGATTACTATCAGTTTATCTGATTGACATATTAAATAATTTTGAAATATTCAAATTTTCACTGAAAACTCAAGAAATTCTTTTTGTACCATACCCGAAAAAATAGTCGTTTAACGATTAAAAAAAAGATTGAAGAACGACCATTTAACAGTCATAAAACTGCCATATAACTTGGTCGTTTCAAATACGCTGTAGGCCAAAATACAGTCTCTATTAGTGCTAAAAATTGATCGTTTTTCGATCATTTTTTAGTCGGGTTTTTTTCAGTGCATTAATAATTCAAATAAAGCTTTATTTGCAATTGGTCTTAATTTGATTTTTTATTTTGTTTTTTAAAGAAAAACTGTGAATTTATTTTTTTAATTTTATTGCAACGGATATTTTTTTTAAATTATGCATTACAAATTTTTTTTAATTAAACAGAGAAACTTTACTTTGAAAACGAGTATCAATAGATTTTTTGAAAGCTTTAAAATAAACTGTTGCATACAAAGTAATATTCAAAGATACTACTGTGACGCCATAAGAGCCAATAAAGTCATAAAGTTGTTGGCCAGAAATCTAAAAAAATATTATGAAAAAATAAATAATTATAAGATTGTAAAAAAACTTTACCATACTAAATATTTGTCCGACCACAAAAGGAAAGAGTTCAATAACCGTTGTGGAAATAATTAAAATTACAACAATTTTATTAATGTGTTTGACTTTTTTGCTATTTGTATCCATAGAATTTCGAATTAAAAATGTCAAAATAATAGCTAAAATAATATTTATACAACTTAACGAAATTTTAATATAAAGCAAGTATCTATTTGTCTTAGGCAGCAAACAAGCAAAATGTTGGCAATCAGTTTTAGAATTTATTGGATAAAATTCTAAATAACTATTAAAATAGCCTGTGGCAATCCAAATAATAATCAATCCAATACTTGCAAAGAAAGCATAAAATAATTGCTTTGGTTTTGTGTATTTCGCAGGAAAGTAAAGAGACAAACATCTTTCAAAACAAAGAAATGATTCAGCGACGGAATTGGAAGTTAGCAAAATTGATGGTCCACCTCCCAAAAAATATAAAGCTATAGCATCATAAGTTCCATTTTGTGCTGCACAGCCTTCTAGTGTACAGCGGCGGTTAATATAGCAGTTTATTAGACACTTGCTAACTCTGACCGAGCTTCGCACATACATTACAATAGCAATACATTACAACAATAACAAGACAACTAAGCGCGGCGGGATCAGAGGACAGACAATCAGAGATGTGTCTTTACATGTCCAACATTCTCCACCACTTACAAAGGACATACTTAGCTCAAGATTACAATAACAATACAATGCTAACAAAACTACAATAACATAACATTGATTGTGGACCATTTGTTGCAAGAGTTTTCCCATAGTTTGAGCATCATAAGTAGTCGCACCAGTACAAGAGCCTTGAGTTGATCGAGTTCGAGCCATGTTCATTCAAGAGATCTTCTTCGAGCCATGCTTGCCACTTGAGATCTTCCATTTGTTCTTTCACGTTGCTATGTGCCATGTTGATACCTTCTTTTTACCAAGTTCATACCATAGCGACATCTTTCCATATCCATAAGAACCATGACCATTCCAACACCATTTCCATATCCTTCTTCCAATACGTCGTCGTTTTACCATGTCCATCCAATCCATCTTCCCCTGGAGTTGAAACATCATGCGGTGGAGAGCCGCCAAACAGCGATGAAGCTTTTGAGATGCAGGACCATAAGTATCACGATCAAGAAGCCATACAAAGTTCAAGATTTACCAGTTGTCGTTTATCATCATCAGCAGGAGAGTTCGAAGTACATGTACCATGCCAACAGGTTAACATGTGATCACAAAGATCAGAAGTGCCACCATATACAGCTACTTCCTTCCTTCTCTTCCTTTGATTGATTTTCTTCCACGACGCGATCAAGAACATCTTTGTTTTGTCGTGGTTTACGGTCACCAAGAACGGATGATTGTTCGCTATCATCAAACGGAGCTTTTCGGAGTTTAAGCCTTAACTCTTCTTTCTTTTTCTTTTGATCTTCTTCCAGCAGATTTTTAATCAAAAATCAGGAAAAAGCACGACCAGCAGATTTTTAACCAAAAATCAGGAAAAAGCACGTGCAGCTGATTTTTAAACAAAAAATCAGGAAAAACAGCAGTTGATTTCTCTTCTTCGGAGGCGTGCAGATGAGAATCCTTCGTTACCAATTTGTGCTGCACAGCCTTCTAGTGTACAGCGGCGGTTAATATAGCAGTTTATTAGACACTTGCTAACTCTGACCGAGCTTCGCACATACATTACAATAGCAATACATTACAACAATAACAAGACAACTAAGCGCGGCGGGATCAGAGGACAGACAATCAGAGATGTGTCTTTACATGTCCAACACATTTGAAGGTCGCCAAAAAATTAACAAATATCCCGAATATGCAAAAGTTAATAAAGCCCAAATAAAAATAAAACAAAAATATATTGTAATTGTTGGAGAAATGTTTACACTTTTCTTTAAAACATTTTTACGAAATAAAACATTGATGGAATAAAATAATGAAATTAAGGATAGTATAAAACAAGAAACAGCGTGAAATAAATTTACATAAATTATATACGCCATTTCAAGGTACCGATTAAAAGTTTCAAGTTTAAAATTATAAATACGCCTACAATCGCGATCGAGGCTAAAATTTAAATAATTTGAAAGAATTTACTTTTCAACTACCATACTTCCCTCACCAATAACATAAGATTAAAATATTTTTTAGTCACTACTTTGAAAAATACAAAACTATTAAAGAGCTTTTTTTATAGTCCTTCCTGTCTTGTAGTAATTAAGAATGTATTCTATAAACTTTTATTAAAAAAATAATTTCCAAAAAAATTTTTATAACGACACAAAAAATATGTATGACATTTCTCACGCTTTGCAGAAAGTAAAAATGGCGTTGATTACAAATTGTATTTTCAACTTCGGAAAATTCAAATTTGACAAAGAAATTTTTAAGCTACAAAGAAAATCTTTTTTGAAACAAAGTTTTGTTATATTTAAATTGCATTGGAAGTATCATCAACAAGGGAATCATCGCTTACTGAAACGCCTAAAGAGAACTTGGTATTAGTAAAAGATAAAAAAAATTTAAACAAACCAATCCATTTTTTAATATTTTCAAAAATCAAAATTCTTAATTTTTTCAAGGATTCGCTGTCACTTTCTTGCGGCTCAGCCATATCGGAACAATGTGAGCCACCTTCAATTAAATATGGAATTACACTAGGATCGGTTGAAGTTTGCAATGTTAAAGCACTCCATGGATCTACAGAGCCTCTTGGCGCAACCACATTCGTTCCAGTGTAATTTTTGCGTCCACCATATTCTCTCAAAGTTTTAGCAATTCCTTTTTTAATGTGTTTTGTATTAAATTCCTTTCCATAAACATCGGTACAAATTCCGACGTAAAAACTAAAAAACAACATGGAAATTTTCAAATAAAACCGTGTAAGTCAAAACAAACCTTTTGGAAACTTTGCTTCCAAAAATACTGCCATCCGGAATATTAGTGGTGGCAAAAAAACCAAATTCATTACATGTTTGCCAAATCCATGATCGCATAGCTGCTTGTCCTTCGCTATAATAATATGGATTTTTGAGGTAGTCAACGTAATTTGGATAGCTTGGGTCTTTCCTTCCAACATTCCAATCTTGAAGTTGTGACATATGCGAACTAACTAATCCAAGGTTTAGAACTTTGTTTGAAGATGGTAAACCCATGATTTTGCATATTGTTGAAATTTGGCCATTTTTCTTAAAAATTTGTTACTATTCATTTTTTGTCATTCAATTTCAACTTACTAGATCACCATTATATTGAACAGCTTGTTCAAAAAATCCAATAGCTCGAATATAAAAATTTTGAATATCTGCGGGTGATAAATTTGTTTTTTGCAATGGATATTCACTGAATTATGTATAATTAAGAAATTGTAGATAAAATGATTTTAAAGCTACCTTTTCTGAGTGAATATTAATTCCAATGCTTTTCTTCCATCTGAATTTGTTACATATTTTTCGAGATCGTGAAAAGCTTCTTGAATGTTTTCTGCACATTTGGGATCAAAAGTGTGAATGGAATTTTCACAAAATTTTAAAAATTCTAAAATTTTATTAGTTATTATTAAGTCGTTGTTTAGGTGTTTATTACCATAAAAATCAAGTTTAGGTTCGATTGGTCCTGAGCTTCCAACCGCTCCAACAGCTAAATGAGGATATAATTCACGGAACCATAGTGCAAGAGCTCCAGCATAAGAGCCACCAAATATCACCCATCTTGGATTTGTAAGATTAAGTTTTTTATTTTGTGTTTCAATAAAGTTTGCAACATCAGCTAAAGATTGTCGAGAGCTGAGATATTTTAGATTTTTAGTTGTTTGGGTCCTGCAAAAAATATTTTATATTTTTTACGATATAATAAATTCTTACAGAAAAGGTCGACTTTTTCCATAAAATCGATGTTCAATTAACCAAATTCCAGCGCTAACATTTTTCGCCCATGAAACAAGAGGAAGATTTTCATTGAAAATGCTATCTCCGCTTTGAGGCCCTTCACCACCTAATTGAATAAATTGAGGTCCATCTACTTTAGCTAATTTCATGTTATTCCAATATCGCTAAAAACGCCAAATCGTGATCAAATGTATTAAAAAAATGCAGCTAACTTGTTTCCATATTACTAAGTTTGATGAATTAAAATGATCAAGAATTTGATCAAACCAAAATGGATCACTACTTGTATGGATTTTATGATTAGTTTGCTCCTGAAAATTTTATATTAATTTTGTTTTATTTGGTATATAAAAAAGTTCACATTAATTACTTTTGGTTTAAACCATCGGCGAGTTAGAGGCGATTGTATAAATGGCAATGATAAACCATTATTTAATGATATTTCAATAAAAGCCTAAAATAGCTTTTATCACATATTTAGAAAGTTAAAGAAATAATCTGTGACATACCAGAACGAAAAAGCACAACAGCCGCATAATGACTAAGCTCCTAAATTTTAATGACGTGAAGTTTTGCTTAAGAATTTATGGATGGACGAAATAATTTCTTGATTATTATTTTTACTAATTCGATACATACCGCATCAAAACAAACTGTTGTTGCTTTCTGTTTTTCCAAAAACCACAAATTTAAAGAAAGAGTATACCTTTCGAGTAAAGGACTTTTGGTTGATTTTGAATATTTGCATCAAGATACAAGGTCAAATGCTGAAAGCTCGTGAAAAAATGGCGCTAATATACAAAAAATTTGGGCATTCTTAATTTATAACAACAAATAAATTAATTTATTAATAGATAAAAACTTTGCGCATATCCTCTTTTTCAAAAAATGCTAAAATTATGTCTTTTGATCAAAGAATAAAATGTTTTTCGACTATATTTATTCTATTTTTTTTATTTATTTCTAAGTTTATTTAAATGATAATTAAGCATATAAAGCAGTTAAAGAAGCAACTATTTTAACGCAAGTAGAAAATACAAGTTGGCAGTATACTTTGAAATGAAAAAAGTGGAATACTTTTAAAACAAAGAAAAAAATGAAAAATTTGCTAAAGGGCGTTTTCGGAATGAATAAAAAAACTTCTTCTTTTTCCACCCCAAATAATTTCTCAGATAACATTTCATTAAAACGAAACAAGAAAAAAATATTTATGCAAGCCAAAATTGGATTAGCTTTCTAATTTTTTCACGAGCTTGTGTGAGTTGTGGAGGATCATTTTCGTTTGGTTCAAGCATATCAGCACAATGTGAAGTACCTTGGATGAGAATGGAAATGATGCCATTAGGATCTTGGTTATTGGTATATAAACTTAAAGCATGCCATGGATCAACTGAACCATTTGGAAACACAACACGTGATGCTTCATAATGGCTAGTTCCACCATACATTTTTTGAGTCATTTCAACGGCTTTATCAATGGATCTTCTATCAAGATCAAAAGCATCTGTACACAAATCAATGTAATAACTAAAAAAGAAAATTATCAGAGTTTCATATTAATGTAGTTTACTTAATGGGAACGCTATCACCAAAAATATTTCTTCCCATATCAGTTGTTTGATAAAATCCAAATTCGGTACAAGTTTGCCATTTCCAAGTTCTATAATTCGAATTAAAGTCTTCATTGAGCAATTCATCGACGTCTTGTTTATAATCGCTATTGACAGTATGGCCGCCGAAAATATTTTGCAAATTTTCAAGCGGAGACTGTGTATCATTTACCGTCATGGCTTCGCATATATCAGCCACACCAGCGCCTTCATTAAAACGTTCATTAATTCCTTCATCAAAGTTATCATAAGAAAACATCATTTTCTTACTGTATTGAACGTCACCACCAAAAGGGCCCATAAGGCTGTAAAGAAAAGTTTGAATATCTTTTAAATTTGGATCTGGGCCCGAAAAAGGTTTCGTAAGATTAAAGAGAGTGTTAAGTTTATTTCTGCCTTCGATTGACCACATATTCGATTGAACTTCAGCGAAAGCTTTGGCAGTATTCATGCCACATTCCATATCATAATCAAACAACACTTTTTCAACCACTTCAAAATATTCAAAGAAATCAACTTTAGCTTTAATGGGTGCTGAGCTTGCTACTGCGCCTACTGTTAGTTCAGGAAAGATTTCACGAGACCATGCAGAAAGGGCACCAGCATATGAACCTCCAAAAGTAATCCACCTTGGATTAGTTAAATTTAAATCTTCATTCATAGTTTCAATGAAATTGGCTATATCCGCCAAAGCTTGTTCACTTGAAAGATATTTCAAATTTTCGACAGATTGATTGGGAGTTGGTCGACTATAGCCATAATATCGATGTTCAATTGCAAACATATGAGCCCCATTTTCCTTCGCCCACTGAAATAAAGGCACTCGAGAAGACCTTAATGCCCAACCCTCTTCTTCGCTTTCACCGCCAATATATAAAAATACTGGGCCATCAGGTTTATGAAATTCTGAGTTGCTGAAATATCTTTGCTTCCAAATTCGTTTATCATTTTCATCAAAGTTATCCAAAGGTTGAGTTATCCAATTTGTTGTTACATTTGAAACTTCGGCTTCTTCATCAAAATCAAAATTTTGGAGACGATGGCGATCGAAAAAGCCACCAAGTGTGGAAAAACGCGAAGACCGTGGTTGATGTGGTTCCTAAATAATAGAAAAAATTAAACTTTAACAAAAAAGCTTTTGCCAAAAATATCTACTATGACTTTTTTCATTCTCAAAAAATTACTTACCGGATAAAAATCAGCTAAATCTTCGTTTTTTCCAATTTCAGAAATAAATGGTTTTCTTTGTCGTCTATGGCCATGATGGGTTAGGTTTTCTTGTTCCTTTGCAATAATACCTTTAAAATGCTTTGTTACTTTATTATGATTAATAAATACTTTACCTTCAAATTTATTGTTAATTTTAGCAATCGGATGAGCGTCCATTAATGGCGGAGGTAAATTAAAACCGCATGATAAGCCAATCTAAACCCAACTCATTTAGAACTTTCTTAACTTTATACCAATAAACCTACCATCAAAGCAAATTGATAAAGCCACAGCATCGTGTTATTGACGAGATAAAGAAAAGATGAAAAAATGGCTAATGTGAAGCTTTGAAACTCATTTTTTTATCTTTTATAGTTTCCAATTAATAAAAATTTGCTTTGTTTGTAAAAATTAAAACAATAACGTGCTTATTTCTTTTGATTTAAAAACCATTTTTGGTTAATAATACAAAAGCATGCAATTAAAAAAATCAAATAAAAGTTATATTAATTGGTTTAATTAAAAGGAAAATTGATCTCTATTCCTTATTTTTATAAAAAAAACGTTTGTTGAAAAGTCTTTTGTATTAAAATATTTTTAATTGCATAAAATTGATTTTCTTTCTCTCTTTTATTTTTATTAATTCCCAATTGCAATTGTGTATGAAAAAATTCTTTCAAAAAAATGAAAAATATCAAAAACAGCAACAAGCTTCATTTTTTTGAAAAACATCGTTCAAAACATAAAAACGGAAAATTTACTTACAATACTTTGAAAGGCAAGAAAGTTAACTCTTCAATGACTTGATTAAGGCATAACCTACAAGAAAAAGCCACCGTTTGTGTGGCTTGAGAGCAAACTCCTTAGAGCTCTCGTTTTCATATCATTCTTATCATCAAGCCTAAGCAAATATGAAAGCAAACAAATTTGGCCTAATGGTTATTCTCTCACACATATGTATGTATACTCAAATCATTTTTGTTGTTTCTCCCGTTTTTTAATTGATATTAATTCACTGGTCCATTATACATATTTTTCTTGTCTTGATTTTGCATTCACAAGATCTTGTTTGCATTGACTGCCGTTGTTTTGTTCCCTTATTACCTGACTTTTCAATTTTTTAAAATTTTACAAAAAATATGAAGCTCTCCTGTTTATTGTTCCTTCTTTTTATCACTATTGCCGAAGGTTCAAACATTACAAATGGATGTACTCAATCTGAGGTTAATTTCTAAACGTTTGCTTTAATTTCTTTATTATATATTTTTTAGTTTGTTCGATATCCAAAGTTATTTTCGTGGAAAATTGATTATTTTAATTATCGCCATTTGAGTGGAGGGATTTCACAAAAATCAACTATATTTACTTATATTTTAAAAAGTCCAGAAATGAATGCTTTTGATCTTAATGATGATACTGAATATTCTGCCACTTTTGATTTAATTTATACAGGCTCGTCACTTTATTATTCAGCCAAAGTTAACCCTAGTGATTGCTCCATTGAATATTATTACAGTATCAACGATGAACCCGCTATCAAATCTTCAGGTAAGTTAGAATGATTTTCAAAATTAATGGTTTAATTTTGACGTTTTAGATATTGTTCCTTCTAATACACTTTATAATTCACAAAACAATGAATTAAGTGTTGATAAATTATCAATTATTAAAAAATTGCATCTCTATATCGATGTTATTGTCTTTCAATCAAAAGAATGTTGAAATGTAAACAAAAAATATTGAAGAGCATTTTTATTTTCTAATTTTTCTTTTTACGTCTTTTTTGTTGTTATAAAATTATATCTTTTGAAAATCTTTTTTATTTGTATGTAACCTTATTCTCAATATTTTTCCATTGTTATAAAATGTCTTTAGTTTCTTAATGTTTTAATTCATACTTATTTTGATTCTTATTTTCATGACTATCAAACGTATTTCTTCGATTTACAGGTGGTAAAACTGCTGGCAAAGTTGTGGATATTTTTGTGTTAGAAAGTTTCATCATTCGAAAAACTCTTTGTCGAATGCTTTTGTTTAAACCTAGATAAATAATTGATGGAAAACCTGAAATTTTTTTTATCACTTTCAAGCTAGTATTAATTAGTAAATCCATACCATGAATGCACATCCAACCAAATTGAGAAAATTGCATGATTAGTTTTGGTGTGGGAAAATGTTGTTCATAAACATAAATTAATGCACATGTGAAATTCATAAATGACATTATAAAAACTTGAATAAATATTGGTTTTTCTGAGAATGAAAAAGTGTGGCTATCGCTGCCATATTTTCTCACGCATAAACTTAAAGCAAAAATAATATAAAATATTGTTAAAACGAATGCAATTCCAATGTTGTGTATGTGATGTAGGACATTGGTGTACTAAAAATCGTGTCCTTTGTAGTCATTATTTACCAAGATTGCGAAACCTACTTCATAGTCAGTATTTGGATATCCATTGTGTGGGTTCATTAGCCAAACGCCAGATAAAGCATTAAAGGTTCCAGTATTTGTACAAATTGATCCAACCAATGCATGACAAATCGATAAAGCAACCCAATAATAGGTTTTTGAACCACCAAAAATGAATTCGCATATTCGTGGATTAATCATATTTAAGCATCGATTAAAAGCTAATAAAACAGCTAAATCACTTTCAGCCATCCATGCCGCAAAAGCTAGGGTGCCAGCACATAGCATTAAGGTTGGGCAAACACAGTATACCGCTCCAATAATAGCTAAATATCCCGTTAATATTCCATTTAAAGTTATAGCAAAAATATCGACCATAGCAATAATTGACATAAGCTTATAACAACTTTCTTTTTGAAAGGATGATTGCCAAAGAACGGGAATAATTGGAACGTAAAGAAACTAAATTTTTTTTTATTAAAGTTGTTAAAAATGGGTTAAGACGTCAGAGCCGAATACCAAAGTCATTTTGAATGTTCTTACTTACTTCAAAAAACAATGACCCTGTTATCAAAATAATTCCATATAACACATCTTTTCTCTCATTTATAGGATGCAAATTTACATCATAATATGAACAATTGTAATATTTTTTAAAACCATCATAATCAAAGAGATAATGATTCATTTGAGATGGGCTTCCTTTGGATAATTAATTTAAAAATGACTAAAAAATTAAAGAAAGTAAAAAATAAAAATGCACATTTTCAAACTAAATAAACTCCTTTTTTTAAATGTTACAAAAATGACAAAGATTGAAAGAGAATTTAAGAAAAGGTTAAAAAATAAATAAAAATGAACTTTATCTAGACATCTTAAAAAGCTAGAACAGATTATTAAACATAAAAATTATTAAAAATAAAAAGCTCGAGACAAAAGATTTTTTTTCGAAAAATATGTTTTTTGTACCTACAATCCTTAAAAGTTTCAATAAATTAAGTACAAAGAGCTCAAAAAATGCTATAAGAAATTTTAAGAAAACAATTTTTTTGTGGCATATTTATATATTACATTTATCGTCAATAGCTTCAACGAATTAATAAGTAGTGAAAAAGTTGGTACCTCAAGGCTGTTAGTAATCAAGATGCGTCGAAGAGTTTTATTTTTTTAATATTTTTTTGAGTTACTATGAATTGAGAGCAAGGTTGCAATTATCAAAGAGCATACTCGACATTCATTCTTCGCGCCCCCATAACTGCATCGCATTAACATTTATTGTTAAAAAAAATTATAAGAATGATGCTAAAAACTAAGAATTTTAAAAAATGTAAAAACATTTTCTTTTCTCTCAAAAAGTACACCTTCTGATGTTTTTCTTGTGTATGAAAGAAAGTACATTTAAGCGTTAATTTGTTCATAATAGGAACGTGAGAAATCGGTAAATAAAAACGGAATATTTTCTCACAGATTATGGTACAAATTTTTGAAAAATTTTAAACCTAAAAAGCTACGCAGACTAAAACACGAAATTTAAGATGCAAACATAAAATAATTTGTAGACCAAAATAAAAACTATGTATATAATTTTTATAAATACAGTATTTTTATTACTATTTTACCATATTTAATCTTGGTCCAAATGTATTTTGTTATAAATCTCTTTGTTGAAATACGTTCTTTTTGAAAAAAGTTTAATATTTTATTTTTAAAAAACTTAAAAAGTCATATTTATATATTTGGATACATCACTGATGTAACTGAAACTTCTCCACGTCGGAGGAGAGGGCGTTTAAACATATTGATTAAAGCTACACGATAAGATTTAATAACGATTAAAGTAATTAGAGAATTAACCACTGGAATCCATGAAAGCAACATGGATACAATAATTGCAAATCCTGCAATATCCGCTCTCAAAAAAATCATTACAACTGAAACTCCAATTGGAGTAAAGCAAACGATTACAGGAATTGTGGCCTAAAAAATTTTCCTTTGTTAAAAGAAATTTTTCTGATTATCCAATCATACCTGGAGAAGTAAAGTTTTAGTTACTTGATTATGAATAACTTTAGCTTGAGTTGGCATATTATTAGCCATTTTAATAAAATATTTCCAAACTTGATGACTCGTCCAAATAATGATTGTGTAAGTCGAAGTAATAATAATGCAACAATAAAGTAATAAACCAAAAGTACCCCAATCTCGAACATCCGCAGTCACGAAACTTGGAACTCCTCGAAAATAATATACATCAGCTTCCAATAATTTTGCATTTCGCTCATATGCAGGTTGTCGAGGCCAAAGAATGTAAAAAGTATAACAAAAATATGAAGCAGCGATGCTCCATGCAATAATAAGTTTGAGTGCAAATTGTTTATTTGTTAGTCTCGTATTTTTAATAATCAAAAAATATCGATAAACAAATTGCACTGGAATGGATGTAACACAAAAGAATAAAGCAAAATTCCAAAATGCGAAAAATACAATGCTGTATGGTGGCGGAATATAACCAAATGCATTAGTCATAAGTAAAAAAAGGTTTCCATCTTTGTATTCAATTTGCTAAAAAATAAAAAGTTTCATAAATAAAATTTAAAAAGAAATTTCAATTCTTTCATCTCGAAGGAGAGGTGAGTGGATTTAAAAATTGCATTCACAAATAGCTTACCATTCGAGTAATAAATTGTGCAATATTATAAATAAAATAAACTATACAATTTTGAAGTAAAGGTTTTTTATAATCAGCTAATTTTGCATCTGTTTTAGCAATAATTAAATATAATAATGTTGCATTACCAAATAAACCAATGATAGAAAAAATATTGTGGACTTGTTCCATAATTCCTCGTAAATCTATTGAAGGTTTAATACTTTCACTGCCGAAAGCGACATCCATCTTTTTCAAAAAAAAGTCAAAAATAGAAAATCGAAAAGTAAACCAAAAGTTGCAAAATATCCTTTAAAACACATACCACACCTCCTCCAAAAATGTAGGCGAAATATAAAAAACAAATAACTTAATTTAGCTCCAAATTTATATTTTCACACGTATCTCAAAAAAACATTTTTCTTCAACATCACCACTCTGCTTCCTTCCTTTGACTTTGCAATGGCTTATTTCTAAAGCAGCAGCAATTTGAAATATACACAAAACACTTTTTAACAGCTTTCTTTGAGCTCAATTGAGTTATTTAAAATTTCGAAGAATTATTATAAAAATTTATGGGTCTTTTTTATTTTATTTTTTATTTGACTGTTATTCAATTAGTCAGCTTACCATATCCATAATCCAACGACACAAAAAAACATATTAAAAATATTTTAAAAATTGTTGCTAACATAGTTTTTTTTTTACAAATGAAGCAATAAGCATAAAAACGAAGATGCTTCTAAATTTAAATGCAAGTTTTAAACAATATTAACGAAGTCATAGAAAAATCCATAAATAAAAAAGATGTCTTTGCATTTTACGTAGGTTATTATTGCAATCTTTAGCAATTATTAATCAACTCGTGGAAAACATTAGTGTACATAGCTGCTTGCTTTATGTAAATTAAAGCATTTCGGCTTTTAAATTTTAATTTTTATTGGAACGTATGAAAGAAATATAGTGTTATTAACTCCATAAATAATCCACTTGAAAGTAATGAAGTTAAAGATTTTTTTTCAAAGTTTAAAATTTTTTTATTGGAACGCATAAAACATGTGCCAAGTCTATGAGTTACAAGTATGGAGGCACAGCTGCGAAAAAAAGTATGTATCTCCAATTCCTGTTCCGTAAAGAGTTTTAATTTTTTGTTTTAATTTCATTTATTTGTATAAATAATCAGAACAGTCATAAAATAACATTTCCCAGATTAAATTAAAATTTATGGGTTGCAAAAACAGAAATTAAATGAAACTCAAATATTTTTGTTATAAATTCATTGAATGGTTAAAGAATTGTTTCTGTAAAAGAGTTTAGCAAAAAAACTAAACTTTGTTTTTTGAAACGTCCATTACCAGTATTAAAGCTTATTAAACTTTATGTCTGTTCTGCTAACAAATTTTTTTTTATACAAGTTTGATTTTATTACATTTTTTCGATGAGTAAGCAAAAAAGGCAAAATACTTTTTTTCTGACACTTTTATTAGTTTATAGAAAAACACAAAGGTGTTTGAATTTTTAAAATTAGAAAAAATTTACTACAAAAAAAACAAAACATATGTGAAAAAAATATATCAAAGGTTGTGTATCAAAAAATGTAAAAATTTAATGGTTAAAACTTAAAATTTTTTTTGAAAAAACATTAAAATTAACCCCATTGATTTTGTAACTGTTCAAAATAAAGTGCAGTTTCATTATTAAAAATTGCTTGTTCACCAATTGCAGATGGAATATTTACAACTGCAGTGGCAGAAGCGACCATTTGCTTTTCATAAATCGTCTTCTAAATTTTCATATGTAACTCTATCAAAACTAAAACATTTCTAAAATCACAAAACTTTAAAAAATTGATATTAATAATAAATGGTAAATTATAAAGGGTGGCAAAAACGAAATATTAAAATTCCAGTAACGACGATTATTGGTATGCCCAAAATGAAAGTAAAAATTGAAAGCAAAAGTTCTTATGTTTTCGCAGCTAAAATCTTTACATAATCGAAGTGCTTTGATCGGAAAAAACAATAGAGGCAAAACTATAATTCATTTTCTTTAAGAGTATTCCTGGAAATTGTAACAATAAAAAGTTTTAATTATTTAGCTAGTAGCTGCCGCTTTAAATGAATCCTTTATGCACTTTTTTAATGTTTTAAATAAAATTTTGAGGAAATAATTAATTATAATTAAACAAATAAATAAGTTTTTTTTCACGCAATGTTGGCTATGAAAAAATATTTTTATGGCACTTTTTTTGTGGCTATTTCTCTTTAAAAGTCTAAGTCATTAAATACAAATTAAGCCGCTATAGACCATAGTGAATTAAATAATTTTAGAGAGGGAAAAGTTTTTTTAATTATGCCTGATTAAACAGCTTTATTTTAAAGTCGCCGGTTTTTGTAAGTAATGAATTAAAAATCTCTAATGAAAACGAGCAATTAGAAGAATTAATTTTATTTTAAAAAGTTTGAATATTAATTTTGTTTAATGAACTTTGATAAATTTACAATTCACTCACTTTTTTAAGTTTGCAAGGGAGCACTTAGTTGCTTTTTTGTTTGCCTCGTAATGAACATTTATCTTTGGTTGATACTTGCAGAATATTTTGTTTCATTCATTTCACAACTATTAAGCCTTTTCATTTTCGGTGATATCCTATTTAAAACTTTTTTCGGCAATTGTCGGGCTACAGTAATAACATCCCCAAATCTCAATTTTTATTTTATTACTCAAATCACTGCTTCTTTTGTTGCTACTGTATACCTTCTTTATTTACTCATTGGATGGCGGCCGTATCCAGTGGAATATAATGCATATTATATGTATTTTATTGGAGCATGTCAAAGCCTTCTTATTACATCCACTCCTATTTCTGTTTTTGCGTTGGGTCTCGATCGATGTTTGTGCGTTTTATTTCCAATGAGATATACCAAAAAACAAAATTCATATCCAACATATTTTTCAATTTCGCTGATGGCAATTTTAACTTCCGTTTCGTTAATATTTCGAATTATCCCAGCATACCCGAAAAAGATGTTTTCTCCATGTGGGTCGTTTGGATGTATGACCACCACGAAAGCATTAGAAATTTATGTGTTCATTCGATATTTTACAAGCGCTTTAATTTTGGGGACAAGTATAATTTTGTTGGTTTTGATTAGGCGGAAATTACATATTTATCTTGCACGTAATAAAGCTGGAAAGGTAAGAATAAATAAATTTCTAAATTTGTTTGCACTTTTAAGTGGACCAGATTTTAAATCTTTTTTGTTGGTGTTCCAGACAAAACATAAAACAGTTAATTAAGTAAAAAAATTTTGAAGTTAATTACTAAAGCTATAAATTGCATTTCCAAACCCCTTAATTTTAATTAATTAAATATGTATTTATAAACTTCCTTATTATCCTTTTTAACCACATTCTTTTATTTCAGTCTAATAAACTTGTACTCTCAACTTTAATTACAACTTTAACATTGGATTTTTTGCCACATTTAGCTAGTGTTGTATTTTATTCGGTAAGTTTCAAATTTTTAAACCTTAAAAATAAAATAAACAACAAAGGAATCATTCAATTTTCTGAAAACCACTTACGCAAAAAATAATTTTTTATAATTTTGTTGAACAAAAAAAGTTTGAAGCAAAAAAAAACAAAAAATTTTTTTGTTTGTTTGTTGTGTTGCTTTTTTAATAAACTTTCAATAAAGCAAAGCAATTTTAGATTTATGGAATAAATCTTACTGTTTATATTGGTCCATATTCAACTGTAATTGCATCAATTGAATCTGGATTTTGTGCGTTACTTTATCGAAATGTTTATAAACGCCATTCATTTGGATCAAAAATTCCATCACCACCATTCATGACAGCTGTACATCCTGTTGCAACGATTGTAACATAAAAATATGTTTAACAATTTTTAGTTAGTAACATTCCAATAGAATAAATTATAATTGGAGAAGTTGCTTCCCAAACAATTTATATTTACTTTTTCTGTTTGTTTTTGTTGTGATTGTTAGTAATAAAAATAAAAAGTATCTAAAATCCCGAACTATTGTTTGTTAAAACCAAAATGTAAGCAACTTTGGCATCACTAAGTAACTGTTGCTAACTTTGAGTCACCTTCGGCTTTTGGAAACCAAAGAATCGGATATCTGTCTTGAAAGGGAATTTTAATTTTTGTGTTTATTTATTAAATAAAGTAGTATTAATATTATACATAAAAGCAATGAACAAGATTAGGATATTAAACAAGCATATTTGGTAAATGCATTAACCGCTTTTTTTCTTGATGATAAACGCTCAATGACTAAACCATTATAAAAAGAATAATGTCTAATAATTATTAGTTAAAAAATAGTTTCTGCTGATTTTATTGTAAAAACCTTTCCACCCGGAGCATATTCAAACGCTTTTCTGCAAGCCTTAGAATAAATTGTTGCACATAAAGTTAAATTGATGGCGGTTACAGTAAATGCATATGGGCCAATAATTTCATTCAAATATTTTCCAAAAAGCTAAAATAAAAAAAAATAACTTATTTATCTTAAAAAAATTTTAAAGTTTTTCTCACCGGATAACAAGCTACGGAAATTACAATTGGAGCAATTTCAAAAAAGGTCGTTGATGCAATTATAATAACCACAGTTTTTGTTATATTTCGATTATTTACGCTGTTTCCTTTTAACATACGTTTTTTTAAAACAAATAATAAAATGCCTCCAGAAAAATTTATGGATACTAAAGTTAATTTTGTTTGAGTTAAATATGGTGCTGTTGGAAGATTTCCAAGAGCAATCATTAAACATCCAAAAATGGTGCACGATGTGGTTCCAGTTTGTGGAATCACTGATAGCAAAGGATTTAGCCATAAATAAATAGGAGTACCAATAATTAGAGCGAATATTGTTGCATAACTACAATAAAGCCTATGTTGAGAATTATATTTCATTGGAAAAATAATTGAAAGACATCGATCTAAACATAAAAAGATTTCGATGATTGTTCCAAAGAAACTCGAAAGAAACGGAATAAATCCAAGCCAATACAATATTCTCGCATCATAATCATTGGTTTCAGGCCTCCAAAATGCAATCAAATAAATATAATTAATTAGAGAAAGAACACTGTAAACTAACAAAAAAATAAAAAATATATTTAAAATTGGTGAAAATTTAAAACTTTTATAAAATAAGTTTTTGTAAAATAAAACATCCTTTGAAAATTTTAGTGAAAATATCATCAAAATAAATCCAATAAGGTGGTGAATTAAAGTCACTGCAGTTACATATTTCATTTTCTTTTGTTAATAGAAAAAAAAGAATTTTAGTAGCTAATAAATAAATATAAGTGAAATAAAATTTAAGATTGTAAAAAAGTTGTTAAAATCCAATGACTTCCATTTATTACTACAACCATACTTATTTTTTAAAAAGGGTATCATTAATAAATTTTAAACATTCACAAATATGGTTGTCAAGTAAAGTACTTTTTTTTAAAACTCAAAATGCATTTTATAACTTCTAATTATGGTTCAATAAAGTATGTTTAAATACAAAAAACCGTGTTTAGAAAAAAAATCTGGGTAAAAAATAATGGAATGCCTTATCAAATGTTAACAGCGAATATGAGTAAAAACTACGCAAGTTTTACACAATTCTCAGAGATGGATAAGTGCAAATTTGTCTCTAAACATTTGAAATATGTAAAATTGCTAGCTTTAAAGTTTGAAAGCGGAAATAATATAATCTATGAAAAAAAATACGATAGAAGAAAAAAATACAAAAAAATTTAATGAATTTTTACCAAAATCATTTTTGTTTTTTGGACCATTTAATAAAAAGTTTGGTTACCGGCTTTTATATCTAAAAAAATTAATCTTGCAGAAAACAGTCCATGAGAATTACTCATCCACACAGAATCAAAGCATGATACATAAATATAGCCTTTGAACGAAAAAGATAGTTTTTTTTGTTGCTTTTCGATTGCAAGTTTATTTCATTTTGGTAAAATACCAAAAATGCTTTTTTGATGTTTTTTGAATTGTGCCTTTGATCTTTTGTAAATAAAAGTTTTTCAAATTTTAAACTCGTATAACATGCCGGACAGTTTAAAGAAAGATAAATAATCAATTATAATTTTTCATTTCAAGGTATTCAAGTGGGTTAATATATACTAACAAATTGGTTGACCTTTATTTCGAGCTAAGAACTATTCGCTTAATTGCATGTTTACCAACTCAAAAGAATACTAAAAAAATGTATTTACCTTTTTTACATACCCATTATGCAGAAAGATATTAAGTGGTGGTCTTCAAAAAATAATCAACCCTGATAGCGCATTCATTCTTCTAACCGTTGCATTCATGTATTGTCTGTCTATATTACACATTTTCTTGAAAAATTTTATCATCAGCAAATCCATCTATTTATTGCATTTATAAATTTTTTAGTGAAGGATAAAAACACAAAATTAATATGTAAACAAAAATCATTTTTTTGATCAAACCTGTTGTTGGATGATTGCGTCAATCATAAAATTAAAATGCGCACAAACTTTTAAAAATATCAACAAAAAAAACTAATAAATCATATTATTTTTGCGCTAATTTCTTTATACTTTGTTTAAAAGTTTATGAATTGATTATCTATTATATTTTTTAAAAGACCAATGACCAAACATTTTCCACTTTTGAAATTTCCTTTTCTTTCCATAGCTGGACGCAAGAGGCAGTAGTAGCAGCTGGAGAAAGAAGAAAAATATGTAGGATAAACAACAAACAGCGTCGTCGCCTCCTATTTGTTGTTTGTTTCGTTGATGCACTTTTTTTGCAATATAAAAACAAGCATGGCCGCAGTTTTTTTGTTTGTGGTTTTACTTTTTTCTTTTTAGTTTGCTTCTCTACTTTTTAAAAGGGTCAGTTTTTTATAAATTTTGCTTAACGATTCAGCAAATTTTATCATTTTAGAGGGAAAATGTTGTTTTTGTTTTATCTTTAAATATTTTATAAATTTCCAGTAAAATATAAAGAAGTTTGAATCCCAAATAAATAAAGTTGTCATTCTTCGACATTTACTAAAACTTTTTGAACTTTTTAGTTTCTTTATCGACTCTCGCAAAAACGAAAAAAAACATTGACGAAAACACACTCTTTTTGTTTTGCCTCTTTTTTCTTCTTCCGCAATTTTTTTTGTTTGAGTGCAAATGTCCAACTTCGCGACGATGTTGTTTTTGTTTTCTTTTTTTTCGCAACAAACACAAACGAATAAAAAAATATTTTCTTCAAAGCGTATATTTCGAGTCAATTTGTTTCCAAATAACATAAATTTTCCCCAAAATTTAAAAAAATATTTTTCGTGTTTTTCTTCGTAATCCTGCTTAATTTTTTCCTTTTTTGAATTATTGATTCACATTTCAGGAAATTTAGAATTTTTCCAAGTCTTTCATATTTTTTATACCCAAAAACGGTCATATTTTATTATACACTAGGCAAGAAGCGGCGCTCCGCGCCGCGATCTCTATTTTTTTCTAAACATTTTATTATTAAAAAAATATTTCATATTCAATTGAAATTTGCGCAATTTTTTTTTACTTTATGATTATTTGAAATCTTATGGCATGGATCCTTCTCATAGTAAGGAATCTTTTCTATGCGTTCAACTAATTTTATTACCCCATCCATATATAATCCTCATACTTCACCATTCCTTTTAGTTTCTAAATATTGAATCCCCTGTCCTTCTCCACAAATGCTTTAAAACACCTCAATAATAAAATCAACTTCATCCTTTCTAATAAAATTAAAATCATTGTTCATATATGATATATCGCAGCGCCGACCTTCGGTCGGCCATGAAAGTTATTTTATGCAAATCATTTGGCATATTTGGGTATCAAAATTAACTGCCACTCATCAAGCTTCACTTTCATTGCAATGACAAAGCAAGCTTTTTGTTTTGCGCTTTCATTTATTATTATGCAAAATTTTCCATTTTTATAAACTTCATTTATATGCAAATTTCATTGGCAAATGGATCTTTGGATCCTTCGGGCATATTTAGATCCTTTGTTATATTTTGATCCTTTAGTATTTTTTTGTAATAACTAATAATTAACCGCCGCTCATCACCACTTCATTTTTATGCAATGAAAAGCAAACTTCATTTCTTACGCATTCATTCATTTTTTTATGCTAATTTTTTCATTTTTATTGTATTTTCCCATGGAAGATTTCCAGGTGACCGATTTCAATCAAAATTACTAGGAAGGAAATTAGATAAATCCAAATAATTATGCCTGAATCAAAATTTGATAAGAAAGTATCTAAAGAACTTTCAACCAATGACATCTATGAAATTTGCGTCAAAGAGGAATTGATTGAAAAGGGCAAGAAAGTGAGTATTTATTGCTTTTGGAATAAAATGGTTAACAAACATAATCCCAAACTTATAATCCATTTTATAGCAAAAGAAAGAGCCAGAAGTAAATAAACTTGGTGAAAATAAAGGTTTATGTTCCAATGTTTTCCATGTCAAACTTTTCCTTGATGATGATAGTGTTTGCTCGATTGTTGCTAAAGTAAATCTTTCATAAAATTTCTCCCCATTCCTTCCTTCATCAAGCTGATTTTAGATTCCAACAACAGAAAATTTTGAGCCATCAAAAGATTTATCAAAAGAAGAGCAAGAAAAAGAGCGAAAAGAAAAGTTTGAAAAAATTCGTCAACTTCATGATAATGAACTTAAATTTTATCGTTTATTTAAAAAACATAAGGATGGTAATTTAAAAATTCCACATTTCATTGATGGAATGGAAATGACTGAAGATCAAGATGGATATATTTTAACGGAAGATTTTTCAAGTGATGAAGATAAAGATCAAAATGAAGAAAGTGATGAAGGGTTTGAAAATTTAACTGATACACAAGTTAGTTAAGGGTTTTTTGGAAGAGAAAAATCTATTTTGTCATTTAAGATTAAGGAAGCAATCACCGAAATAGCCAAACTTCAAGCACTTGGTTTTAAATTCCCTGAAGCAAAAAATAATATAGGAAAGCTTGATGTTGCAATGAATGATATAACCGAGATTCATCATGAAGTCATTGATAAACTTGCTGAACTCGACCTTGATTTTATGGATGATAAAAAGGTTAAATTGCTTAAAGAAGAATGTGAGAAAAATATTTTTGAAGAGCATATTTGTTCCAATCGCAAAGGTTAGATTAAAATTAGCGGTGTCACCCAAAGATATGCTAAAGACTTTATTAATTTTTAGTTGGATTACCAGAAGTACTTTCACATAATGATTTTTGGACAAAAAATGTTATGTTTTCACCCAAAACTAAAGAACTCCAACGAATTATCGATTGGCAAACAGCTCGATTTGCTTCAGTAACGCATGATTTAGCTGCAATTCTTTCACTTGAACTTGCAGGCGAAGAACGTCGAAAAATTGAAAAATCTTATGTTGAATATTACATTAAACAAGTTCAACACTTTCTTGATGAATACAAAGTTGAAGACGATCATGGTTTACGAAACATGAAACTTGATGATGTCATGAAAGCTTATAAAGGATCACAAAAGATTGCAATTTATGGTGTAATTTTTACATTAATGGAATCTGAAAAACAAAAAGAATCCAAAGAAGCTGCAAAAGAAAGTGATTTAGTGAAACGCATTCAATACCTCTTTGAAGATTTATTTCCTAATTTTAAATAATTTTTTACAAGTTGATATGTATTTTTTTATTGTTGTAGATATTTCGTAAATTTGTATAAATACGAATTCTCTTATTAACGTTATATTTTTTCGAGGGTAACTTTAAACTATGCAGTCAAGAAATACATATTGCTGTAGCCTGGGAAAATTTTCAGCATAAAAACAAATTGAAACGAACATCTCCACTCATATTTTTCTAATAACTATTTTTAAATGTTGCGTAAATAATATGCAAATTGCATCATCCATCATCCATTCCACCATTTCGCTCCTTTTGCCAGATTTCAGCATACTTTCTCATGATTCTATTCAAATTTCTTTATCATTTTTTTTAGTCGATGCTTTTCCAAAAATTCAAATGCATTTTATTTCTTCACTCATTTGTGACAAATGTTTTGGTTTGAATTTGGTGCTGGTACTTTTGAAGCTCTTGGACATTTATTTCTATCTGGTCCAATACCACCGTACCTTTGGACTTTGATTACAGAAGATCCGTTTGCGAATGGACAAGGTAAAATTGGTGAGTTTTTTTCTTTTATTCAAACACATTTACTAAACATGAATTACTTTTCAGCTATAAAACGCACTATTACAATCACCGCTGGATTAAATGATCGTCTCAAACTTTCAAATGCTCAAATTATCATCATTGGAACAAAAGCTCATTTGAAAACGCTTCAATTTGAAAAGAATCTTGCGGCAAAATTGAATGGTATTGATGAAAGACTTTTCAAAGCTGCTATTAATCAACTTTCAAATTCTAAAAGTGTTCCACTCTATTTGAATCTTGCTGTGGTTAGTTTTTTGCATAAGTTTCGATCCTGAATTCCATGCCTATAAAACGTAATAATTGTGACTAATGTTAGCTTTTCCAGATTGTAACCATTCCAACTGAAGTATCTCGTCACAATTCACCATCAAATTCGTATAACCTTTACCGTGAATTGAAAACTATTGCAATTGTGGATGGAATCAAAGCCTTATCAATCGTTCTTTACTCTCCACGTGATCATATACCAGCTCATATTGCCGCCATTGCTAGCGCATTTCCATCTTTTTCTCGTAAAAGCCTGAAATCAACTTTGGAAGAAATAAGTATTGAAATTGATGTTGCTGATAGAAAAATCTTACCTGAAAGTTATCTCCCATCTCTTGAAAATCTTGCTGAACATATTCGAATTTGTTGTCGACAAGTTGATACACCTTGCAATGAAATGAATACTAAAATTTTTGCGAATGAAGCTGTTCAAATGGTTAATGCTTTAGGAGTTCCTATTAAGAAAACTATCATAGTTGTAAGTTTTCTTTTCATTTGTTGCATTGCTGCTTTATTTCGATGACTTTATAGGGTGAAAAATTGAAAAAACAAGGCTTCGGTGGAATTTATCATGTTGGAAAAGCTGCAATGCATCCACCAATATTTGCTTGCTTCAGTTATAAGCCTAAAGGTGCTACTAAGAATATCGCATTATGTGGTAAAGGAATCGTCTATGATACTGGTGGAATGTCACTCAAAACTCCATCTGCTATGCCTGGAATGAAGATTGATATGGCTGGTGCTGCAGCAGTTTTGGGAGCTTTTTGCACTTTGGTTAAGAATGGCTTCGATGAAAACCTTCATGTTCTTCTTTGTATTGCTGAAAACAATATTTCTCCTGTTGCAACGTTTGTTTATTCTTTTCTATTTTCTTTTATACATGTTACTTATTTTAGTAAACCTGATGACATCATTACTATGCTAAGTGGAAAAACAGTTGAAGTCAATAACACCGATGCTGAAGGACGTCTTGTTCTCGCGGATGGAGTATATTATGCTAAAACCAAACTCAAAGCTGATATTATCATTGATATGGCCACCTTAACTTTGGCTCAACAATATGCAACTGGAAAAGTACATGCTGGTGTTATGTCAAATTGTGAAAAATGGGAAGCTAAAGCCGTTCAAGCTGGTCGTTCTTGTGGTGATCTCGTCCATCCTTTGGTTTTTGCACCTGATCTTCATTTCAGTGATTTTTCATCATCTGTTGCTGATATGAAGAATAGCAATATGGGATCATTTATTGGTGCACCAAGTTCAAATGCTGGTTTATTCATTGCTTCACATATTGATTTTGCTAAAGGTCTATCTTGGATTCATTTTGATATTCTTTCTCCTGCTTTCAATGGTGGACGTGGAACTGGTTTCGGTGTTTCTCTAATCTCTCATCTTCTTGCTGAATATACTACAAATGGTACAAATTAATTATAATCATCATAAATAATTTCTTATTTTATAATATTTTGCTTGTATTTTGATTCTTTTTGTAAAACGTCTAATAAATTTAGTTTAAACATTATTACTTATTTGAAACATTAAACAGAACATTATAAACTCTTTTTTTAATGTCTTGAAGTGGTTGAAAATCCTTCAAGCAATTTGCTTTTAGCAGCTGTGGCATAAAAGCCTGCTGAAGCTTTAGCTGTTCGAGTTCTTTTATCATCATTAAAATCAACTCGATGAATTCCAAATTTAGTTGTATAACCATCAAACCATTCAAAATTATCCATGAGCGACCAAACTGTATGTCCCATAACTGGCACGCCATCTTGTACAGCTTGAGCGATGGCCATTAAATGACCTCGAAGATAATGGATTCGTGTGACATCATTTAGTTCTTCTCCATCATTATCCATGCAACCATTTTCTGTGATTAATGCGGGGACTTTGTATTCCTTCCAAAGATAATTCAATAAACTTCGCAAACCAAAAGGAGTATAATAAATCCATGGATTTGTTGCATTCATTCTAAAATAAATCAATAATTTAATCAAAGTTATTGATCCAAGCTTTCTCAACAATTTCCTCCCAGATTTAATGCTCAAATTAACTTACTGTCTCCATTCAGGTGAACCCCAACTTTTTGTTCCAGAATCATAATCTTTTTGATCAAATAAATTATTATTCCATCGATTACGAATTTCATCTTCACTTCGTGATGTAACAACTGCGGCATTATAATAATTAACTCCAACAAATTGTGCTGAACCTTTTAATCCTTTAATTTGTTCATCCGTAAATGGAGATAATCTTGATTCAGTGCGATTTTCATAATTCATTGATAAATCTTTCAATCTATCTTTCACTCTTGGAGACCAATCACCAACATAAAGTGGATGTCCAAAGAGTCCCCAACTGAAATCAAATGCTATAAGTGAAGCGTTTTGATCGTCGGTGCTTTTATAATCGTTTGGAAAATACCATGCACCATTTAAAGCCATTCCAAGTTGACCTCCACCAAAAGTGGAATTTACAGTTTGATACGCTTTATAAGCCTCTAAATGTCCAAGAAGTAAATTTTTTGCTGCAAGATAATATTGCCATGCGCATGTTTCATAAACGTCCACTCTTGGATCACTGCAATATTGAAGACCAATAACGGATAAAGGCTCATTAATTGGGATCCATTGTTTTACACGATCGCCAAATAAATTAAAAACATATTTTGCATATTCACCAAATACTTTTGCCGTGGCTTCATTCAACCATCCACCTTTATCTTTTAGTTGTTGGGGCAAATCCCAATGATACATTGTAATCTAAAAAGTAAATAAATGTTTCAAGGCAAATAAATTTTGCGATTAGACCTACCACAGGTGTAATATTTACCGATATTAATCCATTGATTAAATTATTATAATATTCAACGCCCTTATCATTTATAGTATTTAAAGTTCCATCATGGAGAATGCGACTCCAAGAAAGCGAAAAACGATATTCATTAACATTGAGACTTTTTAAAAGTTTTATATCTTCTTCCCAATAATAATAACTCTTGCATGCATCATCCCCGGTGGCATTATCTTTAAAAACATTTGGTCGATGAGTGTAAATATCCCATATGGATGGCCCTCGTCCTGTAAGGAGGAAAGATTATAGTAAAGTGAAATCGTTTATCGCAGCAAGAAGTTTCTATTGTTTTTTTCACTCCCCGTTTTCCCCAGTTTTTGATTTTCTTCCGAACCATAAAAAAATTTTAATTCTAAAGTTCTTACCTTCTTCCCAAGCAGCACCTTCAACTTGATAAGCTGCTGTTGCGCTCGAAAATGCAATGCTACTCAAATCATAAATAATTGGTTTCTAAAAAACAATTCCATTATTTTTTTTTCTTCTTATTTCCATGTCTTACAGTAGCATCGGGATGTACACAAAGGTCAGCATTATTACAACAACAAGTTTTAGTGCTTGTTCCAATATCATCAACACAACCCATGGCTTTGCAATATTTGGTTGAATCATCACATTGAAGAGTGTAATTTGTAGTTTGGCCATCATTTTGATATTGAGTTACACAAAACCCGCTGCACTCAATCACTTCTGGACCAGTGATGGAAATAAAATTTGCAATTTCAGAAAATGAACCATTATAACATTTTATTGCGGCACAACTACCAAAAAGCACAAAGAGAGTTAATGCAATGAAAATTTTACCCATGTTTGAGCCTAAAAAATAATAAAGAAAATAAAGGGTCTCAAATTTTCGCGTCCATTGTAATTTAGCAACATTTCTCTTAGACTATTTTTTAAAGATTTTAATTTTTTGATTTTAGCACCAAACTTTGCTAACAAAACACAACAAAACTTATGAGATTAAATATTTTCCGTTTTTTATCGACAATGTTGGAATTGAAGTAAGAAATAAAATGGGTAATTAATCCTTTAAGCGTTGCTTCCATTTTATTTGTAGCTTAAAAAACTCATAAAAAATGTTATCAGTTGAAATCATTAATTTTAAGTATGGCTTCCATAATAATTTTTTCCAACAAGATTATGCTCTTTTGAAGCATTCGATAAACAAAGCTTTAATAGTATTAAAAAAAATTGGCAAAATTAATATTTATTGTAAATTGTTTTAAATGTCATTTTCTGTTTGCAATACCATGATTTTTAAAGATTTCTTTTTCTAAAAGGTATTTTAGCTGTATCATTCATGAACTTTCAAAATATTATCTCTCAAGCAGTGTTGTCGAATATTCGAAAACCTTCGAATATCGAATTCGAATATTCGATTCGATTCGGATATTTTCGAATAATCGAATCGAATCGAATATTCGAAATATTCGAATTTCGAATCGAATATTCGAAATTTTTAAATTTTATAATTGGCACTAATACATTTAAATTAAGCTATAAAATGCTTTTTAAGCCCATTTTAGAGCATTTGAGAACATTTAAAACTATTTCGGCTCTTAAAACAAAGAATTAATAAAATTTATTCGAAAATATTCGAAAATCGAATTCGAATATTCGATATTCGAGGTCTCGAATTTCGAATCGAATATTCGTTCGATATTCGATTCGATTATTCGATATTCGACAACACTGCTCTCAAGCAAAGAGTCTTTTGGAAAAAATTATTAACAAAAGTAAAAAAAATAATTGCATGATTTTGCTCAATAATATGTTTGGAAATTATTACATATCTTTTTCCATCATTATTTTTTTGGTTTTATTATTTATACATACATACTTTTATTTATTACATTTTATTAAATCATACAAATTAAGTTCTAAAATGAATGAAACATTACAAAAAGTTTGAACTTTTTTCCTTAAACAAAAAATTTTACAATAAAATATTTGTTTTCAAAGAATTAGAAAGCTTTCAATCTTGGGCGGGTATGAAAAAAAATTGCATTACATTTAAAAAAAATAAAAACATATTTTAAAATCAAAATTCAAGTTTAAAATAAATTATTGAGATAATCTGGACATTCGAACAGGGAATTTGAGAGGGAATTTATCATTTTTATAATCTGGACATCTCAAATACCAAGCTTGACATGCGATACCAAGAGGAAGATCATGATCCATATTACATTTCTTTTCAACTGATTTATGCGTATTATCACACTTGCATTCGTTATCACATTCAACTCCCAAAGTACAAGCAATCAAACAAAGGGATAATGAATCAAATCGATTGAGATTTCCACCATTTCCTTTATAAATCATTTCAAAACATGTTTTTAATTTTGGATCATAAAAAAATCTGATTTTCTTTTCTAAAAAAATTTAATAATTGAAAGATTCAGTAAAATAATTAAAAGCATTCGGTGAAATGAAATATGAAAAAGGCTTTCGAAGGCAACGAAGAAGCTTTGAGTTTTTTTTTCTCAAGCCATTGTCGTCGCGCAAGCAGTGTAACACTTTTCTGCATTTCATTATTTTTTTAACTTACCATCTCCAAAACCGGGATCCATAGCTTTATTACATTCCGCTTGATAAGCCAAAGCTGCACCAATGGCAGTGGTAACAATTAATAAACTAATAATAATTCCTTGCATTTTCCAAATAAACAAAGAAAATATATTTTTAAACTAATTTGAAAATGATTAAATCTTTGTTATTTCTTTTATATACAATTTTCCGTTCATCAAAGCACAAGAACCAAAGTGGTGTTGATGTGATATTTTCTTCTTCTTTCTTCACAATCAGAGGTTTTTAAAATACTGGTTTTAAAACACCTGATTTTGAACCTTTATAATTATTTTATTATTTAATGGGGTAAAAAAGGGAATGATTTGTTTGACCTTCGAGTTTTTCTTTTTTGATAAAAATAAAGAAATCAATGAAAATATATTTATGCTGAAACAAAAACATTTCAGGTTTTTTTTCTTTTATTATTGCAAATTATTTTTTTGAAGGACTAAAATAATTTATCGCCTGATTATGAAAATCTTTCATTGTTTCCGTTCACCAAAGTACACAAACCAAAAAAAACGCCTATAACATACTATTTTTTAAAGCCATGAGTTATTTATTATTACAAAATGGTTCGTACTTAAAAAAAATTTAAAACTATTTTTGTGGTTTTGAAATAATTTTTTAATTAGAGTTTAATTCGTTCAATACTTCCGTACCATTGTAAACAATAAAGTGAACCACCGAAAAAAAGAAAAGAATACATTCAAGTTTATTTCTTGCGACCTTAGTGTTTGGAAGATAAATAGGACGACGTCTTCACCCGATGAAATGTTAACTTTCTTTATCAACATGTTGACTGTTAAAAACTCCCAAATTTATCTTTTTGTAAAATAAATTTTTTATATAACCTTTTTACTTTAATAATAAAATGTTTAATGTGTAATAAATAGTTTATAAAGACAAAATCGATAGAAAGTTTTTAAGGCAATAAATACAGCAAAAAATGAAAGGATGGAAAGCTAAATTATTTATTTATATCTATTTACCATAAGGTTGTTGGTTACCACTGTTGGAAGAAGAAGAAGCTTGAGCATTTGAAGATGATCCACCTTGTTGTCGAGGAATCATTCCAGTAGCTCCTGGATATGCTCCATATCCACCAGTAAGTGCTGGATTGGCAAGTGCTGGGTTAGTTCCATATGGGCTTATTCCACCAAGAGCTGGATTGGTTAAAGCAGGATTGGTCAAGGCTGGATTAGCAAGAGAAGGATTCATGCCATATGGACTCATTCCAGTAAGAGCTGGATTAGCAAGTGCTGGATTAACTCCATAAGGATTTATTCCACCGAGAGATGGATTGACTCCGTATGGGCTCATTCCATTGAGTGCTGGGTTCATACCATAAAGGCCGCCGTATGCTGGATTGATTGAAGATGTATAAGGATTGTAAGCTCCTCCAATGGATGGGTTAACTCCATATGGGCTCATTCCATAACCAAGTCCATTCGTACCACCATATCCAAGTCCTTGATTGAGGCCACCAAATCCAAGACCTTGATTGAGGCCACCAAATCCAAGACCTTGATTGAGGCCACCAAATCCAAGACCTTGATTGAGGCCATATCCAGAATTAATGCCACCATATCCAAAGCCGCTGTTGAGGCCTCCATAACCAGATAAAGCTGGATTAATTTGTGCCAAAGCACTTGTTGCAAGAGCAAGAACAACAATAGAAGAAGTGAAAGAAGCCATTGTAAGTTTAATAATTGTAAATTAAGTCACGAAAAAGTGATGATGATTTGAGAACAAGCTAATCCTTTTATAGGAGCTTGAAAGTTGTTTTTGTTTTCAAAGTTAAAAGGTTCAACAACCTAAAAACGAACAATTAATTTTATTTTTACAAATGCATGAAACATTTTTACATGAAAATTGTTTGCACAGCTTTTTAAAACAAAGACTTACAAATTAGTTTTATTTTAAAAACATTTATAATGTTTTAATTTGGTCATTAACCACAAAATCTACGTGGTTATTTTTGTTTAAAAAAAGTGATTTTTGGATAAGACATGAAGCTGCTCAAATAAACACCATGTAAAAATGTTTCATAGCATTTGTAAAAATAAAATTAATTGTTCGTTTTTAGGTTGTTGAACCTTTTAACTTTGAAAACAAAAACAACTTTCAAGCTCCTATAAAAGGATTAGCTTGATCTCAAATCATCATCACTTTTTCGTGACTTAATTTACAATTATTAAACTTACAATGGCTTCTTTCACTTCTTCTATTGTTGTTCTTGCTCTTGCAACAAGTGCTTTGGCACAAATTAATCCAGCTTTATCTGGTTATGGAGGCCTCAACAGCGGCTTTGGATATGGTGGCATTAATTCTGGATATGGCCTCAATCAAGGTCTTGGATTTGGTGGCCTCAATCAAGGTCTTGGATTTGGTGGCCTCAATCAAGGTCTTGGATTTGGTGGCCTCAATCAAGGACTTGGATATGGTGGTATGAATGGACTTGGTTATGGAATGAGCCCATATGGAGTTAACCCATCCATTGGAGGAGCTTACAATCCTTATACATCTTCAATCAATCCAGCATACGGCGGCCTTTATGGTATGAACCCAGCACTCAATGGAATGAGCCCATACGGAGTCAATCCATCTCTCGGTGGAATAAATCCTTATGGAGTTAATCCAGCACTTGCCAATCCAGCACTTACTGGTGGATATGGAGCATATCCAGGAGCTACTGGAATGATTCCTCGACAACAAGGTGGATCATCTTCAAATGCTCAAGCTTCTTCATCTTCCAACAGCGGCAACCAACAACCTTTTGGGAAATAAGTAAATAATTTAATATCTGTCTCCTTTTCGTGTATGTCTATTGTTTGTCTTCAATTTGCCTTTAAAAATTATTTATTTTTAAATAAAGCAATTAACATTTATATTATTTAAAAAAATTTACACAAGCACATATATTATTGATACATACAAAAAAAAACTTTTGAAAATAATCTATGCAATAGCTAAAAAGGCTCTCCAATTTAATCCAATTAACCATCGCTTATATTTAGTGATAATGGATTCATTATCCTTCAAATTGTTTAATTCATCACGGAAGCTTGCATTTTCAACTGCACCAACACCAGAGCCATTAGCTTCAACAATTCTCAAAATAGCATTGTTAACTGAGAGAATGGATTGTCGATCAAAGTTATTAGAAATGAGAGATGAAAAGAATTTGATTCCTTTAGCGTTTAGAGTAACATCATGAACTTTTTCATCTTCTCTAGATTTAACAGGAAATTGAGCTCGTTTTGCTAAAGGTAAATATGTGGAAAACTCTCTATCTTCATTTTTGTCTATAATCATGATGTTGTTTACTCGCTTTTTATAAAGTGGAGTCCATGGAAGGCAATCAAGAAATTCAGATAAATGAAGGGCTTCAATGCAATAATTAGTTTTAACTCGGAGAAGTTTTTCTTCTGCCGATGTACGAAGTTCAGAAACATCACCAACTGCGAGAGAAATCTAAATAAATAATCATTTTAGTTTGTCATTTTTTGTTTGGGATACTTCGTAACTTACCATAAGATTCATCAACAAAATAACAGTAATAACTTCAAAAGCGATTAATAGTAAATTTGCAACCCATTGTCGTCGTTCAAGAATATCATTAGCTTCAACTTCGCCAATCATCATTGCCGTGATTTTTGTGAATGATTGAAACATGGACATTCCAATGGAGGATGAATTGGTAATAGTTGAATCATCCCATGGATGAGTTCCACTATCTCTCATAACTAATTGAAAGGAAAATGCAAAACAAATAAGAGTGGTAATCCAAATGAGTGTCAACTAAAAAAAATGGGAAGTTTAAAAAAGTTTTAACTAAAAAAATTGTTTTGCTTTGCACAAAAGTTAATTTGCAAAACGCTCTTTTTGAAGCGCGTCAAGGTTAATTTTTTAAAAAACAATATTGTCACATGTTTCACAAACTTTTTAATAATATTTTTTTGAAGCCGAATACACTTACATTAAAGAAGCTTTTAAAAATTTTAGCCATCATCATAATATATGGTCCACATGGGGATTTTCTGAGAATGTGTAAGCATTGAATCCATGAAGCGATGATTGCAATGATTGGCAATGACCATGCAACCGATTTCTAAAAAATTTTAGCTCATTTTTTAATTTTCATAAACTTCATGAAAAATAAATTTTGTTCATACTTTAACTTCCAAATTCCATGTATCATAACTAAAGATCAATGGAATCCAAACAAATGCAAGAGTAACCAAATATGTGAAAAATGTAAAAATATATGAAACGCTGAACCATAAACTAACTCGATCCCTTTCAAATTTGAGTTTGGCTTTGATGAGCTAAAGTTGATTAATTTTAGGAAACTAACGACAAAAATTAATAGGCACTTACCAAGAAAAAGATGAATATGATAACAAATAAAGTTACCAAAGAATTATTCCATATTGTTGGTTTTGCATGAATATAGGAATATAAAATTAATAAAAATGCAAAATAAAGAAAGATATGCAAAGTGTAAGTAAATGCAGAATTCAACAAAGTTTCATTAAGATAATTAAAAACAAATGGATGCTTGATAACATTCCATTTATTTTTATCTTTGAGATGTTTGAGAACCAAACGATTCAAATAAATGTTGGAATAATCGAAGACGTAAATAACTCGTTCATTGGCTTCATCATCAAAAACAAGGGTATGCTTGTTGAGCTTTTCAAGGGTTATGCTAAAAAATAAGAAAATTCTAGTCAACAATTTTTTAAGATATTTATAATTGTTGGCAAGTTTACTTTTAAAAATGCTGAATTAAAGAAGTAAGTTTTTTTTATAAAAAAAAATCGATCCAAAAATTCTTCCAAGAAAAGTTTTAGTTAGCTTTGTCGTTTTTTCCACTCTAACATTCCTAGTAATTAAGTTTTATTATGATTTTTAGCAAATAAATTCCAAAGGTAAATGAAGAAAAAAAAGTGCATTTTTAGAAGAATGTTTTGGAAATATACCCTTTGAAACCAATATCACCATATTTTCGAATACTTGGATTCCTCATTAAAGCAGCCATGGAAATTAAAAAAAAATAACTTTGAAATTTTAAAATAAATTTTAATTGAACACCAAACTTTTATGTACCTCTCAAAATCAAAATAATGCATGAATACAGAATTTTTTAATTGACAACGCTACAATAAAAAAAACCAGACTATTTGGACTTTACTTTTTTTTATGTACGTATAGGAAAATTGGATGAGCTGATCAAATATAAAAATACCAATTTTCTGACTATTTTGTTACAAAACATAATTTCTTGTTTACGTCAATATTATATTTTTAAAAAATCAATCCTCATTTTTTCGTTTTAGATTAAATGGAAAACTTACTCTTTATCGTCGGAAATAAGTGGTGATTCAACATCATTTACATGAGTTGTTGTTGGCAACTTTTCTGACATGATTAATATACTGAAAATTTTTATTCCAGTTTTAACAAGTTAGCAAAAAAACAACAAAAATATGAGGATTAAAAAATGTTTGAACAAAACCGCAAACAGCCCTCGCAAAAAACTCGACTAAATAGATCCATCGTTAACTCAAATATGCTTTGTTGTCACAATCGACCCACGGCAACAACTGTCATTTTTGACTTAGGAAACAACGAGAGATGACTCTTCTTGGCTTAAGCAAAAAAGTCGACAGGAAAAAATAAAACAAAATTAGTAACGACTAAAAAAAGTTTTGCAACCACAGGGGCAAAAATGGATGGAAGCCTCAGGAAGGAAGAAGCCATTTTTAGTCAAAAAAATATTATTGAATGCAACCATCCAACCAGGAATGTCATTTGGAAAAAGAAAACGAAAAAACTTAAAAAAGAAGAAGGCATAGAAAAAGTTTATCCTCTCTATATATTTTTTTTTCATTCAAGCATGTAAAAAAATAGTGAACCTTTCAGAAGAGCTTTTGCGCGCTCTCAAAAGCATTTTTTCTGGCAATTGCCTCAAGAAATGCCTTCTCTTTGGATGAAGAAAAGAAAACTCATAAACAAAATAAAAAGCTTAAAAGTGGTTAACGGCTTTAAAGAATAAGAAAGAAGATACTAAAATTGAATGTTTTTAAATGCAAAAAATAAAATAAAAACAACGGAAACGAAGGAGGTTTTAAGCGTCATCACTCACCTTCCATCACAAAAAAAATGATTCACAAACAAATTTTTTAAGGTTTTTCCTATGCATTTAAAATAAGTTAAAACAAGTAACTATCTCATTGATTTCAAAATCAAAGCGAGTAGGTCAAACGAGAGTGATAAGGTAGGCGTCAACGTAGGTTTAGATCATCTTCTTTTCTCGTTCATTTTCACTGAGGTCAAAAACGATAATAAATTTCGTCAACAAAAAAATCAAACCCCGATATTCCTCTTATCAAAAAGGGGTATGAGTCAACAAGCCTCGAAAAGGGTTTGTGATAACAAACGAAGAAAATATAGCAAAATTATCAAGTCCAAAAAAAAAACAAAAAAAACCTGAGATGGCCCTATTTTAATTTTAATTATCAGCTTTTTTCAGTGCCAGCATTTCCTAATGGCAAAAAGAAGTCTAATTTCAAATATAACAGTCAAAAACGAAATTATTTTCACAGTTTAAGGTTTTTGTTGAAAAAATAGTCCAATATTTTTCTTTTTTTTACACCTGTTATTAGCGTGATCACAAAATAATGGCAAAAAAAGAAATCAATAAATTAAAAAATAATATTTAAAAAACTGAAACAAACAAAAATATTATTTTTTGGTCAAAAAAATGTATGAAACGCCGAAAGAAAAAAATTGGAAAAAGGCTTCCAACCAAATGCATGCATGCCTTCTGACAAAACAAAAAAAAGAGAGAGAAGAGCCCCTGGATTAAATTTCGCTATATATATTTCGTGCATTCCAAATGAACCTTCTCATGGTGTGGTTGTTTCATGAGCTTTTGGTGGAAGGAGAAAAAGAGGAATGAAACAATGAAAGAAATAATGAAGGACAAGAGAAAAGGGGAGTTAAAATTGATTAATGCAAATTTAAAATGGAATTAAGCCTAAATTTTATAAAATGGAAAATGTAATCTAAAAAATTGGAAACATAAAAGTAAATTTTTTAAAAGAAACTGAATTAATTTTACAACAAATTTGTAGAGCTATTTTTAAAACGAATTTCACGAAAAGAATAGTAATTTAAAATTCATTTCAACTATGTATGTACCAATAAATCACTTTTGACTTTTTCACTCTCTAAAATCCACTAGCATGCAATCTTCTCTAAATCCAAGCTTTTTCCATTTCAGCCAAAAATAAAAGAAAAAATAAACAATTGTTTTAACTAAAAGAAACCCGCCTCAAGGGATTTTATGCATCAAAAAAATTTCAATATTATATTTTATTTTTCTGTCAAAAATAAAAGAATATTTTTTTCAACCGAAAAAATTGTTTCAGAAAAAAATTATATTTTACATCAGCTGCAATCGTCGTTGTTTCGTTTGACACTTTTGTCGATGAAGGATTGGAAATGGAAGAATTGGTTGGCTCACCAGAAAAACACCCGCTTGCAAATAATATTGGTTGTAAGATTAAAATAAAAAATAGTAAAAAGATTTAAAGGCTTCTCGAAATCTGTACAATCGTAAATTATCCAACATTTTTTATAAAAGCACGAGAAAGTCAGAAAGGTTGCTAAGCGATGATTAAAAGCTGTAGAATTCATTTTGAGCGGAAATAATTTAACTCTTATTTATTAATTTTTCAAGATGGAAAGATAGAGAGAAAAATTGAATAGAAGATGAATGGATGAAAGCTTCAAAGCAGCTTTGATGAAACTTTGAAAATAAAAAAATAAGATGAAAGGAAGAAGCCTGGTGTTGGTTAGCAAATATTTATTTTCAATGTCAATAAAAATGGCTGATGTGAGAAAATTTGGGAATTATTGCGTGATTTAAAGCTATATTTTTTATTTTTCAATAAATTTAACCAAAAAAAGTTGATTTTTTGAAATTAGGCAGGAGAATAAAAATTATAAAATATCAAACTTGCGACCACCAACTGCGTCAAAGGGTTTCTCATAAAAACTCATTTGCATTTAACAAAAAAATTATTTAAATTTTATTACGCATTTTAACGGTTTAATTTTTGAAACCTTCAAAATAAATGCAACAACAATGCCAATAAAAAAAATATTAGGAAAAACCATAAAACTTCTTCTTCCATTTCGAAGAAACAACCATAATTTTATTTTCTTTGTTTGAAAAAAAAGTGTGATTCATTTTTTAAAGAAAAGTATCGTTTTCTTCGGTTGTTTGAGGAGACAGTGTTTCAATCACAAAAATTTCGCGCAACAAAAAAAGAGATACTCCATTTTTGTGAAAAAAGTGAATGAATGAGTTATTGAACAAACATTTTTTTCCAAACAATGACACTCACCCAATGAAAATGGATCTGAGCGTCGCAGAAAAATTTGAATAAACGTGCCTGCAATTTTTTTCGACAGTCAATAACCTGCCTCAATGCGGGAGAAAACAATTTATTAATCAAACATGGAGCTGGTCTAAATCTATAGAAAATATTGGCAAAATTAAGAAAAATGAGACATCAAAAGGATATGTGAAAAGAAAACCGGAATCAAAGCAAAACGAAAAAAGACAAGGAAGGTTAACGGAGTTAGTGGCAGATGGAATAAATGCAACAACATATGGTTTTTATTTTTTTTGATATAACATTAAAATGTCATTTCATCACAATAAGTTTGGTTGTTTTAGTGTTATGAAATGGGATGTAACGCAATGAAAAAAGATGCGCTAAATCAAAGCCAAAAAATATAAATATAGAAGTTTAAAAAATGCAGAAATAGTTTTGGATATTAAAAAAATTTCTAAAGTAAAATACATTCTCTAATTTTTTAAATTAAAGCAAGCATAAGCGAAAAAGTCGCTATCACAAATTAAAAGGCCTCTGTTTCGAGAACCAGGTATCGTAACTTTTCCACACTTGATCTTTAAATTGATACCATAAATTATGTTATTTATTCTAAGATTAAAAACTCCACTAAGAATGTTGGTTAAGAAATTCTGAAACTACTGTAGCAAAAAAAGAAATAGTCATCGCTTTTTTAGTCATCGTCAATACAAAAAAAATTCAGTAGTCCTTTTCTAAACTTTTTTTTAAAACTTCACCGTCATTAAAAAACCGATGAGGGTAAATTTCACATTCACATATTCAATTGCTCACTTGAAAAAAAGAATTATTCCCAAGCTGGAAGAGACTCATATTCGCTATTGCCTACTTTTTTTCCATCATCGCCGCCACCTCCTCTTTTTTTTTGTTTTGTAAAAAAATCCTTGTGTGGAATTTTTTTTCTATTTGAATCAGAAGAAAAAAAGCGGATGAAAAAAGAAAGCGAAACGAGGGATTGGTTTTTGCCTCCATTGTAAAAAGTGGAAGGAAGGCTTTTGTAATTTCTGTTACACGGGTGCGGGTGAGATTTTATTCTCCAATGTCAACTCAAAAAAAAAATGACAGGCAGTTTGGCAACAACAAATAAATACAATAATACACACGCAAAATAAAAAGTGAGCCTCTACGTTGTTGCGGCAGCCGTTTCAGTAGATATTATTATTGTCTTTGTTGTTTGAGTTTCTCTCTTTTGCGTATTTTTGTATTCATACTTTTTGAAAAAAAAAGATCGTACAAAAAAAATAATCGTTTCTCTCAATTTCAATGTTTTTGTTCAGTCATTTGAATAAATACCAAAATGCATATTTGAAAAACCTTGAAAACTATGAAAAGAAAAAAAATAGTTCAAGTTTTTTTTATAAATTTATTTTCGAATTTTAAAATCAGATGAAAAAATCAATTACTTTATATTGGAATAAATATTTTCCTAATCCTTTTTTTCAGTTAAAAGAAAGCAAAGATAGTGCAAAGAATTTTTAAGAGAAAATCATTTGCATTTCATAAATTTGAAAATATTCTATCAAAATCATATTGGCGTTATGCAGCCACATAGTAAGTTAGTTAGTGAATCATAGGCAAATCTTTCAACAAAAAAACTTGTATTTTGTAAATCATTCAAAAGTTTTGATCTCTATTTATTATGGCTGCTTTACAACAAAAAAATACAAGAAATTATATTTTTCAAATTCAAGCAAACTCCACTCAATTTGTATCAATATCAACTTTTGATTATCGTACAGGTGAATATGTACCTGATATCTATGAAGATGATGTCGATTCAAAGATTTTTATGGAATCTGATGATCTCCCCGATGATTTTAAGAATAATGCAAAAGCTGTTATTATAATTCTTAATGAATATAATTTTCGTAATAATGCTTTGGATATTGCATTACCACGTTCAAAAATTATGAACGATTTAAAAAAGAATAATATTCCATTTCGAGTTTTACCCAATTCAAATTTTCTTATTACTTGCGCTTTGATTGCCACAGAAGTGGTCGTCAATGAAGGTGAAAAGGTGATCATTGTTTTGGTATCTGCTAAAACTTTACACGTATGGGGAATTCAACGATTGGTTAATGGCTATAAAATTATTACGAAAAAGCAAATCGAATGTGAAGAAAATTATGACCCTACTGAAGTGCGCCAAAAAATTATGGAAGGTTGTTTTGATCCTAAAAATATTATCGTAACTTTTGAAGATGAAACACCTGAAACTTTTGAATTATTGGATGCTGTTGATGAAAAAATCTTAAAATCAGATGAAATAATTGTTACCGGAGAATTTATCGCATTTTATTATGAAGAAGCTTCAATGATGATTGCTAAGAATATTATTGAAAATAAAAATGAAGACAACAAATATTTTGTCATTCCACAAGCTTATGAAACTTTTGTAGTTTCACATAAATTAAAAATTACTAATGCGGATGAAGGAGTTCTTTCAATTACCCCAGAAGATACTCTACCCATTTCAAAGACATGTGTTTCAGCAAGAACTTTCTTTCACGTAAGTAGCTTAAAATTTATGAACATAATTTTTTACTGAAATATTTTTTTTATTCTTTAGCTTCATTGGTTATATCTCCAACCTAATAATCATCAATTTGAACGGGTTTGTGCTGGCAATCATGATTTGGATTATCGCTTATGTCACAAAGTTGAAATGAAATTAAGTGTGGATATTAACAATCGACATGAATTTAGTGTTACTCCACTTTTTTCCACCCAAGTTGAACAATTTCCTTCTAAATTAAATGCTGACAAGGATCTTAAATTCCCCGTTATTGGATTTTTTGATAATTCAAGCATTATTTGTGTTAAAAATAATGGAAAATGTTGTATCCTTACAACAATAACAATGGAATCAGCAATCACTCAAAAAGATAAAGTTAGTTTTATTATTGATTACAAACAAGAGACAACAAACAAGCAAACAAATATTAGGCTAGCGAGTAACATGCATTGAGAGTTGGCTGCATGGAGATTGACTCGCGCTTGTTTGGCGGCAGTTTAAATACACGTTAGTTTACAATGACTAATACACAACATCCCTCCACACTAACTTAAGAACTCATACAATTAAAATATCTAACAAGTCTTAATTAGTAAACGTAGTGCAGGATATCCATGACGGATCCACTTTGAGACGATCAATTGGACGACGAACACGAGTAGCATATCGAGATTGCGGTGAGCATCGACCATTTGAAATTCCATTTGAATTCATCATCACGGGAGCCATCGGTGTTGTTTCGTAATCACTTGAGTTAATTTGAGAGTGATCAGTCACATGAGGCAAGGTTTGACCTCTTGTTGGAGTAACAGGAGCAGAAACATCCATCATCAGTTCTTGAGCATCGAGCGAAACATTAACAGCATCAGAACATCCATGTTCATCTAAACCATCATTTGTTTCCTTGAATTTACGAAGACGAGCATCATATTGATCATCGAATTGGCGTTTCATCTTTTCATCAGGTCCATAATTCTTAACCATTTGCGGCGGACGAAGAAGATCCAAGTTCGTACGTAATTCACGACCAAGGAGAGCCATAGCAGGAGTAACACATCCAGGTGTTGCATTCGAAGGGGCGGTACGTTGAGCTAGCAAAAGATCATTTACACAGTTTTTCAATTTGACATTTGGACCATGAGCACCATCACATTTCTTGATGAAGTTCTTCCTTCGTTGAGAGCAGGAGAAACAAGACATAACCATAGATTCAATATCTTTCATCATTCTTGGCCAATAAACACGTTGTCGAGCAAGAGCTTTCATAGCAGAGATTCCACTTTGACCAAAATGAAGTTGATCAATCACTTGAGCACGAAGTTTCTTTGGTGTCAACACTTGATCGTTCATCATGACATCGGAACCCAGAGAATTTCTTCCATCATGATTGAAAGGCGATGAAGTACCATCAGTAAAAGAATCCCATATTCTTATTGCATCTTCGTCTGATTCATATTCCATAATGACATCAGTAGCAGTGACGGGTAAAACAGAAACATGTTTTACTTGAGCCATCGATTCCATTGAAGCTTCTTCTTCCAGTTCAGACATTGATTGAACATCAGTAGTCAAACGAGATTCAGCATCAGCTAGTCCAAGTTCCTTTTGAATCACTTCATCAGCAAACATTGATGGTCGTTGAGGTTTCGTAAAGACAGGAACAGCCTCCTCCTTTAGATGATGATGGACATTTACTTTCTTACCATGTCCCATCCCTTCCTCGGTCAGTGATTTGAACGTTGAGTGGACTTCTTCCATAGCGCCAGCAGGAGCCATACATTCTTCAGCAACCATATTGCATACAATTCCATCCATAGGAATATGTCTTAGACCAAAGGCATTGTACAGATCCAATCCAAGAAGAGATTGATCCACGTCAGCAACCCAAAGAGAGATGAGTTTTGATTGACCGTTGAGCCTTACATCAGCAAGAAAAGAACCATTCAGCTTGAAAATTTCTTTGTTTACGCCACGAGCCAACAGTGATGGACCATCAAAAGCAGGTTTACCAAGTTCTTGATACGCATCCAAAGAAAGGATCGTAACATCAGCACCAGTATCAAGTTGAAGTTTTATAGGTGTACCATAAACAGATATTTGAATCATTGGACGAACAGTAGCACTTGGAGCGGCACAAGAGGCTACCACTTTTGGTTGAGAGACCATACGAGAATCCAATTTTACTTCTTTAATGTCCTTGACGTTGCTTGATTGGTAAACAGCTTTCTTTTGATAACCATTATTATCATGTTCATCCGACACTTTGTTAGATCTTTCGCAAACTTTTGCTATATGACCACGAAGATTGCAGGAGTAGCAAACAGCATTCTTGAACTTGCATTTATCACGAGCATGAAGAGCACCACACGAACCACAAGTACTTGACATCTTTGATTCCAGGTTCTTACTTCTTTGATCTTCATATTTTCTTACAAAATTTACAGATCTTTGTTCAGGAAGTCGTTGATCTTCTCGAGTAAGTATTGCGTTGTTCACCATCAGTTGAATGTCAGCAAACTTCATACGAGCGTTTTTGTTCAATTGAGCCAAAACCATAGTACGAATTTGTTCCAAGCCACGATGTTGCATTCCCATGATCATGCGGAGAGTATTGAATTCGTTCTCTTCAAAGTTGTCCCAATCCAATTGCGATGAGCTTTGCAGGATTCGACCACAGTATTCATCAAAGGATTCATTTTCTGGATCATCCCATTTCAGTTGAAAGGCAGCAAAACGAGTAGCAAACAAGGATTGTTTCTTATCAAAGAGGTTGATCATCGTAGACTTGAACAGTTTGTAATCACCAAAAGTTGAGAGGTTTGATGTGTGAGGAAGCATTGCACTCTTGACTTTCTTGAAGGTTGAGCTATCCATAGCATTTATCACCCACTTGATTTTGTCCATATCAGAGATATCAGCATCGAGTCCAAACACAGCTTCACTTCTTTCAAACCATGTACCAGCATAATTGACATCCGAAAGATCCAGCTTGAATTCAGGCAATTTCGGTAAAACTTTCTTTTGAGATGCTATTCCATGAGCAGCAAGAATCTTCAGCGCTTTGGCCACTTCAGCCATCATCAAAGCGGTATCATTTGAAGCATTCTTCAGACCCTTTTCAGTTTCGTCAACTTCTTTCGGTGTTGAACTTTCAGTATCAGGCATCTTGAATTTTCTTCTTGAAGCAAAATTATCCCAAGATCCGAACAAAGTAATCAGCAGCGACCAGAATTGAAGAAAAGCACGAGCAGAGAAGCAGTAGATAAGAATCACACTCTAGTCACCAGTTTGTTGTATCCTTACAACAATAACAATGGAATCAGCAATCACTCAAAAAGATAAAGTTAGTTTTATTATTGATTACAAACAAGAGACAACAAACAAGCAAACAAATATTAGGCTAGCGAGTAACATGCATTGAGAGTTGGCTGCATGGAGATTGACTCGCGCTTGTTTGGCGGCAGTTTAAATACACGTTAGTTTACAATGACTAATACACAACAGAAAATATTCATTTTTAAATGAATGGAATGGTGAATTTGTTTATTACTATACAAAACAAAAATAATAATAATAAATTTTAGGGGTATTTGGAAAAGATTTATTTTTAAGTTTTGAAGAAGAAAAGCCAGTGCTTTGCCCAAGTATTTTTCCGAGTTTTGTTGAAACTCCTAAAAATATTGTTTTTGGTAAAAATTTTGAAATCTTTATAATTTTTATTCTAATATTTTGTATATTTTTAGATTTAGTCAAAATTATGTCCATGCTTCCAGAAGCAATTGAAATCGATTCAAATTGGGGTTTCAAAATTACAAAAGATTCAAATCATCCAGTTTTGTTGGAATTTGATAGTTTTAATGAAAAGCGACAAGTAGCTTCTCCTGCTTTTCTTATGGCTTTATTCCTTAAAGAACACATCAAAGCAATTAAAACTGAAACTGGAGAAAAAATTCAGGGATTTACTTTTTGTATTTTTGCTTGCGATTTTAGTAAAGAAACAATGAAACGAGTTGAATTACAACTTGAAGAAGCGTGTAAATTACTTAAATTATCATGCAATTTTATTATGTATCCTAAAATTGATATCCCTTGAAATTGTTATATCCATATTTAGTGTTTAGGAGTTTGAATAATAATAAACTTGATAAACGATTTCCACACTGGCAATTATTCAGCATGTCTAAAACTTATAATCAAAGAAATATAATATTTTGTTGGTATTTATTTTTTACATCTAACATCTAATTTTTAAAAGCTTATTTTCTGTGAAAAATCTTTCATTGTTTTAGAATAGTTTTTTTTACCTAAAAATGAAATGAAAGTGTCCCTTTACTGTTATATTATTATTGATTTGTTAAAAAAGAAATACATAAAACCTAACATCTAATGTCGTGATGGTTTTCGCTCCTTTGGGCTTTTTTATTTTAATGCGCAGTAAGAATTTTTTGCACCTACTTCAATTTTTAACAAAATGATTTCGATAACCTCCTTCGCAATAAAAAAAAATCACTCCATTTAATTTTAAAAAAATATTGTGGTTGTTGTCGCTTCCGGCTAAAAATAAAAAAACATTCGTTATTATTCCATTATAAATCTTTTCAACAACCCATGTTTTGAAACAATCAACATGTTAGTGACTAAACAAACTTTTTCTCCTAAAAATACATTTATTTTGTTATCAACCGACCTTTCGTCAACTGATACAAAATTTGTCCTTCAAAAAGAGAAAAGAAATTGCAAATAGAAGGAAAAAAACCTGAATCTTTCCTTTTTGTTTTATCACACACACTTTCATAAACTTCATCATTTCTTTGTTTATTCGAGAGAGAGAGGGAGCCATAGACCATAGAAGGTCAAACAAATCATTTTAGTTTTTTACCAATTAAAAGTTAAAGGTTCATGATCAGGTGTTTTAAAACCTGCTTTATTGTAAGTTAAGAAAAATTTTAATGATTGAGAAGAAATGAAGGAAGGAGAAGAAAGTATTAGAAAATATTATCACATCAACACCACTTTGGTTCTTGTGCTTTGATGAACGGAAAAATGTGTATAAAAGAATTAACTAGATTTAATATTTTTTCATTCAATACTCATTGCAAAATATTGTTAGTTGTTTCATCATTATTTATAATAATAATAATAATAATATAAAAAATGCAAAAAGTTATTGTAATCTTTTTAACTATTATTATTTTCACTACTAATGAAATATTTGCGGATCGTGCATCAGAATGTAATCAACCTATGGCAGTTGGATATGGAGGACGTAAGTACAGTAGTATTTAAATTTATTTAAAAAGCTTCTTTTTATTTTTAGAAATTAACGTAAAATTTTTTTATCATCCTACATGGAAAACATGTTTTGAATTTAATTATCAAGGTCAAGGAGGAAATAGCAATCGATTTGATTTATTTTCTGATTGTATGATTGGTTGCGCTTTGGGAGTCGGATGTAATAACGACTGCAAATGTAAGTATTAAAGCTATCTTTTTAAAAGTTTAAAAAAACTCTCCTCCTTCTTTTTTTAGGTAATAATACTCATCAATCAGCTCATGATAAATGTAATCCTCCTAATGATTCTGCTACAGCTATCGCATGTCAAGCATGGTATTTAAGATGCCCGGATTTTAAATCGGTCCAATATTAATAAATCATGACAACAACAACATCTCTATTGTCTCCATTTTCCAGCAAAATGTGCAATCAAAAAAATCATTAGTTGTTTTTTTTATTTTTCTTATTATGTGTATGCGTATATAAAATTTTAAAGTTTGTAGGGCACTGGTATCATCTTCATGTGATCCAAGTGGAACAGTAAATATTACATACAATACATTTATAATGCAACAACATTTGGGTTATGTATTTATTTACAAAACACCTTTATTAAACCATAGTGACATTTCGTACTTTGAATCATTTTTATGAAATTGTTTGGAGTTCATCATCCTTACTTTTCGGCAAGATCTGCGTGCTTTTGAAAAAAATAAATAAAGAGTAATCTTTGAGAATAAAAGAAGAAAAAAGTCATGCATTACGTAAAATGCACACATCTGAAAACAATGGTATCGTTGTGGAGTTATTTACAATGTCCATCTTTTTTTTTGAGCCATAAAAGCGTTTTTTAAACAAAGCAAAATAAAAATGATACGAAATCGAGTAATTTTTAACAAAGGATAAAACAATATTTTAATAAAATTTTCAAGGAATTACTAAAAACAAAATGCTTTAAATTTCTTTGTTTATCATAAAAGAGTTCACTTACATGTTTTCTCTCAAAATATAAATAAATAAACACGCTTTTTTGGAAGTGCGTGATAAAATACATCAACAATAAATAAAAAAAGTTAGTTAACCTTTGTGCTTTTTTGATTCGAACCCGGTAAACAAGTAATATATAAAAGACGAATATCAAAAAGTACATATTTCTTTTATAATCAACTTAGTAAAGACATTTCGATTGCTAATTTATTTGGGTGGAAAATGGAAGGAAGTGTTTTTCTAATTTGTTTGGTTATTTTCATTGCTAATGGAGTCTTTTCACAACACGCTGATTGTGATAAAGGCAAAGACAGTGGAAATGGCAAAGGTATGATAAATCACATAATTGCCGTATTTAAAGAAAAAACTTTAGAAGAGCTTCAAAAATTTTACTTTAATTCAAAATGGCGGCTTTGTTTTGGTTTCAAATATTCTGGAAAAGGTGGAAATTCCAATAGATTTGATTCATATTCAAAATGTATGAGTGGTTGCGCTGCGGGTTTGTCATCCATTTCAAAGGTTCAAATTTTTTTTTGAATTTTAGTTGATGGATCAATGTGTACTGGCCCAATTCCATCTAAATCTCCTATAAACGATATGGCTTTTACATGTGATATTGCGAAATGTCCTAAAGGGTATGAGTGTAAATATGGTATGCATGTTGAATGTTGTGATATTGAACAAGGAAGTGAGTTTTCTTTTTATTTTTTTGTAAAACAAAGCCGTAGCTTCTCTAATCACAGGAAATCAATCAAAAGAAACAAATTTTCACAGTAAAAACAAAATGCTTTTGCTTTTTCTTTTCTTTTCTAAAAGTTTTAAAAAACTTTTAGAACTCGTTGATGCAGGGTTTGCTGATAAATGCCCTGATGGTAGTAAAGCCGGTGGATCAAATGATGACGGATATTTTCAAGCAATTTTTGGTGAAACTTGCAAAGATTTAGTTTGCAAAAAAGATCAAAAATGTGTTCAAGTTAATAAAGATTTTGCTAGATGTTGTGGTGGAAAATAAACTAATTTTTGAGCCTTTTTATAAAGATTTTTTAAATAAAAAACTGATAAAATAGTTTGTGAATGCCATCATTAAAATTTTTTCTCTTCGATCCTTTTTATTTATTTTTTAAATAATACAATCTAAAATAAAACAACAGCAATGTAAAAAAAAATACTACAAAAATTTACTACAAAAAAAATATATTGATTATAAGTAAACGCAACAGCTATTTAAAAAAATTATTATAAAAATTTACAATGCTTCAATACGCTTTTCCTGAGCTTCAAGTTCTTCACGAATTTCTTTAGGAAGATCAATTCCAACTTGATCTTCAAGGAATTTGCGAACTTCTTTAGCATCTTGTTTCCAATATTCGGTTGGAACGGACATAAGTTCATCCCAATTAATATCACCAAGGCCATCAAGATTGAGGGAACCTTGGCTTGGAACAACACCAACTGCGGTTTCCTAAAAAGTATTTCTTACAATCTCTAAAGGAGATAAAAACTAAAAACTTACAATTCCAATGCCTTCTTCACCATCAAGTCGACGAATAATCCAATCAATAACGCGAATATTATCACCAAATCCAGGCCATAAGAATTTTCCTTCCTTGGATTTACGGAACCAATTAACATGGTAAATTTTGGGAACCTTATGTGGAGGTTTTTCAAGATTAATCCAATGTTCAAGATATTTGCCAAAGTTGTATCCCATAAATGGTCGCATAGCCATAGGGTCGTGCATAACATTTTTGCCTTTATGTTCAGCAGCTGCAGTGGTTTCAGATTTTAAGCAAGCACCAGTGAAAATGCCATGATGCCATCCAAAGGTTTCAAAAACAAGTGGAACACCATCGGGGCGACGTCCACCAAAGATAATAGCTTCAATTGGAACACCTTGTGGACTTTCCCAATCAGGATGAATGATAGGGCATTGAGTAGCTGGGGCAGCAAAACGAGAATTAGGATGAGCTGCGGGAGTAGGATCTCCCATCTTCCATGGATTTCCAAGCCAATCAGTAATTTTAGCATCTTTATTTATCATTTCATCTTCAAGCCCTTCCCAATAATAATGACCATCGGAAGTTTCAGCAACATTGGTAAAGATTGAATTTTTTTGGAATGTTGCAACTGCCATGGGATTGGTTTTATTGGATGTACCTGGTGCAACACCAAAGAAACCAGCTTCTGGATTAATAGCAAATAGGCGGCCATCTTCACCAAATTTCAACCAAGCTATGTCTTAAGGTTGTTTGATTATTACTATGTAAGTTAAAACGAATAATCGAACTTACCATCACCAACACATCGAACTTTCCATCCGGGAAGAGTGGGCTCAAGCATGGCAAGATTTGTTTTTCCACAAGCTGATGGGAATGCAGCAGCAATAAAATGTTCTTTACCATTGGGTCGAGTAACACCCATAATAAGCATGTGTTCAGCTAACCAACCTTCATCTCGAGCAATATTGGAAGCAATACGAAGCGCAAAACATTTTTTGCCAAGCAATGAATTTCCACCATAACCTGATCCGAAACTCCAGATTTCTCTTTCCGATGGACGATGAGCAATCAAAACGCGTTCAGGATTGCAAGGCCAATGGTTGATAACACGTTGCTTGACAGGACGAGGAAGACCAACAGAATGAATGCAACGAGTAAAATCATTATTGCCCAAAACTTCCCAAACATCTGGAGATACACGAGTCATAATCCGCATACTTAGAACAACATAATTGGAATCAGTAAGTTGAACACCAATTTTAGAAAGTGGTGATCCAATGGGTCCCATTGAGAATGGAATAACATACATAATTCTGCCAGCCATACATCCGGGAAAACGAGAATCAAGTTCACCACCAAATTCAAGGGGTGACATCCAATGGCCTAAAATTCATCTTTTATCTCTCTTTTAATCTTAACTATTAATTTACCCATAATAGGTTCAACACCAGGTGCGGTATGGGTAACAGTTTGATATTTATCTGGAGTAACCATCCATGTTTTAGATTCAACTCGCGCAACATCTTTTGGATCAGTTCGACAAAGGTAATTATTTTCATATGCAGCTAAAGGAGTAAGCATGCCACGTTCAATAAGCTTACTAATAATTTGATCGGCTTCATGTTGAGATCCATCACAAATATAAACTCCTCGAGGGCGCATTAATTCACATTTTTCAGCAACGAATCGTTGAACTTTATATGGAAGATCGTGAAGATCACCTTTCATAATAGGAATATGTCCGAGACGACGAGTAACAACTTCATTAATAACATAAAATGCATCTTCACTAATTTGACGAAGTGATGATGATTCAGCTGCATCAGCTTTGGTAGCTTTAAATGGGGTAAGAAGATTTGGATTTGTTGTCATGGCTAAAAAAGTTACTAAATTTACGAAAAATTAAGGAGAACATTCACGAATAAAGAAGTTTGTGAAATCTCGAATCAAAGCCATAAAATTTAAAAATCAATCAAAAAAGTCAAAAAAAGGACAAGAAAAAAGTAAAGCTTTTCCATTTTGTTTTCCGCAATGCTTATTTATGGGTTCACCAAAATAAAATAAAAGTAAACAACTGATATGCTGAAAGAAAAAACTTCGAGTATGAAGCAATTGAAGTAAAGGAAAAATGAGGGAAAGAAATCAATAAGCAATCTTCTTCAATAAAACATTATTTTTATAAAAACCGAAACAATAATAAAATAAAATAAGGCAGCGCTTTTTTATACTAAATATTGGACGTGCAAAAACTGAAGGAAAAAAATTGATGGACACAAACACGCTGCTCGCTTGAACAAAAAAAAATATTGGGAAACAAAAAAGATGAAAGAACATGCAAAAACGTGCTCGATAGAGAGGAAAAGAAAGCACAAGAGTTCAAAATATTTACTTTGATAGAAAAATTTTAGCCATTCATAAGTTTTTATCGACCAATATTGACTGAATTTTTGGATATTTGTTACAAAAACAACCATCGCAGTTAAAACCATCTTGAAAATTTTTGAATATCAAAACAACAAAATGATATTCGACGGAAAGACCCAATCTCCTATCACTTTTTCTTCTTCTTTTTTTTCATCGTTCTCTCTCTTCTCATAAACAAAGTGAAACAACACAACCAACCACTCACTCGTTCGACGATAAAAAAAAGAGGAGAAGAGAAAAGGGAGAAAGAACAAAAACCAAAACTATTGAATGAAACCTTGAAGAAAGTGTAAATGAAACGCATTGGCCGTTTTTAGTTTTTATTCGTTTTTTGTTTTAAATTTGACGCAGAGAAAAAAAAGGGGATGGCTAATGCTCGAGTTTAAAAGATGAACATATTGAAAAAAGACACGTTTGCTTTTGCTTTTGAAAAAATGGAAAATCCCGACCGCCACGAGTACTACTAAACTAACAGCAGACAAAGAAGCAAACAACCTCTGGGCATTTTGTTGTTGGTTTTTATTTTTTTTTTATCACGTCTCCAGATAATTGCCACGATTATAAAAATGGAAACGAAAAAAGATATATGCTTTGAAAGATTTTCTTGACGTAGTCTAAAAAATCTAAGTTTAAAACAGACTAACGAAAGCAATAAATAACAAATATGTATTTTTTCCAAAGCTTTTTATAGTTTTCGAAGCAACCCTTTTTGGTACATGTCTTTTTTAAATTTGCATTCTATTGGTGCACTATTTTTTAAGCACATGGCTGTTGTTGTTGTCGCGTCGGCATGCTTTCTATTTTGGTTGTTTGGTTGTTGGAGGGAAGAAGAAAAATATTTCATGTTCCGAGGAAGTTTTTTTTTCTTTCGCAATGCAGTTAGACTAACATGTTTGTTTTGTTATTTTTTTTCGAAAGACTCCAAAAAAGATCCAAGGTTGAAAAAAGTGAGGTTTGTAGTTTGAATTTCTAATGTACGTTAAGTAAAAATAAATGGAGAGAATTTGAGCGGGGTTTCAACGAAATTCAATAATAGTTTTCAAATATTTGCATTATCATTTTCGCGCATTCGAGTTTTATCACAAAAAAATTCTTTTATTCATTTTAGAATTTTTCGGAATATCAATGTTCAGATTTAAAGCAATTTTTCGCAACATCGAAGTGAAATTTAACCAAATCTTTTTTTTAAAAACATACCAGCGTTCGATCTTCAAAAAAAAAGAATAATATTTTGATAAAGACCATTTGTTATCAGCCCAATCTCTTATTACACTAAAATATTGTTGAGAAAAATAAGTGAATACACCTTCTGTGTCCGAAAAAGAATGAATGATATATGTATTTATAGAAAAAAAGTGGGGATAATAAACTTTTTTTTGTTGTGTGTTTGAGAGACCGACCACGCGGTGATAATAAACAAAAGAAAATTATTGAACATTGAAACATTATTTTTGAAGTAAAAAAGTTTTGAAAAAAAAAGATTGAATTTGTGAACATGAAAAGTTTTTTGGGTACTTTCCATAAGTTTAATAAAGCTGTAAGATTTTATGTTGATCCAAAAAAATAGCAAACGTATGAAGAAAGGTCAAAGAATAACAATAATGATTTCGATGCATATCTTTCAATGAAAAAAGGAAGCGCCGCTTTTGTTTGCCTTTATTTGGTAATAATGGAAGGATGATCGATGATGATTTTAATCTAAGAAACGTTTTTCTTTCTTCTTTTTCGACGACGGTAAAAAAGCAAGAGACTATTTGTTTGTTAAATATTATCATTCTAAATTGATCAAAGTAACAAAATGGAAAGGGTAGGATTTTGAATTTATGGACTTTGAAGAAAGAAATATAAATGAATTGATGGATGGATAATTCAACTTTTTTTGAATTAAAAAATTGATAATTCTAATCCTTAAGTACTTTTGTAAATTTGGTAATTTTCACAGCAAGTTTCAGTTTCGGCCCCATCCACAAAACCCTTAAAATTACAATTTTCTTAGCACCAAAAATTTTGAGTTACAAATTTTATTTTTATCGAGAATAACTACCTAAAACTTTTATTTTCTCTATCTGCGCTAGTGCTGATCGAAAAATACGTAAAAAAGGAAAGTCATAAAAGCAAAAACCAAAACCCAATATTATTTCAATGTTTTTTTTGTTGGGAAAACTTAAAGAATGCTCGCCTAAAAAACATTTATGTTTTATTACTAATCATTATTCGGCGCTGCTATTACAAAATAAAAAGCAGTAATAAAAGGGGGAAGGGAATAACACGTCGAAGAAAAATTTCAAAAACATAAACTTTTTTGTCTCTCAATTTAATGAACTTTGCGCTTTTTTTGAAGCTATGAAATATTAACGAGAAAAGATAAGAAGTGAAAAGCAAGATCATGTTTTCAAATGAAATCTTTTCCCATTTTCGTCAATAATGACTTTTATTCCAAAAATATTTTCTTAGCAATATTTTATTTTTGCAAAAAAATATTATTTATCAGTTCCATTGAGGTTGCCGCTTTGCTGAGCGAAGTAAAAATAAACGTTTTCAGCCACATGATTTTCTTTTGCCACAACACCAACAAGAAGACAAACAAACAACAAACAATATTATGTCTGCTGTTGACTAGCTATAGTCTGCTGTTGTTCCCGACATAATAAAAATGAAAACAAAAATGAAAGTTTAAAAATTGTGAAAGAAAAGTAAAAGAGAAATAAACAAATTTTATTTTTGCCATATTTCTCGGTGAAAGGAGTTTCTAAAAAAAATTAAACAAGGCCATTGTTTTATTTTGGTAAAAAAAAATTAGGTACAAAAATGGAGAAAAAAAAATAGTTTGCTACATGGAATCTCACAACTTCATCCATATGTAAATTTTATAAACAAAAACAGGATCTAAAATATAGCATTTTTTAATGGAATTTTCTAATTTTTATTAACATCTGGAATAGGTAGAAAACAGGTGAAAATGAAAGCGAAAGATCAATCCTTTTTCTTTGTGCTTACTTGGAATTCATAACTTTAATGAAGCAAAAGTTTTCCCTCAAAATTTCATTGCCAATCGCTAAAAAACCAAGTTTTAATTTTGGAAATTAAATTTTTATGTCCCTTTTTTACTTTAAAAACTAGTCTCAAAACTTTTTGTTCTTCCGCTTCAACGAACATTCTTTCTCTTTGAGTCACGATTAAGTCTTTAACTTTCAATAATTAATAATAATTTTTTTAAAAAATAAATACTCGAAAGGGGTTTTGAAAATTTGGATTTGTTTAATTATTTCATCAATAAAAAACTTTGTGAATGAATGGTTTGGGAAACAGCTTCAGAAGAAATATTTTATAATAAAAACATTTCATTTATTTATATTTTAAATTTGAGAATAACTTTTATCTTTTCATTATTATTATATCCAATGATAGCTTACATCATAGTAAAATATTCTACAAAAGGAATGAAAACATATAAATGGTTTATATTATTTAATGTTTCTGCAGCATTTTTTTGTAATTTTTGTTTATCAATAGTTTCACCAATTCCATTATTTCCAATTTTGGGTTTTTATTCACAAAATATTTTTCAAACTTCTAATTTATTTTTTCTTCAAGCTGCTTTTCCAATTGTTATAACCAGCGTCATTTCATTGGTAAACTTTGCTATTTGTCGTTTCAAAAATGAAAACATAGCGTGTTTATTGCAGAGTTTAGGTATTTGCGCTTCCACAACATATCGATATTTGAGAATGTTACCAAAATGGGTCCCAATTATTTTACGGAAATGGCCTTATTTGACTGCAATCATACTTGGATTTTATGGTTTTGTCGCTTTTATGTTTTATTGTATTCAACAGTATCTCGTTGTTGAACCAAAGGTAAGCCTTAAAATTATCAACAAAATGAGCAATTTCTATTTTGCTTCCTTCACTATTACAATTTTTGTATTGAGGTGTCTGAAAATAAGGTAATGGACGATACAGCTAAAAAGCTAACCAAAAACGATGCAGTGCTTGATAAGAAAAGAAAAAATACAATATTTAAAATTGTTGTTAGAACTTTCGCAAAATCACATTTTAGGTTATCGCTTCGATGCTCAATAAGACGCCTTCATTGCTTCCATTGGTTCAAAAACAAACAATGTTAATAACTCCCACACCTAATACAGCTTTTATTATAAAAAGTATTGCATTTGTTCAAACTTTTGCGCCATTGGGTTTCATTGGAGCTTTATTTCACATGTTTATTTTAATCAAACAACAACGATCCAGAGTTTCTAAAAATACTTTTAATTTGCAAGTCAGCAACTTTTCATAATTTTACTTTTGAGTATTGCATCGGATATCCACCTTTTTTAGATGACATTATATTGGTATATGTTATTTGAAGGCTGTGTAATTTATTTCATTTTAATTGTTCCATTTTTAACTTCACTCATTTTGGTTTCATTTGAAATTCCATATGGTGGACCAATTTCTACAATACTTTACACCATTATAAGTTGGCATTGTATCATTGTTTATATCATGCTTATTTACTTAATCAAACCATATCGTCGAGTAATTACAAAGAAAATTAGAAAATCTGTTTTACACTTGTAAGTTTCAATCCATCATAAACTTGTGGTGGATTTACGACCGTGAACTTTTTATTTTGCAGAAAAATCACAAAAAATGAAGTCAAAATAAAAACCATTTGGTTAACAAATATTATTTTCACATCTGCAGTTCATTATCATTAATAATTACAAATATTCACTAACCTTAAAAATAATCCATTAAAATGCAAAGATGTATATGCGCATTGCGCAACAAAAAGTATTTGCATGTTCTTTAACTCCTAAAGCGAGTGATTGTTAAAAAAGTACGGTGCAATTTTTTGTTCCTCGCTTTTTTTGCTTGCAAGATTTTTCAATAACAAAAAATCAATCAAAATTTCGATCAACTGTTTTGCGCTTGTTTATAAAATTGCTGGTTATTTTTGATTTCTGCTGTTTTCAACATCAAATACAATGGGACCTTTAATGGTTGTAAGTCTTTTATCGTTTATTTGCTTTCTTTATGATGATTTTATGTTTTTAGAAGAGTACTATTCCTGTTTCGGCATGTTGGGAAGTTACTGAAGAATGTTTAAGAAGTGTAGCTTACTCAGGTTCAATAAAAAGTGATGCATTTCAAGTTAGTTCAATTCCTAGTATCAAATACAGTCTAAGCATCATGCCAAATGGTCTAAATCATGATGGAAAAACATTGATCTTTTTGGAATTACTCAAGGATCTAAGCTTGGAACTGGACGCTAAACTTACTTGCTCTATTGAAACTGCAAAAATGACCGCTAACTTTGCAAGTTTTGCGTATTATGGTGATCTGGTTGAATACAAATGTTTCGCTTGTTCTCCTGATGATTTATTTGATCCACGAAAAAGATTCATCGTTGATGGAAAGCTTACTATTGAAGTCACCGGAAATTTGGAAGTTCAAAAACCAAAGAGAGAAACTCCGACCTTGCAAATGAATCAATTAGGACGTAGCTTATGGAATGCTGATGACAAGGATTTTGTTATTGAAGTCAATGGAAAGGAAATCACGGTAAGCTTTTCTTAAACATGTTTTTCATTTACCAAAGACTTTCGTTTTTAGGCTCATAAATGGGTTCTTTCACATTGCTCTCCTGTCTTTAGTGCCATGTTCAATTCTCCGATGCTTGAAGCAGCTTCAAATCGAACTCATATTCCTGATTTTTCTTTCAAAGTTGTTGAAGCAGCTGTCAAGTATTGTTATGATCTCGACATTAATGGTGCTCTTTCTCAAGCGACATCACTTCTTCAATTCGCTGATAAATATCAAATGAATGATTTCAAAGTGAGTTGTCTATTTACATACATGCTTTATGAAACTTATCTTTACTTTTTTAGGATAAAATCGAAGCTTATCTCATCGCTGAACTCTCTGTTTCAAATGTTTGTCAGCTTTCAAATGCATCCATCATTTCAAATGCTTCAAAACTCAACAATGCTTGCTTTGATTTCTTGATGAAATGCATGAAAAATTCAACTTCAGTCGGTGATATCGCTGTTCTTGCTGATGATTTCCGTCAAAAATTATTTAAAAGAAGCTTTTTTCATTGTTCAAAATCATAGATTTTTATTCTTGTCCTTGTTTAATGTCTTTTTGTTTTATCACTTTTGTTTAATGCAATAAAGTTATTTATTTGTTTGAATTTTGTCTTTTTTTGAACTTTATGTGCATGTAGTTTATTGATTAGTCGAATTCACCACATCCAGGATCAATTTTTTCGAAGGTTTTTGAATCAATGACACAATAGTTATGTTTTTTGTATTCGCTTACAGCTGTTTTTCTTCCTTCACTAACGGCTTCATAAATTTTTCTAATTACTTCAGGAGTTTTATATTGTTCACCAGAATATTTGCATAATTCGCGAAAATACTCCCATTGAGCATCAGCAAGAACATGAAATCGCTTTGTTCCCAAACCTGAAGCTTTTAGCATTCTAAAACGTTATGATTTTAAGGATGTATTTTGATGATGAATGGGCGGGCATATGTCGCTTGATAATGTTTGATGTTCTTCAAGTTAAACTTACTCAAGCCTTTTTGGTTCCCATTCTTGAATTTCTTTTTGCTCCATTTCTTTAGCTTTTCCATTTATCAAAGCTAAGGCTAAACCAACTTGATAATCAAAAAGAATGAAAGGAACCACAACAAGATTTAATCCAATGAAAAACAAGGAAGCAGGATATCGTACGTGTGCGACATGTGCAAATAGCGGAGAAACATAGCTATCATCTTCTGGGGTTTGAATGATCGATTTATCAAAGAATGGATAAGAATATCGATAACCTGTACAAAGGATTATGGTATCTATGGAATCCAAAATTGAGCCATTGGTGAGAATGAGAGAATCTTTAGTAGCATCTGCCACACCTGGAACAATTTTTATTGGTGGAATAGGTTTCATTTGAGTTGTTTGATACGCATGATGACATAAATAAACCTAAGAGATAAAAAGTTGGACTTCATAAAAATGGCTTCTTCTAAATTCCAAACTTACAGTTTTTGCAAATTTTCCTATTTGTATGGAAATATCAACTCCACTTGGACCTGCGCCAACAACCACCACACATTTGTCTTTATAATTGGTGGCTTTTCGATAATCATGACTATGAATGGTTGGAATTTCAAGCTTTGAAACCCATGACGGAATCCTTGGATGTGAAAAATGTCCATTACAAACAAATACCACATCAAATGAAGCAATATTTTTTATTCCATTATTGATTGTTGTTATTTTCCATTCTTTATCATCCTCTGATCTTTCCACTTTTGTTACCGTAGTATCAAACTACAGGATAGCATTAAGAAATTGTGAGAAATGGAAGCATGTTCGCGAACCTGTATGAAATCCATGATTGAAGAAGCATAATCATGTATATATTTTAAAACTACAGAATGTTCAATGAAAGAATTTCCATTTTCAGGAAATGGAAAACCTTCAAAACGCATAACTTCTTTAGGAAGATTGGTGCTAGAAAAATATAAAGCGTTTAATTAAAAATTGGTTAAAAAAGGAAAATAGGCATTCGAAAGTTTACTAAAAGTCAAAGCATTAAAGGACATTGATCGTTCGTACAATAGTTGCTGAATTCGTTCAAACCATGCTAAATGCAACATCGCTTTCAAATCAATTCAATAAACTTACTGCATTTTTTCATACATACTTGAATGAATTCCAATTTTTTCATTATAAACCCAAGTTCCACCGAGGCTTGAACATTGTTCGTAAATTTTTACATCATGATAACCCGCGGCAATTAAACGTTTAGCTGCACATAATCCCGCTGCACCAGCTCCAATAATACAAATATTTTTAGCTACGAAGATCATTATAAAACGCTCGTTTATTTTTGTGCATTCTTTGATCAATCAAGACTAACCAAGGACAAGAGAAAAAGAAACAATCGATAAAAAAAGCATAAACGCTTGAGATGAAAAAAATAAAAGAACATACAAAGTTCATAACAAAGTTTTAGCAAATGAATGAGTGCAAAGTAAAGATAATAATAGTTTATTCATAATTAAAGCTTGTTAATGTGTGTGAAAATAGTAAGATAATAAAATAAATCTTTTGCAAAAAGTGATAATAAAAATTGAGTTTGTAAAATATTGAGGCAAATCAGCGTCGAAATCAGAAAAAAAGGTAAAATGAAATGAATCACCGAAATTTGAATTATTGCTACGGTAACATTCGTTTCAAGTCTAAAATGACAAACAGCGAAAGCAAAAAAAAGTTCACTCTAAAAAAGAGACTTCAAACAAAATTGTTTCAACCAACAACAAAAAATGCGTAAAGCTAAAACGAGTGTAAAAGAATTGAAAGAACGAATCGTCGATGTTGCTAAAGCTGGTGGTGAAGAAGTAAATAATTTTTAATGCTTTCCTTATTCATGAATGTTTTTTTTAGATAGCCGATGCTGCAGATAAAGTTAGTGAAAAATTTAAGAGTTCTGGTAGTGGAGGAAAATCGCAAAAAGTTTGAATGCTTACATATTTTTTGATTTGATAAAACTTTGTAATTTTTAGGTTAAACCAATTGGAAAGAATGTCAAAGGCACAGATAAAATGGATTCTGAAAAAGTTATGGATGATGTTGCTTTAGTTGCTGCTGATAATGATGCTGTTGTTGATAACGAAATTAGTGTCAAATCTAAAAGATCTAAGAAAGCTGTAACTCCTGAAAATGATGAAAATAGAAACAAAGGTTATGAAAATCAAGTTCCTCCATCGCAAAATAATATTCTTGAAAAATGGGTTAATTCATTAAGATCATCTGATGATGAACTTGTTAATGAAAGTAAAAATAATCATGGTGTCAAAAAGATTCAACAAAGACGTGATAACAAAGGAAAAGATGTTACAACAAACTTGCTTATTACTCCTGCTGAAAGAAATGCTCTTCATGCCTCGAACACTGTATTCATCAAAACGATGATCGCTTTATTACTTTTTAATTTGCTTTGTCTTTGGTATATGATTTCACGATAAATAATGCTTTTACCTTTGCTTGTAATAAAGATTAACATAACCCAAAAAAAGTGTCTGCTTGTGCTTCTTTTATTTCTCAAATGAAAGCCTTTCCAAAGATGAAAGGTATTTTCTAAAGTGACATTGTTGCTAGTTCCTAGCATCCTTACACTTGATCAAAGCTTACATTGGGTGGTGTTAGCGGTTATGTCAAGGATTAATTATACACAAGTAATACAATAACTAATACAACTTCTTATTGCATAATCTTCGGTTGTAAAGGCTTATGTGAACAATGGGAAAATATTAGCATTAACGCGCTTCATATCAATCGAAAATGAGGGTATGAAAGAGGCTATCTTATATCGTCGTTGATTCTGGTGTTATTGCTAGATCCAAGAGATGGAAAACTCCAAAATGAAGCGTCCATTAATGAACGAGAAAATGTGAATGAGCTTAGAATATCACCCAATTCGTGTTTTTGTTTCGGGAGGTGTATCAACTAAAATGTAATCATAAATATGCTTCAATTAAACTGCAACCATAAGCTAACATTTCTAAGTAACCACCAACAATGTGGAAATCTCCCCAAATGCATAACAGAAACAAAATTACAAGAAAATTTATTTGTAACAGAAAACAAAACTACAAGAAAATATATATTTATTTATTGTTTGACTTCTTCAAAACGTTGAATAAACTTTTCAGTCACTTTTTTAGCAAAAACAAGACGTTCATAGAGATCTTTGGAACAGCCATATTTAACAAGAGTATTGAATGCATAAGTATGCAAGTTGCGATCTTCTTTGATGACAGTACAGGCTTGAACCATTGGACACAATATTAATTTGTAGTGATCCTATAAAAAAGTTAGTTAGTAAGATAAGTAAAGAAAAATATGAAGAAAAAAAACATACTCGGAAACAGTTGATTTGAATTGTTCCATTAGTGAGTGAAAGATTTATACCATTTTGAGATCGGAACCAATTATTGAGAACAGGAGGACGAGATAATTCACTGCCAATTTCAGGTTGAAGATTACCACCTTGCATGAGTTGTTCTTTCATATAACTCATGAAATATTCCAATAAAGTCATCTTCTTACTCAGGGTCTTCGGAGGCGTTGTAGTCGTGAAGTACTTTTCATTACCATGACGTTCAGTGTATGTGACATTCCTAAAACAAATCGATGTAATTTTAGAGAAAGAAAAGTTCAAAAGCTCACTTTTGATTACGATCAACCATAATGCGTGTTGAATCATTAAACATAACACCAACGCTACCATCAGCAAGTTGATAACCAAAACCATATTTATCAGAATAATCGACCCATTTAGATATGTAATAAACAGGAGTTAATTGTGGAGATTCTGATTCAAGGTCAGGAGTGTCACCGCAAACATCTATTGATGGACCATTGCTTTCAGAGTTCGTATGGATAGCATTCAAAAGAATGGTGATAGCTTCATTTATCATGATAGCATTACTTCGACCATATTCTCGAGTATCAGCTTGGCGTTCATGGATAATCATTGAATCTGGAACTTGAATAATAGGTTTAGCATCACCAGCGGCGGCAAAATTGGTTTTGATGGAGAGTGGCTTCTGTTCATTGATAGCATTGGTAAGAAGTCGCTAAAAAAAGAAAATAAGAAGGAAAGCAATAAAACATAACTTACAGAGTCGCAGTTTCCACCACCAAGAACAGTACTGTTGAGTTTTGGAGCATTTGTCAAGCATGATCTAGGTAATTCACGAGGAACATAGCCAGCAGTGAAGAAGGTGAAGTTTAGTATGTCATGAACACGAGGACGTTTGAAACAATCAGGATGCAAGAGTTGAGTAATCACTTCAGAAGCATGAACACCAACCACACTTGGGAAATTGTATGCACATCTTTTGATTCGTGAATAAGTTTCTTGTAACGAGCTTGTTTCAAACGGAGGACGACCACAAAGAAGAGTGTACAAGATGCATCCAAGAGCCCAAACGTCAACTTCAAATGAGTGTTTCTTTCGTTGAAGCATTTCAGGAGCGATGTAATTCGGAGTACCACAGAGAGTATCTTTTCGTTCATCACGATGATTGAGTTTAGTTGCCAAGCCAAAATCACCAACTTTCACATGCATTTTATCATTGAGGAAGATGTTCCCAAGCTTCAAATCCCGATGAATTATGAGTCGTTCATGAAGATATTGGCAAGCAGAGACCGTCTGAAACAAAAGAAGAATATAAAGTTGAATACCCAAAAGAAAAAGGACTTACTTGAACCATAAAATAACGAGCTTCAGGTTCGGTGACATAACCACGACGCTTATGTAATTCCATCATAGAGCGATTTGAACATAGTTCCAAGATCATGTAAATGTTATCACTGTCCTCGAAGAAGCAGTGCATTTTAACGATGTGACGATGATCCAGAGATTGATGAATGGAAATTTCTTGAGACATCTAAAAAATAACATTGAATGATACTCATGGTTTGTAAAAAATGTCTTACCTTTTCTTTATTTGATGGCTTCATAAGTGCAGCTTTTGCAACAGCTTTCCCAGCAAAGACATTCTTTTCTTTATCAATAAGTTCATAACATCGAGCAAATCCACCTTTACCAAGATAACCACCACGTCGATATGAGATTCTTTCCTTGACATTTGTGATGACATCGGGAATCGGTTTTTGAGTATCCTTCTTTTTCATTGCAGCCATAGGTTGTTTATTTCTGAACATATTATTTAATTTTAGAAAAAAGCAGGATGAAAAATAATAACCTGATGATGAAGTTTGAAGTGAAAAATAAAAACGACGTCCGATGAAGATAATGGAGAAGACGAACTAAAAGTTTTAGAAATTGAGAGTATTCGATTCAATCAACAAAAAGCAAAAAAATGCGAGTGAGAGAGAAAGGAACATTTGAGGGCCAGCAACAACCAAACAATTTGAAAATCGTCGCGCCAAAAATTGTTTGAAAGCATCATTTTGCGCCTTCGTTTTGAGAATTGGAGGTACTTGGAAAAATTCATCCATGGTTGAATTTTGTTTTTGTGCTGGCTGGATATAATTTTTTGGAAGGCATTTTTCTTCCCAAAATTGGAAATTTTCTGTCAATTTTTTTTGGGAGTTTGATGAAACACATAAGTTTCGGATTAAATTAAGGAAAGAATGGCCATTGAAGCTTCCTTTCTTGGAGTCACAGATAATTAATGCTTTGAAGCATCAAAGCATTGATTCATATACCAACTTTGATAACCAAAATTATATGCTACTAATAGATGATCATCATTTTTAATGTTTTTAGAATTTAAACAACCACTTTTAACTGTAAATAATGGAATGTATGATGTTTCGAAAGTCAAATGTATGCTTTTTGTTATTGTCTCTACCCTTTATTTGCTCCATTTTTAAATTCCAAATTTATTTGTATGTACAATTTACAAAGAAAAAAATAAATTTTGTCGAAATCAAAATAAGAAAATAAATGAAAAAATTATTAAAATCGGTTTAAAGTCATAACTTCTTTGTTTGAATGATATGGAGTTGCTTTTCGTCTTGCAGCTTCATAAGTTCGTGAACTGATGCTTTCTTTTTTAACGATGGTTGCATAACGATTAATAGAAAAAACTTGAAGGATAAAAACTACTATGAATAAAACAGTAAAAATGATAACAAAAAATCGACGATTTTGTATCCATTCAATTGGGGCTCGACTAAATAATACAAAAGGTTCATATCGTCGAGAAGTAAATATTGCAATTGTTGCAAGAATTACAGCAACAAGTTCACAAAGCTGAAATTATTATTTATAAATTTTTTTATCAATGAAAATTTAATATTATTCGCTGGTAAACTCCAATCACAAATGACTTTGAAGCTCCACAACAATGAATGGAAGATGACGATGCATGGTTTTATAGTAAACAAAAGCATAAAAAACTTACAATAAAAATGCTTGTAACAATTGAAAATCCTTGTTTATCTGATAATGCCAATAATAAATATGAAATAGTTTTAGCAATAAAAAATATTAAAATTATGGAAATTGAAAATGTTATAAAGAATGGTGGAACGGTTGGAGCTGCAATACCTCGAAAAAGTATAAATGCCACAACCAAACATAAAAAGAAATTAACGAGCCATGATGCACAGAATACAGACTAAAAAAAGTTTTTATGATATTAGTAAGAATTTTTTGAATCGAGATAGTTTTTTTAGTCAATGGATATTTTTTGAATAATTTTTACCATTAATTTTTACTTCCTAAAAATCTAAGCAAGTTTGGTTTACATTAACCACAACCACCATATCAATAATTTATTTTCACTTTTTCCCTCTTAATTTTTTTTTAAGAGTGTCTAGTTTCTTTGAAGCCTATCTTCCTCATGTTGTCTTTAACTTCCCCATTGTCATTTACATTAAAAGTTTTGAAGCGTAAACTAAAACTTATTTTTGTCAAACAAAAAAAGAACATCTGTGTTTAAAATAAATTTTTTTAAAAGAAAAGTCGATGGTTTTCTTTTTCTTTTCTTTTTCATTTTTGCTTTTGACATGTGTCTTTTCAACAAATGGGTTGAATAACTAATTTAACTTTAAATGGATATGGTGGAATTTTGTTTGAGCGCAATTTTTTAACTAGCTTTAACTTTGCATTATTTTAATGGATATATGAATTTAACTCCAAGGAGGAAGAGAAAAATCCCAAGTCTTTGCATTACATACAAAACCATTTAAAAAAATACTATGTTTTTAACTTTTTTTTCTTTCTTTCTTTCTCAACCAAAAAAAAAGAAGCAAAGGTTAGAGTAATTTTCAGTGGTAATTTATTCAGCATTTCTGAATCAAAGAAAAAAAAAGGCAAAAATAAGTTTAGAAATAGCTTTTAAAGTTATTGATAGCAGCAAAAAAATGCAAAAGAGACAGATTGAATTAGAAGCAGCTACTGTATCTTTTAATAATAATACATAAATAAAACTTGAAAAATTCCTTAGAGAGTTATTTTATTGTTATTCATTTTCACAAAACTGATATATTCCCTTTCATAGTATTCATTTATACTTTTTAAATAAACTAATAAATTTTTAAATGAGGAAATAAAAACTATAAAAAAAAGTGACTAATTAGGAAGAAAGGAAGCCACAAAAATTATTATTCAATTTTGCACTCTAAATCAAAGAGTTGATATTAGTATTAATAAAAAAAATAAATTTTTGCAAAGACTTATGGAAAAATATTTAAGGATTTGGAATGGATATAACTCAAAGAAAACTCATTTTTCCATTTATGAATTAAGCGTTTCTAAAGCTCTTAATTCGAATGAAAATTAATATTTTAATATGGTCATGCCACAAAACCAAGTATCGTAAAGTTTGTCTCGAAATGGATCAAAAAGTTGTTGTTATTCCATCTTTTTTTCACCTCTAAACCAATCATTACTTTGCTTCTTTTTTTATAATCCAAGAAATGGATAATAAAAAAGAGGCAAACTATTGTCTCCTATTTATTTCCTTACCTTATAAGCTTTTCCTGCATACATTTTCGTTTTCTGTTTCAAATAATCGTCAAAAAAAGGAACGTATAAAAAATCAAACAAAAAATAATAATAATGCAATTTTTGGCAATGTTTTGTCGGAGGAAAAAAACCTAAAAAACTTGAAAAAACTAATTAAACATATTGACGATGATAAAAAAAAGAACCCAAAAAACGCGGTCGTCGGTCGTCAAATAAACAAAAAATAAAATAAAGCAGAACGTTTAGTGTCTTTCCTTTATCCCTTCCCTTCTTCGTCTTTAGCATATTTGCTTTCAATATTTCTTCTCTTTTTTTTATACTTTAAAACTTCTGAAAGTGTCATTTTATTTTTATTTTTTTTCTCAAGTCCACCACTCCCCTTTTTTGTATGTTTGGCTTCCAATAAATAAAAAAAAAAAAGCAAAAAATAGTAGGAAGGATATAACAGATTAAAGTTTTTTTTCTTTATTATTTCTTCTTCTTTTTTGTGTGTGGAGAAAGCTAAATATATATTTTTTTATTTTTAGTTAGATGACATAAAAAAAAGAATACATCGGAATTTACAAACTAATTTTTAATGAACGATGGTGGCATAAATTAAAAATCGCTGGAAATTAGCTGAAAATGGTTTAAAAAGTCTAATTAAATTTGGAGACAGCAAAAACAAAAGTCCAAAATTAGTTTAATTTTAAATATTGGCTTGTGGATAAACAAAAAACTCAACTAAAAAAATCTCAGTAAATTTATGCATGAAAAAATAAATAAAACAATGTTCTAGAAAAACCAAAAAAATAAATTGACTAAACTTCCGTTTCAATTTTGAGGGACAAGTTTTTGGAAATTATTTATTTTCATCTTTCAAGTGTGAAATGCATTTCTCGCATTTTTTGGTGGAGAATATCGCCATGTTTCAGAGAGGATTGGAATGAAACAGAACTTTTGTTGCGCTTAAAATGAATCACAGCAACTATTGATTACAAAAAATTTTTAAATATTAAAATGGGGACTTATAACTTGTGAAAGTCGGAAATGCGAAAACTTTCTTTTTTGAGTTTTTATAAAATAAAATGGATGAAGATTACGAATCATATTTTTAACATGCATCATTACAATCTAGGATAATCCCAAATAATAAAGCTTAACTCTTAGACTTAGATTATTATATTCAAAAAAATTTTAAAATTTATCATTGACATGAAAAATTGAAAGTGACGACTAAAAGACTCTAGTAAAAAATCTTTCTTGACAGAAAAAAAAATACAAAAACAGAGATTGTAAAGTTTTGTAAAAAAAACTGGATTATAATAAAGACCGGAAATCCCATCAAAAAATAATAATATCCAAAACAACAAAAGTTTTACTGACAACAAAGCAAAAAAAAATTTATTTCATCCATTCATCATTATTATTTCATCAAAAAGAATATGAGGCAAGCGCGAGTAAATGGATGAATGAGTGAGAGAAAAAAAAAACAAGTAAAAAAACTTTTGGTTTTTGAAGTTTTTATAATAAAAAATTTTGTTAATGGCTTGGCTGACGCTATTTTTTTAATATCATAAAAGCATAACAAAAAAGAGTCAGTATGTACTTTTGAGAATTAGAAAGAAGAAAGGAAAAAGTAATTATTAGTTTTTTAAGGTGCCCAAAAAAAGTCTGGACCTTTATAAGCAGCGGCAATTCAAGCACTTAGAAAGAAAAAAAACACATACATGGTTGACATATCACTTTTAAAACAATGGCAAAACTATTTTGTAATTTAATCCTTGAAAAAAAGGATATTTCACATTTTTGCTTGCCTAAGTTTTTTCCAAGAATTAAAAAAACTAAACAAGTTTGAATTTTGTTTTATCGACGAAAAATAAATCCACCATAAAAGGATTTACAACAAACAAAAAAACAGAATAATCCTTTTTTCCAAGGAAATCTGTATTTTGTAAAGTGTCTAAATTTAATAAAAAAAAGTTTGTGTAATTAATAAATACTCAAAAGTAAAAAACACACACAAGGGAATTTAATCTAACTAGTTAGAACTTTTAAAATTTGGGTTTTCATAAAACTTATTGATCGCGCGCAGACATAGCAAAAGAAAAGATAAAACACTTCTTATTACTTTCCAACATCATCATAATTCTAAATTTAAAACTCACAAAATGCATCCTAAAATAAACATACCACCTCTAATACAAAGATTTTTATGCAAATTGCAAAAACAATTTGCGCACTTTTTCTGACGTTGCTAAATGGAATTAAAAAAAAGAGAGAGAATGTAATTATGTTCAACAAATGCAACAGAGCATCCCTTTTTATAACAGCGGCGGCACAGCACTCACTTCCACAGCATGGAAACGTAAAGAATTAAGAATCCAAAATTCACCTTCTATTTTTAGTTCTCCTTTAAAGGATTATGTTAACCTTTTTGGAAACGTAAAAACAACACTTTTAGCAGCTACAGTAAGTATATCAACCATTATCTTGAAGAAACTAATGAAAAGCATGAGACAAAAAAATCGATATATTTTGAAAAGTTATTAGGTTTGTTAAAAATAAATTGGCATCAAATTTTATATTTATTCAGTTTTGCAGTGTTTTAACTTTGCAAAAAGTCATATGCTTTTTTTCTTACGTCATGGAGAGACGAGAAGAAGTAAATTAAAAATTTATAAAAAAACCGAAACAAAATGAAACAATTTTATTTAAAACCAAACGATAAAATAACGAAAACAAAACAAAGTTAAAACAAGACATATTATTGATTTGAAGTTCTTTTTCATCCAGAAGGAACCATTAACCATGTATACATTTCTGCCATATCTTCAGTTAAAATTCTGTTACGACCACTCAAATCATATTTATCACATCGATCATATTCGGATGCTAATTCAGCCCAATCATAAAGTTCAAGAACAACATTGTGATCACGGAAAACGGAATCTTTTGCGCGTTGAACATACTTTCTTATTGCCGTGTTCATCTTATCAATTTCCATATTGTAAGTAAGAGCTGTAAGATGCTTTGTGATTTGAGGAATAGTTACGATGATAATTCTTGGTGGTAGAATCGGAATCGGTGTTGGTTCTTCCATTAGTTCATCCAAATTAACATGTTTGTAACGTTTGGGACCATTTTTGTCAAACGCTTTTACGATGCTTCTGAGGAACCTGTTGAAAAATGTGATGGTGTCCTGGAAAATAATAAGTAGTTTTAAACAAAAAGTAAGAAGAAAAAAACATACTTTTATTGCTTCTTCAATATCAGGATAATACACCAAATAATCAAAACCAATGCAAAGAAGGATGTTCTTAATGACGTAGTCGTTTTCTTTATCATCGATTTGAGCTTTCATCTGTTGAACGAGGTTACTGAAAAGTAATCATTGAAAAAGGCAAAAGAAATATTCAAGGATTCAGCTGTGATTTATAAAAACCCAACTTACAAAGCATCATTCGGATAACCCACATGTAATTTGAGAGTATTCTGGTAGATGGTTTGAAACGCGATCGACGACATCATTGAGTCGGTGATAACAAGATTCGAAGGAGGTTTTCTTTGTTTTGAGCACTTGCTATTTCTGAAGGCATTTAGAACATCAAGGATATCTTTATTGAATTTCTCATCATCATCAGCAGGCCATCGTACCTTTACACAGCGCTGAAATAAAGTAAATAATTTCTGTAAATCATTATGAATATCAAAAGTAAGCTTACATGAGGAACTGAACAAACCATTGCCTGATTTGGCAATGCTAAAGTATCTTCAACGGATCCATCTTCATTACCCATACTGAATTTTTCTTCGTAGTTGACTTCTTCGTGATCTTGCAAGGCAGGATTTAATGTAATTTCAGAATGCTTTGGTCGTTGTTGAAGAGGTCCAGGTGAATAATGAAAATCAGCACATTCAGGTTCATCGTTATCTTCATCATATGAATCATGATCAAAAGCACTTGCATAGCGTTTTCCATTGTTCGAAGCACTTGAAGCAGCCTTTAAATAGTGAGAAAGAGGACGTGGTTGAGCTCGAAAAGGTTCATCATCACTGCTTGCATCATCATTTTCGTCATTATTGCTTTGATTAGATTGACGTTCAAATTCATTATCATCCACAGCTGGAGCCGAAGAACTTGGTTGAAACAAAGTGGAAGCACGATTTAAATAATGAGAAATATCACGTGGTTGAGTTCGAATGAATTCGTCACCGCTGTCTTCACCATTGAAGCTAGGAGCAGAGTCGCGATGGTCATAAGGTTCAGATTCAGCTTTTGTAGTTTCCAAGAGGTTTTCAGTTGCAGACTCATCCTCAGGAAATTCAGGTTTTGGAATAACCCTTGGAATGGGTCCAGGTGGATCAATTGGAACGAATTTTTCAGGCTTCTTCTTTACCACAGGTTCTGTAGGTAGTGCATCAAGTCCTCGTCGCTTCTAAAATAAAACAATGTAAATACGAGTAATGAAGTTTCAAATACAAATATACCCTCATGTTTTCCATAATTAAACGCATTTCTGGATTTGGCTGCTTCTCCATGATCATACCATCATCAGCTCTTTGTTCGTTTTCTTCTTTTTTTGTTGCCATTTTATTGATCTTAGTTGAAAAATGCAACACAACAGGAGCGAATTTTCTTCGAAGTTGATTAAAAAAATTGTTTTTTAGGATTCATTCGCATCGACTGATTTACATTAGCAAACATATAACCAAAAATTTCCATTCAATTTTGAATTTTTTGCGGGATATTTAAAATTCCAAACGTTTTATTTTTCGATTCCCATTAATTTAATTACGAAGTTAATGATTCACGATTTAAAAAAACCTTGTAAATATAAATAGTAAAGTAATAACGACAATGTAATAATATTAGAATTTTATATATGCACTAATAACAACAAAACAAAATACATTGCATTCATTTATCCTCCTTATAATGGAACCCAAGAGGGCAAGAAATAATCTTTTTTATTTACAAGTGAATCCAATTGCGATCCATTTTGAGGCCATCCAGAGTAATAAACCACTGGGCCACCATTATGTAAGTAAGCTGTCCACCATGAAAATGTTCCAGTTGACATTATTATTCCATTACAACGCCTTAAAGTTGCCATATCGATTTCACGTTGCCCACTTTCAACATAAAGAAATTTTTCTAAAACCTTTTATGTAAATTACAAAAGCAAAAAAAAAGGAAGTCTTAAACCTTTGGAAAATTCAGAAAAAATCTTTTTAGCCCATTTTAGATCATCGCCAGCTACAACAAAAATAATTTTACGCCAATTATATTCTTTAATAAAATATTTTATTGCTTTTTCATAATAATCTATGGAAGCAAAAGTGTGACCATGTCGAATATTTCTTGAATGCATGGTTATATCAAGGCCATGGCGAACATGAATTCCAACAAAATAATAATCTGCGTCTAAAAAGGCTATCGTAAAAAAATAATTTTTGAGGATTATCATCTTTACCAAAAGTGTCAGGTAATTTTACTACCACATCATTTCCTTGATCATCAGGATTTACATTTAATTCTTCATCCCAAAGTTTAAATTTTGCATCCTCCAATGCTTTGTTTGCGTGTTCATTTATTTCGGGTAAAAATTTAAATTGGTCTTTAATAAAATTTTGTTGTTTTGGATGAAAATATTTGTATGATTGAAAATAACCATTTATTATTTCAATTCTTCTTTTTCTTCCTTTTTGATTTTTGTCATCCATGAAAAGTGAAATGTTTGAATAATATTTACAACATTCCTAAAAAAGTGAAAACAATGATTTTTGTTTTTAACAATGTCAATGACTAATTCAAGCTAACACGAGAATAACCTTTGCAATTAGTAAAACAAATAATAAAAGCTTTTAGCGACGAGATGTATAAGAAAAGTGCAAACTTTTTTTTCCTTACATACATTGAATTCTTGGCCTTTGTTTTCCATTAAATAACGATCAATTATGGATGGTTGTAAAAATATAACTTTGTTATCAAAATTTCCAAATGCTCGACGAAGTAAAGTTGTGGATGGTAAAATTAATGAAGCGTTATTAGATTCGGCTATGGATCGTAGAGAAGCGTATTGAAACATGAGGTTTCCAAGTCCTGTAAAAAAAGCTAACTTTGAGAAAGAATTACAGGATTATCAATCCAATAAGAATTTCTGGATTTTTATCTTTATAAATATAACTTTTTCTTATGTTCGCTTTTTCTTATTATTAGTTTTTGGTAGTAAATCTGGAACTCAAAAGGAAGAAACGTGAGATTTAAAAACTTTTTCTCTAATTTGGGCCATTGTTAATCAATTATTCTCTTAACTTACCCGGGCTATAACTAAAATTACTCATAATATATCGTTGATTAATTTTGAGATCATCGATGCTGGCATAAATTTTTGTTGGTGGAACTATCCCTGGAAGATTATCAAATTTTAATTCATCTCCTGCAATTATCTAATTAACCCTTTTTTACTAATAATTTTCTTAAAATACCTCCTCGTGGAAAAACTTTTACTTGAGTGATAACATTTTTAGATGGATATTTTTTGATTGGTTTAAAAATATTTCGTTTATGTTCAAAAATTTGCAAGGGCGGCAAGTTTTTTGAGGGCTCAATTAAATCATCCACTTTTCTTGAATATGATCTTTCTGAAGTCCAAACATAAAAACATAAACCAATCATAAAAATATTTGCACTAATAAGAGTTTTTCGAATCACTGAAATTAGATTTGTTATTAAAATTAAGAAGGTTAGATTACTTTTTAAAACTTACAATTTCGACCCATGATTGGAAGCTTTTAAATTATTATTTTTTATCAAAAGCCACAACGCCGATCACATAATCCAATCTCTAGCAAAGATGAAAAGAAAATTTTTATTGAATTTATTTTTCAAGATCATCGCTGAAAAAAAGACGAAAAGAATGCGAGATCCTGTAAAATCGATGACCTTGTTCGGGAAAAAAATTAAAGGGAATCGAAAGAGGCTGTGTTGCGTAAGAAACACTAAAAAAAGAATGATTATTAAAAAAAAGACTTAACAAAGTGAATGGAAGATTTGTAAAAACATTGTTTTAAAATGGATATCGTTTATTAGTATTTTTTTTAATAAATCTAGCAGCAACAAAGGTAAATAAATAAAAGATGTCCAACTTCCAAATACTTTATCCATTTAAAAAAAAGTTTATTTAGTCGAAACACTCTAAACATTTTACTTGTAATTTCAAAATATTATGGTATAACCCAGGGTTCGAAAGCTGCAAAAATAATTACCTGCAAATATACTGCATTTTTTGCAGCGTATTTGCAGGTAATGCAACGATGCACTAACTGCGCACTACCTGCAACTTAACTGCGCACTTAATGGTAGCGTTGCAGCTAATTTTTTCGGCTTTTGTGAAAGTTCGCGACGTCGCGAAGTCGCGATGTTTGTTTTCGCGTCGAGACCATAAAAAAATTGTGCAAGTTCGCGATATTTTCTTTTTTTGCTTTTCTACTGATTTTTATTCGAATTTTATTTATATTTTATTACAAATGTCACATATTTAAAGTAACAAATACTAAAAAAAGTTAAAAGGCAGGATTATAATTAAATGACAAAGAAAATACAAAGCATTGATTATTCCTTTGGTTTAGGAGCTTCTGCGAATTCATTAAGAATAATTTCATCTTTAGGATGAGTATAATGAGCTTCTTGAACTGATAAATATGCAAATACTTTAGCAAATCTATTTATCATATCCAATTGGGGAACTTCAATTTCAATAATTTAAGTTGCTTGTGGTTTATCTTTACGAGCTGCTTCATGAAAAGTTTGAACTTGCTAAGGTAAAAGACGCATTTGACTTATATGTTAGGAAAATTTTTATTATCGTTAACATTTTTACCGTTTATTGATATAACAATTTTTAAAAAGAAGGAGATAAAAAAGCTCAAGTTGTCAACATTAGTTTACGCATAAAATCAGTCATAATAATTTTGGCTTTGACAATCTTCACTTGCACTATCTAATTATGAACCATGACTTTGATCATCAGTGATTTCGCATTGATTCTAAAAAAAATTATAACTTGGTTTTCAGAAAATTAATGACTTACTGAAATCGAAAAACTTTCTTTTTCGACAATGTCTTCAAAGCTCAATTCTGGTTTACTATCATTGATTGCTTCCCAAGGAAGAGAAACGGACAATTTATCGTAAGACTTAGTAACTAAAATAAGTAATTTATTTTGTAACTTTCTAAATTCCTTTAACTTACAATATATATATATAAAAAATTTGGTTTTTTAGAAAGACTTTAGAAATGGATTTTTTTTAGCGCTATGATGAAAGTAAATTACAAAAAGTTTTAAACTATGGAACGCATAAAAGTATTAATCAAACGTTTTTTTTAAGACTCTTATTGTATTATTTAAAAAAGAATACAATCCAACTACGAGAACGCATATGGGATAAGCTAGAGTTAAACAATCAAGATATTACCTTTGGATAAGCTGTCATCATTGTTGTTCTTGCTAATTATTTCCACTTTGGCTTTCACGGGAGCAATATGATTTCATCGTGGATTATTTGTTTTGGGAGGGGTGGGACAATTTTCATCTTCGCTAACATCATAACCTTTATTGGAAGCATTATCATTTTGAGAATATTTTAGTTTTTGGTTCTCCCTTTCACGCTCTTGTTGTTCCCTTTTAATGTGATCAGCCTCATCACGCTCCCGTTGTTGCTCCAACTGAACGCGTTCGGCCTCATCACGTTCACATTGTCGGCGCTCTGCCTCCATTCTTTCTTTTTGATGATTCTTTTGAACTGCTTCAAGGGAGGATTTAAATTCATCACAGTCCTTTAAACGCTGTTCCTTTTCTGCATTTTCATTGTGATTTTTGTCATCCGATTTAAGAGAAATGGAAGACATATCTTTAATTAAAATAATTTTAAAATAAAACAAGTTTAAGAAAATAAAATTTCACGAGTAAAATTAAAGAAAAATTTAACATTAAGCGTATGTACCAGCAAATTATCATAATGAACTTTAACAACAAGCTCTTTAATAATCTTTCATCCGAAAAAAGTTGCAAAATCAAACGCTTAAATAAAAAATTTGACTAATAAATCACCTGGCGCTTTTTCTTTTTACTTTCCGCTTACTTACACTGTCTCTTGAACTTTAATTTTTTTATATAAAACAAATTTGTCTTTGAAAGAGCTTATTTTGAACTGAGCCGTCAAAAAAAAAAATTGCGCTTTTTTACTCTTTTCGTCAGATCCTTTTTTCCAAACAAAAAAAAAATAATGCTTTTAAACCAATTTTTTCTCTTGAAAAATTTAAGTATGGCTAATAATATTATTTTGTTTGTGCAAACAATACAATCAATGTGGTCATTTCACACATTTGAGGTCCATCGAATGGTGGAGCTGAATATTTAGAACAAAGTCCAGTGGGAAACTGAGCTCAACGATTACTAATTAATACAGTGAAACTTAAGAAAAGGCTATTATTCCCGTAAACATCAGTCATTAATACTTGGATTTAGCCATTTTAACAAAAAGTACAAAAATATGTAAATACTATTTTACATTACACTCAAATCTTCTAAATCCTTAACCTTAAAAGTTATTAATTCTTTGTCGTTCATTAACAGGTGAAGAATGTGTAATTGAAAATGCACCACATAGCTCATATAAATAACAAAATGACTGGCATTATTAGTGACAATTAATTTGTATGCCAGCAGAAAAAATTTTTAATAATAAAACTTTCGATCTCGAAGATTTAGAAATTGTCACATGGAGAGGAAATATTTATAATTCTTATATTTCTACGGCTATAATTCGTTATGACGTTAACAAAGAAAGTTTCGTTATTGACGATTTTAATATAAACCTCGATACTGCCGATGCAACGTCAGTTAGAAAAACTAATAAAAGAAAACCCAATTACGATACCATAGTTGTAACACCAAAAATGATTAAAATTGAAGATGACTTAAATCAACCAAATACTCAAACCATTGCAATTGCTGTAGAAATGGAGCAATGGATATTGATAATAAAGATTTTGAAAAAGAGGGTTGGTATTAAAAAGAGTGTTGAAACTTGGAAGTCTTACGCTTATAAAAAAATTAGTAGTATGACAGATAATCTGAAATGAAAAAATGATTGTAATTAATCAAAAATGAATGCAGCGGTAAAATTGAATGAAATGCAAAGAAAACGAGAAGTAGCAAGGGAAAAAAGATTATTATTATTAGCACCTGAAAATAATAATTGAAGTAACGAATTGATACAGCTCTCGAAAAAAATTTTTATTTCAGAGAGCAAACAATAATCTTAAACATCAAAATGCTGAGATGATGCGGTTCTCGTGAAAATGAAACAAATGTAGAAAAACGACGTGAAAGATGATGGGATAGCGTAAAAGAAAGTATAGCAGATTCAAGGAAATTACAAAAAAAATTGAACCCTAACAAGCTTTGGATAAAGTTAAATATAAAAGGCGATGTGTGTCTTAAATTATAAAACATTTTGTGAAAAGAGTGGAGCTTGTTTTAAAAATGTTAATCTTATTTATTACGAGAAAGGATTAAATTTGTATTCACTAGTAAAGCCGAATATTTTAAACAAGAAAAACGGCAACCAGATGGAATCTGTAATTTATGCTGTCGACTATGTAAAATAATAATAGATTCATCAGTTGATGATTATCCCAAAGATTTATAAACGTTTATGAGGAAGCTAGTATAAGGATAAAAGCTTAGTTTAAAACTTTCATACTAATATTCGTAATTATAACACGAGTCATAGTTTGCAAAGATGCATCCAAAACATGTTACCATACATACTAACATTAAAACATCAAGGAAGAGTTTTGTACATAATGAGTCGAATTTTTTATTCAAGTAACAAAGCCAATGCATTTGACTATCAACTTTATATTCTTGACAGTCATAAAGCAACAAAATAAAGAATAAATGCTCCTACCAATTTGGAAGCGAATTTGAATGGAAATTTAATGGGAATGATTGATAAAGCTATGAGGGAACATAAAGTTAATGTGCAAAGTTTTGTAATGTTAAAGGAAACAACTGAAAGAGATAAAGCTGAAAAATAAGCTAATAATGAATCCATTCAAGGTTTAAAGTTAATAATTTTTGTTAATAAACCTAATGCAAAAAGGAATTATGATGCAATTGTTGCCTTTGAAGTAGCATTGATCTAAGGTCAGAATGGAGAAATTTTCAAAGAAAATATTGTTATTATAAAAAGGAATATTGATGGTGAATTCAAAAATATTTAAAAGATGGTGATAATACGACGGATCTTTAGTTTATCCATTGTTTAATACACCCGGAAAATTTGATTTTTATGAATTTACCAAAAGAAAGATCCAAACAAACCAAATTCACAAAAAAAATGAGTAAACAAGAATATCACGCTTATAAATATCATGTAAGAGATGAAAAGGCGAATGGCTTATTGCATTATGGTGGAATGCTTTTCTTACAACATTTATTTCAAGGGCAAAAACAGAAAAAGATCGATTAAATTATTTGAGATTTAACCAAGACAAAATCAATGCCGCTATTTACTTACTGATTTGCATTAAGAATTAAATAAAAAAGCATGAAAGGATGACAAATTACCAGGAAGTATTTATGGTTTACCAAGTTCATTTTATGAAAGATCAATGGTGTATTAGAGCGAATAGATTTAGAGAGAAGTGCATCTTCAAAAAGATTGAAAATTGAGTTATTACCGAACTAATATTTTTCTGCGTCCTTTGACAACTGGACGAATAAGTTTTTTGAAATTAAATTATTCTCTTTTTATTTTTTTTACATTCGTGGCTTTCTTTTGTTGCTTAAAGTGCATAGGTTTTCAGCAAAAGATGCTAAATTGCTGTAGCTTGCTAGTTTGTTACAATTTATTCGTACCCATTAAAACACCACTTTCATTGTGATTTTGGAAAGAAACTACGGGATTATTAACCAAAAGATTGCCTAATTGTCCTGATGTGGATGGAGCTAACCGGTAGTCTTTTGTGTGCAACATATTTAAAACCATTTGGTATTTCATGAATCACCACTATCGTCATCAACGCTGTTATTTTCTTTTTCCTTTTCATCATTGAATTGGAGTTCATAAAAGAATTTCAATGGACTTTCTTCCATGGCTCTTCGTTCATCGGGCGTGAAATCATTGATGAGTTTGAGTTATTTTTGAAATTTTGGGCCTTCAAGTTCATCAATTTTGTTTAAAACATAATATCCTACAGCTTCAAAAAATCTTTGGGAATAAAGAAAGTCATCTTAAAAAGTATAAAATTTAAATTCCGCATCGGTGAAAGAACCAAAAAATAAATTTAGTAAATTTTTAATCCTTGGGTGATGAAACAAATTCAAAATGATTATGTGGTTCAAGAAATTTTTTAAGTTGTTTTGGATTCATTTCAACATCTATGTTTTCTTTTTTATCCGTATGTTACGTAACATTTTTAAGGATGGAGCAATAATATCGCGTGGATTAACTTCAATGGTAAAATCAGGGATAGCAATGGAGTGAAGAATAATTTTTGTCGCTTCGGATGGAAGAATATCAGCAGCAGTTGTTTGAGTGGCTATTAAAGCAGATAAACATTGGAGAAGTTGAGCAAATAAAAATGCGAAAAAGGATATAAATGACATTGAAATAAATTTTAATAATGAAAAGAGTTGTTGTTGTTATTATTATTGTGGCATGTCATACTTATTTTCTAATGCTTGCTTTGTGGATAACAACGGACTCCGTTAATTTATTTTTGATTATAAGGCATATTAGAATAACTTATTTGGCTACTAATTTCTATGAAATAAACATAAACTAAAAGCACCAAACACGCAAGCATCAAATCATAAAAATAGCCGTTTTGAAATAAAGCTCAATCCATTATGATGGTGTTTCGAAGGTGAAATAATAAGGGACATAATCGTGATGCATCCAACGGGTATTTAATACTTTGACAAACAGCAATGAAAAAGAAACGTCCAGAAACATAAATATAATTTCCACTACTTCCACATGATTTGATTGAATGTAGTTGGGATGGTGAACCTAATGAACTTCCAAATGTGAAGAAACTGTTGAAACTTTAGAAAGTTTAATTACATCCTTTCCAATTCATTAAAAGCCATTGATTGATTTATTACTAATGGATGATTGGGTTTTACCACCACCAAGTCCAGAATATTTAATTCAAACAGATCTTGAATTTGGGAATGATGCTAACTGGCAAAAGAAAGTCAAACCTCCATTGCCAGACTTTTATAAAAAATACTTATTGCTTAAAACAACACAAAAGTAAATTTGGTAACGATCGAGATCATACTTAATATTTGAAAAAAAATTAATACTAGTAAGTAGAAAAAATACTTGCGGAACTGCAAAAGAAGCTCCAACCATTACTTCCAGCAAAGCCATTATTCCAGCAACTATCTCCAAGAACTAGTGAGTTTTTTCTTTTTTAAGTGGCAGTTATAAAGATTTTAATTTATTACAAATATTAATGTACTTTATAATTTTTTCTGTCAACCAATTCGACTACATCGCCCTGCAGTTAACACTTTCCATAGTCAACCATTTCAAAGAGTTAGTAAGTCTTTTCTTGTTTAAGAACTACTTATATAAACCTTTTAAATTTTTACAATGCGCTTTTTAATTTTTTTAATATTTGTTACTTTAAATATGTGACATTTGTAATAAAATATAAATAAAATTCGAATAAAAATCAGTTGAAAAGCAAAAAAAGAAAATATCGCGAAATTGCACAATTTTTTTATGGTCTCGACGCGAAAACAAACATCGCGACTTCGCGACGTCGCGAACTTTCACAAAAGCCAATTTTTTCTCTTTGTTGCAATTTCTTAAAAGGAAAATGAACAAACTTGAACTTTTTATTCGATGTCTTTCATATTTATCGCTTTCTTTTACATATTTTTTCTTCTAAGTTCTTCGCGCCTTAATCCCGAATTAAAATTGATTTATCAGATATTTAAATATTATGTTGGCAAGTTTCTTATAAGTTTTTTTAACAGAAACCAAAAAAGTACACATATTTTCCGGGTTCATGGGGTTTAGAGTTATAAATAAAGGATTTAAAATTAGTTTTAACATACATAAGACTAAAATTAAATTTTGATATGAACGTCCACACATTTTTTTTTTCTTCGGAAAAGATTTTAATGAATCGTGTTAACCTTTAGTTTTTTTAATCACATTTTGATTCTCGTTTCTATTTTACTAATAAATGTAAAATGTTGGGATTGTAAACTAATAATATAGCGAGAACGAATGTTTTATGATGCAAACTTACACCCGCTATAAAGGCATGAGGTTCGGGAACCAGTAATGATAACAATACTAGTTGATGGAGTATTTTTTTGTATTTAACCATAAATTAGCACTGTTAATAGTTAGCAATAATGTAAAAAATATATCTTTTGGCATTATATTAATAAGGAAATAAAGCAGTGTTTACTTTTCTCGTGGTCTGAAAAGAAATATTACACGTTTCCAGCTTCCAAGTTTGTTTTTAACCAGTAGTTATGAGGATAAATTGCTTAAAAAAGAACCTTTTTGGGCGTGAAATCTTTGAAAACATGAATTTGGCACCAACCGATAGCTTTTCGTTTGAAATAGCTGAGGTTTAAATAAATTTTCCTCGGTAATAAAAACCCCTCTATTCGGTTACATCATAGTTCAAAATTCTTAGACTTTGACACTTTTTCTTTTTTAGTCATTTTTCCAAACCTTTACCTCTTTTTGACAGTTTATTGCTTTTGAAAAAATGAGAATAAATTTTCAAGTATCGAAATATGGCTGTTTTTTAGTTGTATCTCGATTCTTTGATGTAATCAAATAGAGGTTTTTTTATTGCCGAAGAAAATTTATTTAAATCCTAACTATTTTAAGCGAAAAGCTTCAATTTGTGTTAATTTCATAGTTTCAGTGATTTCCTACCCGAAAAAGTTCTTTTGTAAGCAATTTATGCGTTTTACTTTATTTGCTTTATAAATAGCTTTGCTCAGTAAAATTATCTACTTTTTAAAGGTTTGTTATTATTATTATTACAATACCTTTCAATAAAAAATTAAGAAGATACCAGTTGCATCAAAATTTTAAAGTTGCTTGTTTTTGCCATTTCTTTTAATGTTCTATTAGTAAAATGAATTTTACAGCTTGAAATATAGTTGCCAACATATCGGAAGTAATAGTTGAAAAAGATAATAAAAAAAATTCAAAAGCAATAAAGTAGGATAAGATACTTGCCAACTAATAATACCTATATGTAATTAAGAAAATTTCTCCTTTGGGGCTTAAGATACTTGCTTTTTCGCAAACGCTTTATTCTTTAAAATTCTACCCTTGTTATCATCGTTAACCTAAAGCATAAGCATAATTTTGGTTTTATTCATTAAAAGAAATTGCTTTTTTGTAACTTTGTTTGAGAATTTTATTTGTATTCATGTTTTCAGGAACCTCTGTTTGGTAAGTAACAGTGTTGTTTGTTCTTCGTGTTTTAATATGCCCTTTATAGGTACTTTCTTTTTGTAAGTTATTGAAAGTATTTTCCCTCGTATGTCTTATCCATTCTTATTTTAGGAACCTCTGTTTTAGTAAGTAACAGAGTCTTTATTTTTTGTTATTTGTATCGTTAAAATTATTTTTCATGTAATCTTCCCTTTTAGATTGTTCCTGTTTGTAAGTTGCAGAACTTTTTTTTATCCCTTATGAAAGTTACAAAAAAGCAATTTCTAAACCAAAAAAGTGTTTTCTATTAAAGCTTTTATTACTGTATATTATTATGGGATGTATCAGGATATTAATGCCGTGTTTGATCCAAAAAATAACTAATCAAACAAATTAAGTATAGCTAGTTTTGATTAGTTCCTCTTTTTATTCCTCGCTAAATTTGTGTCGCGTTTATTCTAATTCGTGGGTTAAAAGTTAATACTTTTCTTTAATTAAAAGCAATATGTAAAATATTGCTTTTAATAAAGAGAAATATTGATTTTTGATCAAATTTTATATTGCTATGCAAGCGTAAAAACGAAAGAAAATAATACCTGCAAAAAAAATTGCAGTTAATGGGCATTAGCTGCAAAAGAAGTTGCAGTTACTGCGCAGCTTATTTGCAGTAACTGCGCAGCGTATTTTCGTTAGTTGCGCCTTTACTGCAAAATAAGCTGCGAATTAGCTGCGCAGTAAGTGCATTGCCCTTGCAGCGAAGGCTGGGAAGTTAAAAAAGTGCCCAGTTTTCAAGCAGCTATAATACATATTTTAGTTACAACCCTAATTTTTGGTTTAAATTGTGAGAGAGCCTAAAGAAAGAAAAAAAAATGCTTGAACGAACATCTAAAAAAATTATAAGACTCAACTTTTTTTATTTTCATGGTTGCTGCTAATACATAAACATGGATAACCGATAATTAATCGGTCAGTAATAAAACTTTTAGCAAAAATGTGATTTTTAATTTCCTAATAAGGTCAATCGCCAGCATTCCTTCCTCCTTTTCATCTCCAAATGAGCAGCATCAAAGAGGAAAGAGGAAGGAGGAAAAAAGAGAGAAGGGATTGATGGTCATCTCAAAATCAGCCATTATCTATTTTATTTTTTAGTGTTTTCCGTTTCTGAGTTTTGACACCTTTTTTAAAGATTCTTTTTTACTTTTTATTTTATTTAAAGTTATAAAAATTGAAGATTGGAGGATTTTAGAATTCCACGATTTGCGTCTGATGTTATTAGTTCCTAATTGATTTAGCTGATTTGTTTCTCAAACTAAAGGTAATAGGTAATTTTATTTTTTGGCCATTTTACCTCAGTAAAATTGTCCCTTTGAGTTGCCACGTTTTTTTCTTTCTCACCTTTCCAATTGTTTAAGCCTTTACAGTTGCACCAAATTAAACTTTGTAATAAATATTCCACTTTAAAATATTTATCTCTCGTGTCCCCAATTTACTCATTCAACCAACAACAAAAAAGTAGAGGAGGGAAAAAAGATTAAAGGATGAATGGCGGGGATTGTTGACGCATTTACAACATCATCAAAAAAAATCACATATAACCTTTGTTGTCTCATTTTCTCTCTTTTATTTTTTTTACCATCAAAAAAAAGAAAAAACAAGTTTTAACTCGATATGTTTTTTTTATTATTATTGGGTTCCATCATAAAAATATGTAACGCTTTTTTAAGGCTTTTTTTCTTGTTTGTTCCAAAAACACGATAGAGAAAAAAATTACGCGCGAGATTTTCTTTCCCTTCTCTCTTTCATCGATGCCAGAAAAAAATAAAAGCTTTGTTGCAATTGATCTCTCCACTTTTTTTCCACCATATTTTTATACGGAAAAAAAGAAAAAGGAAAAATTATCCGATTTGAAATTGTCCTTTGTCCTTATTTTAAAGTTTTTTGAGGGAAAATGAAATGTTTTTGGGTACGTTATTATGTATGTTGATGGGTGAATGAGTTGATGAGTGAATGAGGTACAAATAAATATCATGGTGCGCCAAAAACAATAAAAAAAATCTTTTAAAACTCGATGCACATAGTGAAGATATTGATTAGATATAAAATATGAAAAGTATTGAGAATTAAGAGTCATATTTTACGAAAGAAAAAATTTTATCTTAGAATTAAAATGTTTTTAGCTAAATTTTTATATTTAATAGTTTTACTTTTTTTTTTTCTTGAATGGTTTTATAAAAACGACTTTCAGTCCTTTTTTTTAAAGTTAATGAAGAAAAAAGAGATTGAGTGGTTTTATTGTTTTTATAATTAAAAAAAGAATAATATTGAACACTAAAAAACCCCACAACTTGATTGATTAAAGGACTTCTTTTTTGTTTTTTGGCCATGAATTTTTTTTGTTGCTTTTCTATTTTGTTTTTTAAATTACTCAAACCGCGTTTTTCTTCCAATATTCTTAGAATTTAGTTGAAGTATCTGTTTAATAATAACTGGTGTTACTAAATTTCCCTATCATGCTATTGCTGTTAATTATGTTGAGACTTTTCACACCTTTCAAAAAAAATTCTCATCAGCTTTTTCCACAAACGACCATGAACTTGTCCCGCTTTTTTCTCTCTCCTTCACATCCAATGATTTCAATCAGTTTTATCCTGCTTTGCTCTGCTTTCAATTAATCGTATTTTACCTCTCTTTTTTTTTTTTTTACGTTTTTCTACTAAAAAAACTACTCCATTCTATTTTTCGGAGGACCTCTCTTTCCCTCATTCAAATGCATGAAAAAAGAAAAATTCAAGAAAAATATTGAAAAAAAAAGAGAATTCGTTGATCTTATTTGCTGATTATGAATTTGCCTCTTTTGCCTTGCCTTGACTCTTCTTTTTTTTTGGAAGCCGCTTGCTTGCTGTTTCTTTCTTTTCTCTCTTTCCTCTCACGCGGTCATTCATTTATTCTTGACGATGATTCCGTGTGATTTTTTTCTTTTAAATTTTTTTTAAACAAAAAAATACTTCTATTATTAAAAAAAAGTGACAACAAATTGAAAGCTATTTTTAAGGATTTTTTTATTTTATTAGTAAAATAAATATTGATTTAAAAAATTTATAGTTGACATTTTTTATTTATTTTGATTCTTCGTCTTCAAACTTTCAAAAAAACTGAAACGCACAAAAACTGATTTATTACGCTTATTTACTTTGAAGATTTTTTACTTTTTGAGTTTTAAATTTTGCTCAAGATTAGAAATTTTTTTATGTCAGGGAAATTGAACTTAAGCTTAAAACATTGACGTTTTTTTTAAACTTTACTGTCTTTAGTTTTTTGTTTCATCAAAGCTTTACTTTTTTGTTGTTTATTATACTAGAATCGAAAACTTTTTATTGACTTCACTTTTTTTAATTATAAAATCAACTTGAGCCCTCTCACGATCTAACATGTTTGTTGTTGATTTACTTTCATTTTTTGTGAATGTTTATTTATGATTGACTGGATTTATTTTATTCGTTAGCTCGGGATCATTGAAAGCTTTTTTTTTCTTGGATAACATAAAGAATCAAAATTAAGTGAAAATAAAATAATAAGCTTCTAGAATTTTCGTTCTTGAATTCAGTGTTTTTTTTTTGTTTTCATTTGATTTTGTGAAAATTATCTGTTTTCAAAGCATCTTTTATTTATTCTTTTTTGTAAACGATCGTAAACTCTCATGAAAAAAACATTCCCCAAAAAAGAAAATTTTTTGCTTCGAAAAAAATAAATCATATGGCGTTCTTTGATTTCCTTTCTTCACAAAATTCAAGCCATTCCAACTTTATTTCATTTTTTCCCTCTCAATTAATGTCCCTTTTTTACAGTTCATTACTTTCCAATGTCTTTTATTTTTTTCTTCCTTTGTCTCAAACAAAAACGTGTTTTCTTTATCGAGACTTTCGAATTCAATAAAAACATATGTTCGTTGTTTTTTTTTTGTATCATACAAACTAATAAAACTTTCACGTTTTCTTTTAGCTGCTTCTTCATGGACAAAGTTATTAGCTAAACTTTTTGCTTTGGGTAAAATTAAAATTTTGGAAAACTTTGTTCTCTTTTTTTGAAACCTAATTTTTGGCTCCTTCGCTGATTTTATTTTGAAGCTTATTACTTTGGCTTGTAATTTCTGGAAATTCGTGCAAAAATGGATGGTAAGTTTCAAAATAATTTTGTTTCGGGAGACAATCAATATTTTTTTGAAAATTACTGACTAACTTTATTCAAAGTTAAAATAACTTTTATTCTGTTCAGTCATTTTTTTGTAATTTATTGCACCATTTCCTTTCTTACATTATAACATCATGGTCAAAAAAAAGGAAAAAACTTGTTTAACAAAATTATAGCTCGCATTGTTAATAACGCATATAAAAAACTATTTAACAACGATATAACAAAAAACAAGATTTATAAAAAAAATAAAAAAATAGTCGCTCCCGGGTGGGCTCGAACCACCAACCTCACGGTTAACAGCCGTGCGCGCTAGCCAATTGCGCCACGGAAGCTTGAAAAAATTACGTACAATTTTATTGGGTGGTTATAACGTTAAATAAAAAAATGCACATAAAAAATAATAAAAAAGAACTTATATAATTGTATCCTGCGATATTATTATTTTTGTTGTCATAAATATCAAAATCGCATTTAGTATCATTGCATAAAGTATCACTTTCATCACAAAAAATAAGGACGCCATGAGAAAAGTCTGTCAAGTTGATTCCTGTTTTTGTGTCAATCGCTAAAGTATCTTGCCATAATGAATCGAGATCATCTAAAGCCGCACAAGTATTTGCTTCAAGAGTAACATTTTCAATAAGATGAACGGAATTTAAGCAAGTATGAAGAGTCATGTATTGCAATGTTAGATTGAGAACTTTTACTAAAAAAGAATAGAGTTTGGGATGAGAAAAATAATTGGTGGATTTTCATCGATAAACATTTTCTTTTTGGTTTATTTTTTTTTATTTTTTACCAATAATTTAATCGAAAATTCAAAATAGTCTTTAATTTATTGATAAAATTTTAGAAGAAACTTTTTAAAGCGTTTAGAATTAAAAAACCCTTACATCTGGCACAATAAAGTCCGCCACACATTGGGGGATCATCTTCATCACATGGTTCAATACAATCATAACAAGTTAATCCAAAGCTACCTTAAAATTAAAAATTACTGTTATTTGTATTTTCAGTTTTAAAAAACACTTTAAAACTAACCATGACAAAAAATAATTACTAAAAGCCAAAAAATTACTAATATCGATTTCATCGCTCGTTTACCTTCTTTTTTAACCTGAAAAAAACTGGAAAGTATTTGACTACTTTTTTTAACTTAAAATTGCCTTTTCCCAAAGTAGTAAGTAATAATGTCAAAAATAAAACAACAACAAAAAAACGAGATGGGATAATCCTGAGCTTTCTCTTTTATGAATAAAAAAAGCAGCAGCACACGATGAACATGAATAGAGTGGCAATGAAAGCAATTGCTTATTGAAGAATCAGAAGCTAAAAAGATTTTTTATTCAAAAAAAATCTTTTGTTCTAAATTTTTTCGCTTCTGAAAAAAGGTGAAAAGTTCAGACAAGAATATTTACTAAAAATAATAATAAACATCAAAAAATTGAACTTAAATTGAGAGTAAAAATAAAAATAGCGGATGAATGAGCCGCCGAGCCGCTCATGTGACTTACGTCAATAACCTTTCGATGACTAAAAAAATAAAATAAAATACCCATCATCAAAAAAGGGTGATCAAAGTCAATGAGTTTTTAGAAGCCAAAAAACAATGACAAACGACGGAGACGAACGAAGACTAATAAAATGATCAAATTCATTTTTTCAGGTACTGTATGGTTTTTTGTTATCCTTGGCCTTGGTATATTACTTGCCGTATGCATTGCAGTGATTTTATGTGTTTATTGTTTGCAACGACGAAAAAGAAATAAGGTATATGAGGTTGAGTAGTTTTTAAAATATTTAAAGCTTTGCAAAGTTGAATGTTTTGCTTGAGCTTTAGATTTTTTTAAACTCTCATGCAACTGCTTCCTACTTAAATTTTAAAAAAGCTATTAGAAGAACATGAGTTCTAAAAGTAGCATAAATAAATAAAACAATAATTTTTAAAGAAGGATCCGAAAATTAATTCAAAGCCATTAACTCTTTTGATTCTATTACCTTTTTCGAGCTAATCTCCACGTGAATTTTATTTCACTAAAGCCTAAAACGTGATTGCTGTTTCTAAAAAAAGCGGCGGCTTCAATAGTTTTGTTTGTAAAAATTTTTTAATATGGTTTTAAACCAAAAAAAATACCCCATTGTTGCTAAACAAATAGCTCTTCAGCTTCTTTCATCGTTATTAACTCTCACCAATATTTTTTAGGTCAATGTAGCCCATTCATGCACAGATACATCTTCCCGCTCATCCGATGAAAATGAAGCCAAAACTGCAACTAAAAATGGCCATATTCATGTATTTCATGGAATGCCAAATGAAAATAAAATCTTTGAAGCTCCTCCACCTCCTTCGATTTCACAGGATATGGAACTAGCGGAATATAATAACAGCGGGGGAAATAAAAAACTTCAAAGTCCTCTTTCACAAACTTCAATTCATAGCAAACGATCTGGAAAGCGAGGAAGTAATGCCATTATTTTGACTATCGATGATGAAGGAAATTATAATCCTGATTTACCGCAGGGAATTGAAATCGGTAAATTTCGTCGCCATTCAGCAAGCAGCGATAAATATGAAACTCGACTTGAAATTGATGGAAATGAAGTTGAAATTATTGATAGCTCTAACTATTCAAACGTTGGTAAAGGTGCATCATCGCTTAGAGGCGGCAATGGTGGTAGCAGCAGTATGGAAACTAGTGATGGTAAAAAGAAGCAACACATTAATGCAACAACCAATAAGTGAGTTTAAAACGGATATTTTTCAATTTGGTTTCAACTTTTAATTTTTTTAGACCATTCCGAATTGATTTACCCGATTCAATAAACAATGCCACACATTTCAAAACAACTACAATAACTCGCCATTTTTCACCCATCAGTGCTCGAGCATTCCCTCATGTTCTTGAAAAATTAACCGAAAATGAAAATGAACAACTTTATGCTGAATTTGAAGTAAATAATATTCTTTTTCAAAAAAAATATTTATACAGTAATTTTTTCTTTAGATGTTGGAAATAGTTAAAACTGGACAAGCATCAATTGCGAGTTCAGCAGCAAATATTAGAAGAAATAGATTTTACGATATTTTACCATTTGAATTTAATCGAATTATTTTACTTTCTCGTGGTGGAAGAAAACCCGATTATATTAATGCAAGTTACATCGAAGATTATACAGGCAAAAATGCTTATATCGCTGCTCAAGGCCCCATTGGCGATGATGAATGCCATGGAGGACGCAGAGATGCAACGGTAGCAGATTTTTGGAGAATGGTTTGGCAAGAAAATATTGATTGCATTGTTATGTTAACTCAATGTGTTGAAGGAATGAAAGTAAGTTTAACTTATAACATTTATAAAAAAGATACATTCTAAAAAAAACAAATTTTTAGTCCAAATGTTCCCGATATTGGCCTGAAAACGCTGGAGAAAGCATGCAAGTTGATGATGATTTAAAAGTAAACTTTTATTGCATTGTCGAAGATGAACATAGTTTCCAACGGGAGTTTGTTCTTTCCAACACAACTTTCACACAAGATCGGCCTCGAAAAGTTCTTCAATGGCATTTTAAACAATGGAATGATTCAAGCAGCCCTGAAAACGCTGGACATCTCCTTCATTTTATTCGTCAAATTCGAACTTCAACCCATTCCGCTCCAATGTTGGTTCATTGTTCAGCAGGTGTTGGACGTTCTGGAGTTTTTATAGCTTTAGATCAACTTTTGGATAAACTTGAATCTGATGAAGCCCTTGATATATTTGGTATTGTTAATCATCTTCGGCATCAACGAATGAATATGGTTCAAAATGCAGAACAATATTGCACTATTTATGATGTTATGTCTTTGGCAGTTAAACAAAAATTGGGCCAAGGAGATAAGGATGACCTCACATCTTTGGATCGGAATCGATGGTTGAGTACTGTATCACTAAGCACAGATAAACAACAACACACATTTAATTAGTTTTAATAAAGTTTTAATTTCTTCATTTTGTTTTGTTTGTTTTGTATTTTTTTTTGCTCATTCATATCATTCCCCTATTTTTTTTTTAAATTCTATGTATTTTTTTTTACCAAAAACAAATTTAGCAATCACCAAAAATAAAAAATTCAAATTTATACAAAATCAAGTGTCTAAAATTTCATCGATTTGGAGAAGAAGATAACTATTAGCCTTGATGCATTTTAATAAACTTTATATATAAAAAAATAAATTGAAAAAATTACTATCAATAAAAATCACATATAACTTTTGTCATCACATTTGGCAAAACTATTAGGTAAAGTTGAAGCCTTTAAAAAGCAATAAAAAGCCTTTTTGCTAAAACTTTATCTAAAAGAATCATAATAAAAATAAACATTTAAAAAATACCATGGAAAATTAACTAAATGGATCACACTAATACGAGGTAATATTGTAATACAAATAAGTCCACAAGAATGGACTAAATCAGAGATTTCTTTGCCTTCATTTTCTTCGGCAAGCTTTTCTTTGATGGCTTCAAAAGTTTTTTCGTTTTCTTTTGAATTACTGATTTGCTGCTGGTGATCGCTGTTTTTTCTTGATCCACTTTTTTCTTCATTTTTCTTTTTGTTTGAAACTTTTTAATCTTTCCAACAACATCACCGCCTGTATCGTCATCGCCGAGGATTTGGCCTTTAATTTTGTCAACTTCAATAATTTCAGCATTTGCACGTTTAAAACTTTTAATTTTTTCCCATTTTTTTACTGAACCAAAACCTTTTCTTTGAACTTCATGTTGCTGAAGTTCTTTCTTCTCTTTTCTAAAAATATATTATTGTATTCTCTCGCATTGCATAAACAAAAAGAAGATAAGCTTACTTTGTTGGTTTTTCCAATGTTAAAGTATAAGATGGAACTTCAAAACCAGCTTGATGAATCACAGTTGCAATTGGGCGAATATATTTGAGATCAGTTTCAGTAAAATACGTGATGGCTTGTCCAACTTTTCCTGCTCTTCCAGTTCTTCCGACTCTATGAATGTAGTTTACGATCGAAGTTGGAAGATCAAAGTTGATGACAAGATTAACGGAAGGAAGATCAATTCCACGACCAATGAGTTCGGTACAAATAAGAACAAAAATGGTTTTTTCTCGAACTTGGTCAAGAATTTTGTCTTTCTTAAAAAAAATTTTAAAGATAACTTAAAATTAAAGAAAGCGATAAATTATCAAACCTCTTTATCAGTAATTTCACTAGAAATCAGTTCCATCGGTATTTTAGGAAAATGTGTTTTTAATTGGGTAAAAAGTTGACCAGCTCGATCCTTGTTTTGAACAAAAATTAATGCAGGAGGATCAAAACCTCTTATAAGAATATCACGAATAGCAGAAATTTTTCCACTTTCAGATCCAGCAAATACTAAATGTTGAGTAACAAGAGTGTTGGAAGCATTACGAGCCCCAATACAAATCATAGCAGCGTTGATTAAATGATGCTTACACCAATGTTCAACTTCATATGAAAAAGTTGCAGAAAAGAAAGCTTTTCTTGTGTTTGTTCCATCACACCATTTAAAAATTTTGTCAAGCTGAAATAACTTTACGGGTATATATAAATTGTGAAAAATTAACAATGATGCTAACCTTTTCTTTAAAATTCTTTTGACCTTCACTTGCTTCAAAAAGTCTATCACTTTCATCAACTACAAGCCAATTCAGCTTCTTCAAACTCTGAATAATGTTTTTATCTTTTTCTGCAGCAGCAATAAGTCGATTTGGAGTTGTAATCACTATTTGAGCATCACTTGGAAATTCAGCATCAGTGTAAAAAGCATATTTGATTGGTAAATTTTGGCAATATTTAATAAATTGAACATAAACTTGTCTTGCTAAAACCCTTGTTGGTTCCAAAATAATTGTTGTAAGCTTTTTTGAAGGTAAATCAAGAAGTTGTTTGATAATGGGAAGAATAAAAGCAAGGGTCTTTCCCGATCCTGTGGGAGCACTGGCGAGTAAATCCCTTCGTTCAAGCATTACAGGAATAGCTTGCATTTGAATTGGTGATGGCTCTTTTATTTGAAATTCTGATAAGTTTTGCAAAAACATTGGGGAAAGTTTGAGATCAGAAAAATCAATGAATGGGTCGGGAATATTTTCACCCCAAGTAAAAATTCTGTTAAGTTTTCGTACCTTTGAAATCTAAAATCAACTTTTCAATAAAATTCTTTCATTTGTTAAAAAAAATTACTTTTTCAACTCTCTTTTCTGCTTCAATATCTCTTTCAGGTTTCTTCATTGGTTGTTTTAAATGCTTGTTCGAAGTTGAGGTTGAAAAAATTTTAACATCATTTTCATCGTTATCGTCACTTTCTTCAAGCTTTTTCAATCTCTTTATAGGAGCTTCATCAAGCTCAGGCAATACCCGAATACGTAATTCAGAGCTCTCAGAATCGGCAGAATTAAAATTTGATTTTTTTCTTTTAACTCCAGTAAAAAGAATTCTAGCAAAATCAAGTTCTTTTGTTGCCATAGTCAATAAAGGACTTCTTCATAAATTTAATAACACCCGTATATATTATTACTTAAATAAAAGCCGTAAACAATAACCAAATATTAAATCATTAAATTTTTATGCTTTGGATGAAACTAAAAATCCTATGAATTTATTTAAGGAACTTTTTTTTTCAGAAATAGTGCAGCTAGGTTTTCGTCTTGGGAAATTATTTATCTGGTAGCAACTGCAGCTGCTGGTGGTGGATGTATTGAAGATGGCGAATGCAAAGAAGTCCAAAAATGGCAGCTGGCACACGCATTTCATGTAAAAAAAGGGAAGGACATCTTTTAAAATGCCCCACAAAAACACAAGACTAGGACATTTTCTATTTTATAAAAAAAGACGCAGCAAAAGCAATAGCATAAAGAAAAGCAAAAGCTTTCATTCCTCTTCTCAATCAATGAAGGACGTTCCCAAAACCAAACAGAAGAAGAAGAGGCTTCAGCCTTGTTGTTTCTTCCATTCATTTTTTTTTTGTTTCTTTCGAATTTAAATAAAATTGGCAACATTATTATTTTATTTTTTTGGTGCTAACTCTTTAACAAATGGCCAAATATGAGGAGCTTTCAAGTCCAGAAAGTAATGGAAGGTTAGTTTCTTAGCTCCATAAAATTAATTCCAATATTGGCCTTCACAATTTTAACAAAAAATATTAAACACTTTCTATGTCTTTGCAGCTTTGGAAAAGAAGTTTGTGTATTTTATAAACGAATTGGAGCATGCCGACATGGACCCAAATGTTCACGACTCCATATTCCACCAGAAAAAAGTCGAACAATTATGATTCGAAATTTATATCGGCATGTTCAACCTTTATCTTCGCAAAGTGAGAAGAAAATTAATGTTGTTGTTTGCAATTTTAAAATTAATGCGATCTTTTAGTTGCTTCAACTTCACCCGATTCCATAGCAATTTTTGAAGAATTTTATGAAGAAGTTTTTAATGAAATTGATGAAGCTTATGGAAAAATAAATCAAATGCATGTTTGTGAAAATATGGGTGAACATTTAATTGGAAATGTTTATGTTAAAGTAAGTAATGAAAAGGAAAAGGTGTAAAAGAGAACTCCAAACTGAGCCTTTTAATTTTTATGTACTTCTAAATTAATGCGCTACCGTAAATTAAAAAAATAAATATTTCAGTTTTATACCCAATCATCCGCCGAGAGAGCCATGACTTTGTTGAATAATCGATACTTTGCTGGATTTCCTATTTTTGCCGAATTTTCACCTGTGGACGATTTTCGAGATGCTGTATGTCGCCAACATGATGTTGGAGATTGCATTCGAGGAGGATTTTGTAATTTTTTGCATATTAAACATATTTCTCGTAACCTTGAAGATAGGCTTTATTCACCTTCAAGAAGGAGAAGCAGAAGCGCTTCGATTTCTTCGAATTCAAACTTCTCCAATACTGATTCATATTCCGATAATGATAGCTTTTACAATTCTGCTTCAAGCTATTTTAATTCGATTAAAACAGAAACATCATTTTTCTCATCAACAACTTCCACTGAATCCTCTACCACAGAAAATGAAAGCAACAGCAGCCTGGAAGAGGAAGAAACAGAAAAAGAAGAAACCATTACTGACGATGATAACCTTCCACGAGCATTTCGAATCAAGCCTCTCAAAATCACGATAATTGAAAGTTCAGCTTCATCGGATGAAGATGAAATTGTAGATCGTCATCAGCAAGTTAGTCGAAGACTTCGATGGGAAATTTATCGACAAAAATTGGAAGGAAATCTTGAATGGGATGATGAAAAGGAAAGACAATTCGTGTTTAATCTTTTGGAACTCAGTTAAACCTTTATCTTTACAAATTTTATATTTTCACTTTTGATACATTTTACTGGTTTTTAAAAAACACTTTTATTGGTGCCAAAGAAAAATAATATTATTTATTGTTTGTACAAAAAGGCAAAATTATTTAGAAAATTTAATAAAAAGCTTTAATTAAAGTTCAATCCCACAACAAAATTTACAAAATAATCAATCAAGTAGCAATTTGATTTTTTCCAATAAAAAGGTTGGACGCTTTCAATATATTGGAAACTTTATGCCTTTAATAACCATTTATTGCCATTCTAATAAAAAAAACTTCTTGAAACAGCATTAAGCGATTATAAAATTCACAAATATTTTTCCATTAAACAATAATCTTAAAATTTTATCAAAAATGGATTGTAAAACGTTATTCCAAAAAAAGGATCAAAGTGAGGCATAACTAATAATAATTAACTTTATAACAATGAATTAGTTAAATTTAATTATCGAAAAGGGTTTTGAATAGTAAAAATGGAGCAGAAATACTTTATGCAACCTTTTTCTTCGTCAAAAAAAGCAAAGGCGAAAAACAAAGCTCATTCGCTCTCGTCTGGATTATTACCGTGCTTCGCTGACGTTCACTCTTTCGTCGATTTGCAAAAAATTCGATGAAAAGTTTTTTCATCGATGTTTCTTTCCATTTTGTATCAGAAAAATATTTGCTTCCTTCTTTTTTTCACTTTGCAACAAACTCGAAGAAAATTTTTGATTTTCGCTTTTATTTCCGTGTTGAACCCGTTAATATTTGTTTCCTTTCTTTCTCCCATAAACTTTACTAATTTTCTTTCATTTTTTAGTGACTCGTTCAATTGATACTCAACATGTCGTCACATCTTTCAATGTTCGCGCTTACTGGAGAGGATGCAGCCAAAATGATCTACTGTGAAACCCATAATGGTGGTACCAATCTCAACTTTCAAATGGAACAATACACCTTCATGCGTCGTACTGATGGCTCTCACATCTTCAATCTCAATAAGACCGCCGCAAAGATCCATCTTGCTGCTCGTGCTATTGCTGCCATCGAAAATCCAGCTGATGTTGCAGTTGTCTCTGGCCGAACTTATGCTCAACGTGCTGTCTTGAAGTATGCTGCTCACACCGATGCAACACCCATCTTTGGTCGTTTCACTCCTGGCTGTCTCACCAATCCTGCTCAAAAGAACTTCAAGGAACCTCGTCTTCTTATTGTCGCTGATCCACGAATTGATCATCAAGCTGTCACCGAAGCTTCTTATGGAAACATCCCTGTTATCAGCTTTGTCAACACGGATTCTCCTTTGAGATTTGTTGATATTGGTATTCCATGCAACAATAAGGTAAATCTCTTTTTTAAATTAATAAGCTTTTACACATTTGTTTGGTTTTAGGGTGTCAAATCCATTGGTCTTCTCTTGTGGCTCCTTGCTCGTGAAGTTCTTATGCTCCGTGGAAAGATTTCTCGTCAAACTGGATTCGTTCTTGATAACAAAGTCATCATGCCTGATTTATACTTTTACCGTGAAGAACAAGAAAAAATCGAACAAGAAGAACAAATCAAAGTCCAACAAGAAGAACAAGTCAAAGTTAAACAAGCTTTCAACGACGCATTCGATAACCAAATGGATCAACAAACGGTCGAAGAAAGAATTGCTCTTGAAACTGCACCAATTCAAGATTGGGTATGTTTATTTTGCTTTTTATTATCATTTCTTTACAATAAGTTTTTAGGCAGCTGCATCATGGGATAATCAAGCACCTGTTGTTGCTCCAACTGGTGGCAACGATTCGACTACTCCTGGATCTGGTGGCGCTGTTGGCTGGTGAACACTCAAAGTGCTGCATCAATTTCTTCTATTTGTTCACAAACTTATTTCCTTTGTTTGTTGTTATTTGAATGTTTTTAAATAAATTGTGTTAAACTTTTTTTGTGTCTCTGTTTCATTTTTGTCTTGCAACATTTTATCTTCTTTTTATTTCATGAGCAAACTTCAGATTCAGAAAGTAGCAGAGCTCACACACCTTTTTGAAATGGTGATTTGTTTTGTCTCTCGTTAAAACTGACATTGATTGCAACTGGAGAGATAATCCTTTAGGTAGGAAACATTTTTGTTTCAATCGATTCACTTTATTAACCATTTTTTGTTTTGTTCAATTTTGATATGCGACGGCCATCCAGAGGTAGCTTTTCTTCTCAAAAAGTTTTATGGTTAAATATTTTTGTTTGTTTTAGCTTACATAAAACTTGATTATTGTACTTTTATATTATGTTTGACATCTTCCACATTCTTTACTTATTCCATTGTTTCTTACTTTATCTCATCAAAACCATTACCACAAACACTTTCAACTCCATTGGCAGGAGCTACGATTGCAAAGAAGCCGTCGATTTGCTTGCTTGAAGATTCGGTTAATTGTGTTCCACCTTTCGCATATTTTGATAGCAAATTTCGAACAGCTCAAAAATTTAATCTTAGCGCTTGTGTTATTGAAAAAAGTATGTCCACGGTTTTAGCTGCAATGATGTGTTTGCTTCATAATGAAATGGAATTCAAAGCCAATAAAAGAACTCTTACGTCTGATATGTGGGAGAATAGGTACAATAAAATATTTGAAGGCCAAGAGTTAATAATATTTTGCAGGTTTTGTAAAAACAAAAATGAATACAAATCAATCAAAGAATTAACTTTTAAAACTAAAAGCAAAATTAATGAATGGAAGTTTTTTGCAATTGTTCGAGATCCAGTTGAACGATTTCTTTCTGGTTTTGTTGATAAATGCATTTTGTAAGTTTTCTAATCTTTTATAACTGTCTTCAAAGCCTTTAATATTTCAGAGAAAAGAAGCGAGAAATGGTTCCAAATAAATGTTATGGTTGTGAACAAAATCTAACTTGCTTTTTGCAAGAAGAATTCACTCGAGCAATGGCTTTGAGTCAAGGAAAATACAGTAAATGGACTTACGAAGATATTCATTTCTTTCCACAAAATTGGTAATAACTTCTCCAACATAATTTCAAACATTTAAAGTGATATTTAGGCATTGTGAATTTCATACAAATTTCAATCGAATTAAAACAATTCGATATGAAACACATACATTGGAAGAATATGGGAGGATGTTGGATAAAATTAGTGAAATTTTAAAAAGCAAGCATGTTTCAAGCAAAACCATTGATGGGATTAAAAATGAGTTATTGGAAGCTCGTCGAACTCAACATGCAACTGCAAAATCACCTGAACGAGAATATTACACATTGGAATTAAGAAAAAATAAAGAGGCAATGGAATCATTAATTCGATTATATTATTATGATTTTGTTTTATTTGGTTTTCCATTGCCGAAGGAAATATAAATTTAATAACTCCATGAACCAGCCACAATTCTTTGACAACACCCCATTTAGTTATGAAAGGCAATTATTGCTTTAAAATAAATGCATATAAAATTTATTCATTATATCCAGCTTATCCACATGCTTTGTATCAACATGTTCCTAATCAGCAAGGTGGTTTTGCTGCAACTTCTCAACAATATGGTCATCAAGTTCATCAACAATATGGTCAACAACCACGGGAAGAGTGCGAAATTCCTAATGAGTGAAACTTTACCATTTTGAAGGTTTAAAGTTATGAAACTTTCAGAATAGGGTAATTTGGTGTTGATTTAACCGTATTTAATGTTTCCAAACCCTTATCAGTGTTTGCGAAATTCCAATTCCAACTCCAACTCCAATTCCACTTCCAATCCAATTCCTATAGAAGTGGAATTGATTGATTTTAACGAGGAATTGATTGGAATTGGTTCAAAAGAATTAATTCCATTCTTATCCTTAAAATTTTGTATTTTTGCCTCAAAAAATTAAAAGTTTACCATTTTTTATGGAATATTATAACAAAAAATAGCGACCATTAAAATGGATAAATTTTTAGCATTTACCTTTATTTCCGAAAAAAAAATTTAACGAGTATAAATTTTTAAAATTTTTTTTGAAAAATGGAATTTTAAAGGAATTTTTTGAGAATTGGAAGTGATTCTCGGAAGTGAAAGAATTGATTGGAATTGGGAATTGATTCGAAGGGCAAGAATTGGTTAGAATTGGAAGTGATAAAGTTGGAATTTCGCAAACACTGACCCTTATGTATACACAAATAAGGATTTTGCTGATGCCCTGAGGGGAAATTTACTCTTTTTTCTTCAAATTTTTGCATTTGAATTAGTATTTATTGGAGATCAGCGATGGCAGCCAACTGACAAATCTGTCGGTTGCAACCGACAAATTTGTCAGTTGGCTGCCATCGCTGTTGGAGATTAATTAAAAAGGTTATAAAATAACTTTTCAAACCTTTTTTGACCATGAATATGCAAATTTTTCCATATTCTCTAAATTTTATAACTGCTAACATTATTAATGTTTTTGCGAATCGCCTGTTGCTCCTTGGCTTGATGCTTTGCTTAATTTCTTTTATAACATTATATTATTTTAAATTTTTTTTTATTTTTCTAACATTAAATAAATAACAAACAAAACAAAAAATAAAACAACATATCATTGCTCATTTGTCTTCAAAACGGGTTGATAATGATTATCTTTGAAATATATACAAATATCAGGATAGCCAGGTTTGTGAGCATAATTGTTATTCTTTTCAGGGCTATAAACATGCCATACATGAGCATTTGCATCGATATATTTTGCATAGCAAAAAACATTCTCATAAAATAATTGACAAAAGGCTATAATATCATAAACTCACAACCATAATTCTTGACCAACTGGTGTCCTTTCTTATTTTTTCTTTCCATTTCCCTGATCAATTCCAATAGTTTATATGCTCCCCCTTCTGGCCCCTCGTTAAAATTCCGCCATTCAGTAATTCTTTTTCTCAAAAGCCAATGGTTTTCATCATTGTGGAACTTGCGATGAGCGATGAAAATGCTACAGCCTAGATTTATGATCATTTGATAATGAATTGGGTTTTGGCGTCGTCGATGAAGAGGAAGAAAAATTAGTTGCTTCAATATCTTCCGAATTTAAAGGTGAAGGGTATCGAAGATCAATGATTGCAGTATTGCTTCGTTTTAAGCGAGGATTTTCTCGAGCTCGATGAAAACATGTTTGATCGAACATTTGATTATTCAACATATAGTATCGTGGGCCTAAAAAATGGTGGCAAAATAAAAAGATTTTAGAGGGAAAAGCTAGGATATTAAAAACGTTTTTCACATCATCAGAATTTTGAAGGATAAGTAAAAAAAATTCTATCAAACATTGAATCCAAAAAGAAGGTAATCACGAAATCAAATTTTTGTGCACAAAACTACTATTTATTTATTTTTGTTTTCATTAAAAGAGACACGAAAAAAGAAAGTTAAAAATTAAAAAATTAATTAACAACTAGAAGTTCACGTCTAATAAAAAACCCACGAAACCCACGAAACCCATTTTTTCATAAAGATCTCAATTGTCATAAACGTGACCTTATTTGACGATATTAAGTAATTGCTAAAAAGAAAATTGAAATGAAAAGACCCATCGGCAAAAAATATGGATGCAATAATGTAAAAGGTTTTAATCTTCAAAAACAAAACAAAAAGACAATGAGTATTCAAAAATTGTTTTTTTGTTGCCATTTTTAGAAATCAGCTTTTAAATTACAAAAACCCATGCATTTTGAAAAAGAGTCGTCTACTATAAATAAAATTTTGAAAAAAATTTATTTTTTTCTAAACAATATCTGTTTTGCTGTAAAATTATCATGATACATACATAAATTTTTTTAGGAAGGTTAGTAACATTTCATCGTTTTTGCTAAAGAATTCATTTTTTAATTAAGTTATTTTCCTTTCCAATTTTTTTTATTAGATATCTATGTAACTTTAGAATAGCCAGAATCAAGTAATTTCGCAATTCCAAAGTTGTATCTTATTTTAAAGTTTGTAAAGGATTTATCCAAACATTTGTCAAAATCCGATGATAATGAAAGCGTTCCTTCTAAATATGAGCCAGCTGGACATGAAGTAGGAAGTTTGTTAGCAGGAATGGAAGCAACATAAATAGCACCTCTTTGTCCGGGTTGAAAAACTTTAGATCCAAATTTATTTCCTTCATTATTAAAAGCCGATGCTACATTATCATAGAGATCTGCTTCAATTTCAGCCAAAGTTTGATCAACTAATAACGTAGCGGTTTTTAGTTTTTCCAGCATTTGTAAATTAGAATTTCCTATTTGTACACAAATTACAGTGATACCTCGTTCCAAGCTAATCTAAAGGAAATAAATTTATATGAATTTAAAGAGCAGAGATAATTTTATAAATTTTTAAGTAAAAAAAACTGACATATCGTGGCTTGGTAAAAGTTGTAATATGCTTTTTGGATTCTGTACTTAGTTGATATGAAATATAATCGAAATATTTGGAATATTCCGAAATTCCTTCAAGTGTAAACATAAATTTGTTAATTTTAGTCACTAAAATTTTTTTCCACCAGATATTGAAAAAATTCTATAAAATTTTACTCACCTTTTAATTTATAAGTTAATAATAAACGATAACTTTTTCTTCCATTATTGATATCTTCTTTATCTTTGTGTAATTCTTCAAGTCTTGCATCAATGACATTAAAAATTTGGCAAATTTTTGTAAATTTCAATGAAAGTGCGATGGACGTAGAATGGAAGTTGTTTTTGAATGTGATTTTGTTTGTAGGATTTGTGGATGATAAAATAAGGTTGTTGTCGACTTCATAACCAATAAATTGAATTTCCATTTTAATTTTTGATTGTTCGGTAATTGTCCAACATTGAGTTAAACAAAATTCTCCAGTGACGTTCGGAGAAACAAGAAATGCAAAACTTGTTTTTTGTTTTAAAGAAATTTCATATGTTTCAGAAACTGTTATTTTGTCAACAGAGGAATGGGAGCGTTGAAGTTTAAGGGGTACTATATCAGTCGGATCTTGTGGAGACAAGGTAACAATAGCATATGTGCTTCCAAGAGGAGGGATTAAAAATACACGTTGAGGAAAGCCAGGTTTCATTATAAAATCTTTCTTATAACAATACTCCATTTCTTTATTAACTTCTTCAGGAATAATTATAGTAATTGGAATTCGGAAAAAAGGACCACGTTCTAGTTTTGAGGAATGAATACCATAAATTTCAGCAAAATGAACTTTCCCTGGTTCTAGATTAGTTGGATCAACTTCAACAGAAAAATTTTCTAAAGGTAAACGAAAATTTTCTGGAATTTTGACAAAGTTTTCAGCTCCATCCGAAAGTTTCAAAATAATTAAGGGTTCAAACTTAATTTTATCTTTCATATCCTTCGAGTTGTTAAATTCTGATACCACGTTTACCGTAAATTTTTTAGAGCAACCAACTTCGCATTTTTCTCTCAAATATATTCCACGTTTGCCATCAATATTAGCATAAATGTCAGTCAAATTGATTGGGATTGAATTTATGGAAGTTAAGAAGAATTCAAATGCATATTTAAGTTGCAAAATTCCATATCCAACACTAAGAATAACATGATCGGGTGGAAGCATAGCTGTATTGATTAAAGCCAATTTAATTTGAAAAGGTGAATATTTGATTTTTTTGTTTTTCAATCCCGAAATCAAGCAAGCAATATTTCCACAAGCATTGGGCGAACTCAAGCTTGTTCCTTCTTTACGTTGATGATTCTTCAAACGATACATTGGAACTCCAGCTATTGCAGCTCCTGGTGCAGATATGCATACACCTACAGTTCCATCGTTGCAAGGACCTCGAGCAGAAAAAGGAAAAACTAGAGAATTATCGGTTTCACAATTATTATAGATAGCTTTTTTCATATCTGAAGTTAAATATGCTCCAACATTAATTACCGAATGATGGATTTTTCCTTTATCGAATCCTACAGTAGATAATGCAGGGCCAAAATTGTTTGCGCCTGCAACAAATATAATTCCATGTTTTTCAATACAATCTTTAATTAACTTTGAAATGTTACTAAAAATATTATAAAAGATTATAAAATTTTTAAATTTTATATTTCATTTTGCATATCGTTACACTTATTAATTGATAATCTTGCCACACACGTTATTCCCTTCAATCCTAGCTATTATAAGCATAAATATGGTTTAAAAAAAAAAGCTTACCCATCGTCTACATATGCATTATTACCACGGCAAGAATAATTAATAATATCAACTTTGAGTTCAATACATTTTTTTATCTAAAAATTTTAAAATTAATGAACGCAAAAAAATAAATATTAATTTAATTACAGCTCGAATTAATGCCAGATGACAAGGACTATCATGACGTCTTCTATCATAATTTGAAAATGAAATGATTTGTGCTCCAGGAGCCAAACCATCTTTTTCTGGCTCACCATCGAAATATCCTGCTGCCATATGAGATACATGAGTTCCATGACTTTTGTTTGGAACACAAATTTCAAGCAAATTACCATCATCATGAATTGTTACACAATAAGTCAACATAGATAGTTGAGAAATTTGTGACCATTCATGATTTTCTCGAAAACTCGACATAACTTTTGCACCTCTTAAATAACCTAAGCATGATGTATCCAAGCATGCTTTCCATGTTTCACCATCATGCCATACAATGCAATCAGCTATTAAGAATTGAAATGAATTTGATTTGGCTGTTTTTAAATGTATCAAATTTGAAAGAATATTTTCTTGACTGTCTTTTTCAACGATATTTTTTGAAATATTTTTTGCTTTTCTTTTATGCTCGTCATTTTCTAAATAAACTTCAGCCATCGTAGATTTAGTTTGATTTTGAAAATTCTCTTTTATGGACTCCTAAATTTTTTTTAATAAAGTTAAAATATATTAAATATTGCCACTTGCGTTTATTCTTTCAGTAACTTCACGACAATATAATTCATAAATAGGCTTCATTCCAAGATGCCATTTTCCCGAAGGATTTTTCCATGATTTTGGAATCTAAAACCAAATAAGTTTCTAACCCTTTTAATTTATTTAATCAAATTACTCTTAGCTTTCTTTCTGTAAGTCCAATTAAAATTCCATTATCATCTGCAGTCCTTATTGTTGAAGTATCAACATCACCACATCCAGTTAAATCCAAGCAATCTATCATTTTTGGTAATCCCGTTGAAGTTTTTTGTAGTCCTGACAAACTTGGATCCACGCCACTATCAATAATAGCGATCAAAGTATTTCGGCCATCATATTCTGGATATTCTTTAAGAAAAGCTTCCTAAAATCAATTTATAAAATCGAATATTCAGGTAAATAAAAAAATTACCTGCTGAGTAATTTCTTTTGGAATATAATATTTTAAAGGTTTCTCCTCTGGATACATGGAGTCGTCACTAATAGAAACATTTTTTTCAGACATTTTTTTCTTTTTAAAAATAAAGAAAATAATAAATAAATCAGTACTATATTTAGGCTAAAAGCCAATAAAAGATGGAAGTTGAGTAATGAAGTCAATAAAAGCATGGAAATTAAAAAAGCGGAAGTCAATAAAAGAAGTGAAATAGCTCAACTTCGCGGCGGAAATAAGAGTTTTTTCCTTTTGTTATAATTACCATTATTTTAAACTTACATTTTTTTACAATTTAAATCGATTATGCGAACGTTTGAAAAAAAAAAAATCACGACGACTCTTATTTCCGCCGCGAAGTTGAGCTATTTCACTTCTTTTATTGACTTCCGCTTTTTTAATTTCCATGCTTTTATTGACTTCATTACTCAACTTCCATCTTTTATTGGCTTTTAGCCTAAATATAGTACTGATTTCCCTTCTTTTATTGATCTCGAAGAGATATATTCCAACAAGGTGACATATTAGAGATAACTAAAAAAAGTAGGCACAATGGGAATAATATGAATCTTTTAAAAAACATTAGTCACCAAAAACTACAATTTTCTGTTTAGAGAATTTTTTTCTAAATTTGTTTCTCTTCGACCTCACAAGATCCCAAAAAATTTGTTAATTTCAAAAACAGTTTACTCTCAAACTCCCAGTCCCTCTTCTAAAACAATATATCCTTAAAACTACGAATTCACTCATACCCAACTAAACTCTAATTTATTTTTAGAATTCTCAAAAAAAGTATATGTACATAAAAAGAAGCTTATGTAAAAAAAACATAATTCAAAAAATGCCGAGGGTTTCTTTTTAATATCTAATTTTTATGCAAATTTACGGCGACACGACACTATGTCGACCAAGCCATAATGTCGACCGGACACAATGTCGACCAGCCATAATGTCGACTGGACGCAATGTCGACCAGCCATAATGTCGACTGGACGCAATGTCGACCAGCCATAATGTCGACTGGACGCAATGTCGACTAACCATAATGTCGACCGGACACAATGTCGACCATGGTAAAATCCATACGTTTTTCATAAAAAAAAGGTGATAATCATCTAATCATCTTGGTTGTCTGTTTTAGTGCGGCTCCATAATCTCAACTACCCAAAATCTCAAATGTTAGATAAAATGGCGCGCTGAAACATATAATTTTAAATGAAACATATCTAACAAAAGGTAACAATAAGTTTTTATTAAACATAACAAATCAACTTATAACAACAAAAGTAAAAGTGCAAAAATATAATCATATGAATGATTGAAAACAAAGAAAAGAACAATGTAAAACAAAAGATAGTAACAAAGTAATAAAGATGAATGGAAAGTTCAGATAAACGTTGCAGCGACATCTTTTACATATTGAATTTTGTTTAAAACGTTATGATAAGTAAGTGCAATTCTTCTTTTTCTCAAATCATTTTCTAGCCATTGAGGTCGTTGCTTGGATCTTGGAAGTTGATTAATACGCATTTGGCAAAGATCAGCTAACACTTTCTGATGATAATGCTTCAAATTGTCGACACATACGAGCGGTGATGGTTTACTAGAGTTGAAAAATCTTTTCAATGCTCCATGATAGGCTTCGACGGAATTATTGGATCGAGCATCGTTGTTTAAAGTCCTAAAAAAGAAAGTTTAAGTTTAGATTATTTTCATACATGAAAGCCTACCTTTCATAAACAGACCATCTTCTGGGATCAAACAATGGCAATCTTGCACCTGTTCCAACATAGGTTCTTTCAAAGTAAGCGGTTACTTCACGAAGTCTTCGATCTAGAGTCGGCGCCAATTCTCTCCAAACATCAACAATATCACCAGCTGGTACGAATGCCATGGCACGAATGCATTTTACTTGAAGATTCAGTACGTTATCAGTTTCAAGAGTTTGCTTTAACCCGCGTTTTTGACAATTCCTTTGAACACTTTGAGCCAAATGAAACAAGCACCCAGTAATATTTGTAGAAGGATAGTTTTGTTCGAAACCAATCATTTGAGCTTTTTCAAAGTCGCATAAATAGGATGCTGGAACATGTTCTTCTCCGACCAAGGATTTGACAGCTGCAAACATTCTTTTGAAAGTAGCTGCATCTTTTCTCTTCAACAAAATGTACATACATGGAAAGGTGACCCTAAAAACGAAATTTAAAATTTGAGAAAATAAACAAGAACTTACTTTGTATCAAGATATCGAGCATGCAAGGTAAACAATTGGTTAAAAGAAGCAGGACAAACGTCGAAAGTCCCGTCACCAAACCAATGATTAGATCTTCTAAGTTGAATTACACCTTCGTTTGTACCAAAGATAATAATTCTTGGCGGTTTGGGTTGTGGATCATCTCCTTCTTGTTCGATTTCTGCTGCTTCTTCATCATCTGTTAAATTTGCCATTGATTCATTGTATACAGCACCAGCATGACCATTTATAACTTCATTAAAGCCACTTTCTTCCATACCATCTTCAAGATCTTCTAAAGCATCAACAAATTCATCATCTGAAGCAGCATCAGGTACAATTGCAGGTTCATCAAAAGAGTCAAATAGTAAAAATGATACTTGTTCTCTTTCAAAACGTTCGTTGATTCTTTCAAGGAATTTGAGATGTTGAGGTATTTCAAAATTATCATCATGATCGTGTTCAATTCCGCGCTCTTTTCGTCGAATTCGTTGGACAGCTTTTGAAAGAGCATCCGTGTTAGGTAATGAGATAAGAACAGATTCGGGAACAGTTGTACGAGCTCTTGTAACAATTTGAGAAGTTGTTTCAACGGTATCTACTGCTCTTCTCTTCATAGTATGAATGGCACGAGCTCGTTCGGCCTAAAAACAAAGAACTCCGTTAACAATAAAATAATAAACAAACTTACTTTTAATGGGTCACCCTCATGTGTATGCTCATTTCCTCGTCCTTGATAATTAAATTCTGGATCAGTGGTTAAAGTTGCCTTACAGTTCAATTCACAGCAACGCCAATATAATCGTCTTCCATAGGTGGCAGTTTCTTTTTCGCGGTGCTTTTTGAAGATAAAACCATTATCAATAATTATTGAACCTCCTTTTTGAGAAGAAATAACTTCCATTTTCAAAATATGTACAAAATACAAAGAGATAACGATAAAGAAAAAAAGATTGTCAGTTGATGATAAAAATCCCAAATATTTAGGCGGCAAAATTTTTACCGTGGCTTTTTTGGCATGGGAAAATTTTCGATAGTCGACATTATGGTTGGTCGACATTGTGTCCGGTCGACATTATGGTTAGTCGACATAGTGTCCAGTCGACATTATGGTTAGTCGACATTGTGTCCGGTCGACATTATGGTTAGTCGACATTGTGTCCGGTCGACATTGTGTCTGGTCGACATTATGGCTTGGTCGACATAGTGTCTAGTCGACATAGTGGCGCCGCGCCCAAATTTACAACTAATTAAATTAATTTTAAAAACATTAATTTTGAATCAAAAAAACAATTTCCCTTTCAAAAAATCAAGAAATAAAAAAAACTTTCTTTCTTTTCAAAGAGACAACACTCAGGCCTTTTCGCGATAAGAAAAAAAAGGGGACAGAAAACAAACAGACAGACGGACATATTTTTTTTGGACACATTTTTAGTCAAATCTCTAAATTTATAAAGTTTTTTTTCTGGATTTCTTTACAGATATAATCTATAGATGGTCTCTCATAAGTTTACAAAATTTCAGCTATAATTAATAAACATAAACACATGAATAAGCTAGTTGAAAAAAAAAGAGATCTTGCGCTCAGTCAAGGCAAACTCAACATGGGCCAGCGTTCGCGCTTCGCGCTCACGCTGGCCCCAAATATCAACTAAAGAAAAATCTTGTAAATGTTAGCTATCAATAACCAGATGAAAAAAATAAAAATTTCTTATTGCAATCATTTTTGTTTTTGGTTTATAATTAATGAATAATAGCTTATATACCTCTAAAGGTATATTATTAAAAAAAACCATTATGAAAAACAAATTTATTAGCAGAAATGAAAATACTGGGAGCTACCGATTGATATGCACTTATTGTTTGATGGCCCAATAATATGCCGCCAAGTTCATCCTGCCCTTAAATTAAGAGACATTGTAAAAAATTAGGTTTTTTTTATAAAAAAATTCGAGATACTAACTTTTTTTATCTATCGATGGTTCAAAAAAATTGTTATTTCCAAATGCAACAATAAAAAGGTATGAAAAATCACTCTTTTTAATCTGAAGCAAAAAGCTATAGAATATTTTTCTTGGATCCAAACCCATTTCTTCAATGCGAATTCATAAGAAATCTTTTCTAAAATTAAATTAATTTACCTACCAAATTGATTACGATACAACTCTTCCCAATTCCAGAAATTTTTGCTTCCAATCTTTTACAATCCCTCGGCTCGGCGTTCGAACAGTCGGCAACTGGTCGGCAGTCGGTAAGATCGGCAAGTCAAAAAAATTTTTTTCTTTGTTAAAATTTGCGATCTTGCCGACTGCCGACTAGTTGCCGACCTGAAGACTGTTCGAACGCCGAGCCGAGGGATTGTAGTTGAATTCTTAAAGGAATTTATGGATGAGCTAAAATTTTGCTTACCAATTAAAATTTTAGGAAAACATGGAAACACATGGATATGTTTTTTTGAAAATTGATCTTGAAGCTGGAGTAGCCTTCAAAGAAGCATTCGAAAGTGAAAAAAGAAAGACTTCATTAACGGTTTTCATGGAATATAACACTCATCACATTCTTTTCTTTTTTAAAAGAAACTCATTATTTTTTGTCATTCAAAGTCTCCGAAAAATAAACACATGCTGCACCATATATTATTCCTTACAAACTTATTGGTTCTACCTAAAATTTGCAGAATACATCATCTTTGCTTTTATTAACAATTCCAACTATGAATCCATATTTCAACATTCTTCCATAAAAGCACTAACACCATCACAAATAAAAGGATATTATTATCTTTGAGAATAATGCAACGTTTCAAAAAAATTATACAACTTTGTAATAACATCATGTGGCCTTTACATACATATTCGCTAAAATAAAAGTTAATCCATTTTTTAAAATACTTGCAAAAGATAATCAAAAAATAAAACTATTTACATGTTTATTCCAACACCAATTTTTAAAGAAAAAAAAGTTGGAGAAAATACAAGGAGAGAGAAAAAGCTTCCAGATAGCTGAAAATTTGTTTCGCTTGATAACACTCGCCAGACAAATGTAAAATTTGCATGAGCATTTTCTTTACTTCAAAAATAAAAAAAGTCTTACACTTTTTCATTTCATCTTCATCAAATTTAGGTACCGGCATGTACATTTCGCCAAACGCATTTTCTTCCCAACTACCTATTCAATGAAGTAAGGAATATTTAAATTTAATGTTTTTCATTTAAAGAAATCTTTTTTTAAGGTTAATGCCATGGCAAAAATCAAAAAAATCCAAAATTAATTTTTCTGTTTTAAAAATCTTGTAGTTTATGTATTTTACTAAATATTCGAACTCCACTTTTTTTTTTAATCATTGAGCTCATCAACAAGATATTTGGGTTTTAAATAAATGAATAACATTAAAAAATTTGCTGAATCACATTTTGAGTTACGGTGTTCAATAAAGCATCATATGGATATTTTTATCCAAATATTTATTATATGATTTTTAAAAATTATTCGGTTTTGAACCGCATACCAATTATGACCTTCAACCAACATCCATAATTTATTTATGGACCTCCTCCTCTATCTATGTAAACGATCACTTCGAGGTGAACGTAACAACTATAAATTACTTCCAAATCGGCACCATAGGATTTATTTTTAAAAATATGATTTAAAACGTATGTAAAAATGCATAATTAATGAGAAAAATAAGGCACTTTTCATGTGGAATTTTTTTTCTAATTCATATCGTTTTAAATTTGTTTAAGCTTACTCAATGCTTGATGCTGATGTTTTTAAAATTTTTGAAGGCTTCCAAATCGTCACCATAGGATCCGTTTTGAAAAATATTATTGAAAATGGATGTAAAATAGCATAAAAAATGATATTAATAAAGCACTTTTCCTCTGCAATTTTTTTTCTTATTCAAAAAGTTTTAAATTCGATTAAGGTACTTCAAGACTTGAAGCAAGTGTTCAAAAAATAAAAAATTCATCGATTGAGGTACTTCCCGTGCATGCGATTAAAAATCCCGTTGGGGATAATTTTAATATATTTAATAATAATTATTTGGATAAAAAAATTCATATCTCCAATTCAAGCCTTAATTCAAAGTTGATTTCGTTTCTCAACACATTTATGTTGTTGATGCCCGTGTTCATCAGAGCCATGGATAAATAAAAAATTTTGATTTTGTAAAAACTTTTATTTTCAATAATTTTTATTAATGTTTTTAGAGCGATTCCAATGAATCTTAGCTCCCACCGTCCACAGGATCATATCGAAATGATCAACATTTTTTAATGTTTTTTCATCTTGAAGCTTGTGTTCAAAATTTTTTTTTTATCTCTATTGAAAGGCCTTGCCGTGGATGGCAGTTAAAACAGTAATACAGCATATTTTTTAAATAATAAATAAAAAATATTTGGATCAAAAAATTCATATGTCCAATTCAAGCCCTAACTCAAAGTTGATTTCGTTTCTCAACACCTTTATGTTGTTGTTGTTGATGCAAGTGTTAAAAAAAAATAAATGAATCATAATTGAGATGCTGCCCGTGGAGGGCTATAAAAACTTTGAAAGCGATTAATTATTAAAAAAATAATTAAAAATATTTGGCTTAAAATATTCATATGTCCAATTCAGACCGTAATTCAAAACGAGATTCACTAATCTCTCCCTCTATGCTTGTTGATACAAGTGTTTGGTATGTCAGGAAATAGTTTTATTTATTTTTTTTGCTGCCATTTCTGAAATGTCTTGTATTTGCATGAATTTATTTGAAGAAAAATAAATAAAAACAAGAAAAAATAAGATCCGCTGAAGGGTCAAAAAATATTTGTTTCATAATTAAAACTTTTATAAAATCTTTCAACACTCAACAGACTGTTTTTGGTTTTTTTTTGTAGTGAAAACATGCATCAAATATGTTAAAACATTAAAAAGAATTTGTAGAATTATTTCTAGTTTGATAAACTAGAAATTTAAATAAGCCAAAAAAATCAAAAATTTTGTGTTGTTGTTGTTGTTGTGGGTGTTGTTGAGGTTGTTGTTGTGGATGTTGTTGAGGTTGTTGTTGTGGTTGTGCACCGGGATTCGAACCCAGCGAAAATTCTGCGACGTCTTGCAAAAATTCCACTGCGCTACGAAACCCGATATTATAATAACAACTTTTTTGGACTATATGAAAGTGAACTTTTTGTTGAATTTTGAACTAAATTTTCCATTTTTTTGGACAATTTTGAAAGAAAATAAAATAGTGGTTTACCTAAATCATTTATTATATATTTTTTCTCATGTTTTTTAATCCATTTTCTTCCCAACTACCTATTCAATGAAGTAAGGAATATTTAAATTTAATGTTTTTCATTTAAAGAAATCTTTTTTTAAGGTTAATGCCATGGCAAAAATCAAAAAAATCCAAAATTAATTTTTCTGTTTTAAAAATCTTGTAGTTTATGTATTTTACTAAATATTCGAACTCCACTTTTTTTTTTAATCATTGAGCTCATCAACAAGATATTTGGGTTTTAAATAAATGAATAACATTAAAAAATTTGCTGAATCACATTTTGAGTTACGGTGTTCAATAAAGCATCATATGGATATTTTTATCCAAATATTTATTATATGATTTTTAAAAATTATTCGGTTTTGAACCGCATACCAATTATGACCTTCAACCAACATCCATAATTTATTTATGGACCTCCTCCTCTATCTATGTAAACGATCACTTCGAGGTGAACGTAACAACTATAAATTACTTCCAAATCGGCACCATAGGATTTATTTTTAAAAATATGATTTAAAACGTATGTAAAAATGCATAATTAATGAGAAAAATAAGGCACTTTTCATGTGGAATTTTTTTTCTAATTCATATCGTTTTAAATTTGTTTAAGCTTACTCAATGCTTGATGCTGATGTTTTTAAAATTTTTGAAGGCTTCCAAATCGTCACCATAGGATCCGTTTTGAAAAATATTATTGAAAATGGATGTAAAATAGCATAAAAAATGATATTAATAAAGCACTTTTCCTCTGCAATTTTTTTTCTTATTCAAAAAGTTTTAAATTCGATTAAGGTACTTCAAGACTTGAAGCAAGTGTTCAAAAAATAAAAAATTCATCGATTGAGGTACTTCCCGTGCATGCGATTAAAAATCCCGTTGGGGATAATTTTAATATATTTAATAATAATTATTTGGATAAAAAAATTCATATCTCCAATTCAAGCCTTAATTCAAAGTTGATTTCGTTTCTCAACACATTTATGTTGTTGATGCCCGTGTTCATCAGAGCCATGGATAAATAAAAAATTTTGATTTTGTAAAAACTTTTATTTTCAATAATTTTTGGCATTTACAAATTTGCAATGTTCTTACGTTGGTTTTATCATTTTTCAGTTGCAAGGTTTTTCAAGAATTATAAAACTTTCTTTTTTTAATAATTTTTTGGTTAGTCAATTACAAGAAGAGAAAAAGAGATATATTTTTTCAATGCAAAAGTTGGTTATACCGTTTCTTATCGTCTTCGATGAGGTTTATTTGTTATTCGACGAAACAATAATCTCAAAATCAACCAAAAATTAACAGTATATATTCAAAATGTTGAAAATTCTACTCAACCTGTTCCTATCAAAGTCAAAGTAATTTCATTTACTGAATGTGAAATGGCTTTTGATCCTGAAAAACTTTATGTTTTTGATAAAAATGAACAATTTTGTACCACATTAGGTTATGAAAACGAATTAGCAGGTAAAAATAAAGATGAAGTTAAAGCTGCTTTACTCTTTGATGAAGATAATTATTTGGTTGGAATTCAAAGCACAACAAATGAAAAATATGGTAAGTTGCGTCTTTTTTCATTATAGCAACCGAATCAGATATTTCAATATAAAGTGTCAATCGAATAAAAAATTTTCGATAATAATCAAGAAGAAGAAACAAAATCAAAAGTATTATTTAACCCCAAAAAAATTTCAGCTCTTGCAACATTCGTTCCATATCATTGTGATTTCCTTAAACCCGTTGCTGGAAAAGAAGTTTGCTTTTAATGAAGATACATATGTAACACTTGACAAAAAACTTTGTAACAATTTGCTTTAAATATAATATTTTTATTGAATCGGTAAAATAAAAACAGCGCCATTAATTTAAAAACTTTACCTTACCTTTTGTTCAACGATTATGGAAAATATTAAGGGTAAAATAAATAATGTCTTTGTAAAGAGATCTTTGACTCATAGGAGATAATATAAACAAATAACGCAAGTCTTAAATTTCTGATTTGGTAGATTACTCTTTTAGCCTAAATTATAAGACGGACCTTTTTATAAGTTGCTTACTTTCTTTCGGCTATTTTTTTTGCTTTTGTAAGAGCATCAAACTTTCAAAGAAGCTCTTCCAACGAATATTCAACTTTTTATGCAAAAAAAATTTTTTTCTCATGCTTTTTTTGCAATGTATTTTTGTTGTTGTATCTTTCATTCATTGTTGCAAAAAAATAAACGCTGAATGAAAACAATGTTGCTTCTTGATTTCGCTGTTCTTTGTTTATGCTTTTCATTTACAACATCATCAAAATCTCATTATGCTTCAAATGGAATATCTTCTTATGAAACATCTCATGGACATGAAATTATGATAACTTCAAACATCAAAAACTTCAACAAAGCTCATCATCGTCGTCAACGTCGTGATATAACAGCAGCTGAATCATCGAGAGATCTTGCATTATATGATCAAATATTTGGTGATGATCCATATTTAATGAGTGAAGAATTATCAATACCAATAGTTGAAGGTACTACTGAAAATATGGGTGAAGCAAATGAAGATTGGACTATGTATTATGCTTTTGGTGGTGGAATCGGTGGTAGCATTTTATTGTTGACTTTGATTGGAATTGGAATTTATTTCGTCGTAAAGAAAATGAAAAAAACAAAGTATAATGTAAGTTCTTGTTTTGGGCGTTTACCTTGTTTTGGTGCTTTTCTCGTTTAGCAAGCTTTAGTTTTGTGTGTTTCGGTGCTGCATATTACTTTATTAAGCTTGCTTTAATTATCAATGATTGCATGCTTGGACAACTTCTTTGTCCAACAAATCGTTAGTCTAACCTTTTCCATTTGTTCATTTGTCTCACTGGCTTGCAAGTTTGTCACTAATGATGTTAATGATTCCATTTTTAGGCTGTCAAAACCAATGATACCAAAAACAACAACAAAGCAAATAAGAATGTGGTTGCTGAAGCTGCTCCAAATCCACTTCAAAATCAAGATCTTCCATTAGCATCAACTCAATCCACTCCGAAGAAATAATGTTTCATAATTTGTATGTATTTCATTTATTTATGTTTGTTTTAATAAAGCATTTTGCTATGTATCTAATAATTGTGTTTAGCTAAAACTTTTTATACATTAACCACTTCTCAAAATTCAGCATTTCTCTTCTCCTTTCTCTGCGTAATGAGTACAAAAATAGTTAAGAAATAACGAGTTGCAAACAGCTTTACAAGGGAATGAAAGCTAATGTATTGCTGGTTGATATTATCATAGCATGTCGATACTAAACCAAAAAAAGATTAATCAAGCGATGCCATTTTCTTCGATTGACGGAATACAAAAATCAAAATTGCAAAACTCTTTGTGAAAATTTTATAACATTTTATAAGAAAACTTTCTTCCAACTTCTTGTCAATGTTTTTTTAGAAAAAAGAGTGGCATTTATGTAGGTACACCATCGTTTTATTTTTGTTAGCGGAATAACAATATTTTTTGCAAGTTGGAGTTCGAGAAAAAAAATGTTGTCATTTTTAGGTTTCTCAAACAAGCGCACTTTTTTTTTGAGTGTGTCAATCATAAATTTGCATAATTTCATGAGAACTGCTTGCTCTCATTCAAACTTCTATTTATAGTTAGTTACCTCATGAATGAATTTGTTTTTGCAATCATTTTCAATTTTTGTTGCTGTCAGTGATTGGTCGTCATATCGCTCTGTGGAAATATTGTAACTTCTCATCGCATTGCTTCATATCAACTGTGTGTGTGTGAAAAACTTCAACGACAACAACAATGTGCATTTTATGGTTGGGTAAAGCTGTATTGATCTTTCTATTTTTTGTATCATCTGCTTTGCTTAATTTTGATCTTTATCTTACACGTATGTTTATTTTTTCTTTGATTATTAGTGATGGTTACTTTTTGAAAGAGGATCTTCTTTATTTTCTGTAGTTACCCTTTTCTTTGCTTATGATTACTCTTTTAGATTGGCGCTATCATTCGTTTCCTGATAACAATCTCGTCGACAATTCAACTGTTCGAGAAAAAGAATTCATCATCATGACTGGATTTCTTGGCCGATGTGAAAAGTTTAAAGAAGATAATTCAAATATGGATAATATGCTTATTGAACTTACTAAGAATCGTACATTGAAAGAAATTATGCACAAGAATAAAACCTATCATCCTTTCTGTGAACAATGGCATAACGTCGTATGTGTTTTTTGTTGTTATTTGTTTTATAACGCATTTATGTTTGTGATTTTTAGAAGCCTCAAATAGCCATCTATGATTTAACTTCTTTTGTTCTTTTCCTTTTTGCTGGGGCTATTCTCACTTTCAACTTCATTTGGACGATTGCTTCATTTTGTACTTGCTGTTGGAATAAACATTTCTTGAAGGTCATTCCTGCTACATCAACTCTTTCTGCAATTCTCATCTTGTCTGGAATGATAGTTTTTTCTGTTGGCTTTAAAGATATTGGTGGTAAGCAGCTATTACTTGATCATTGCTAATACACTTAAAATAACATTTTGTTTTATAGATTTCAACACACGTTTGAAGAATAACTATGAACATGTCATGCATAAGAACTCTTCTTGTATGTTACTTTTTGGACTTTGCTTTTCCTGATCATGGTTTTAACATTTTCTTTTTCAGATTTGATTGGAAATGATACACTTCAAACTGGTGGAAGCTTTTTCGCTGTCGTTATCGTCCTTCTCATCAACATCATTGCAATTGTTCTATCAACTATGATTTCGTTCTTATACAAATATGTTCCAATTGAATCCACTTGATCCAAGAAAAAATGAATGATATAACTATGTTTTTTTATAAACCTATTTTATTTTCTTTCTTATGTATGTATATTTTAAATAAAGATGATTGATTTGCTTGCTTTATCGAAGAATTTTTCCAATCATTCCATGATTCTACCATCGCAAAGCAATTCTTATTTCATACAACGTTTTTTGATTTAATAGTTGTTACTTTTTTTTAAACTTATTTTGAAGCACTTATCATTTTTTGAAAGCAGCAGTAAGCAAAAATATATTTGTTAGTAATTATTTTTCTATGTGACAATATTAGTTTGGAGGAAAGCTGCAGCATGAGAACAATATAAAAAAAGCGTTAAATTTGAATAGTTTGTTTATGAGTATTTTTTTTTGAGAGTTTCCGATTAAATTTACAAATCATATTCATGATTTTATTATGGAAACTCAAAATGGTTATGGAACTCAATGGTGGTGAAAAAGGCGTCCAAATGAGCGGAGACAAAAAGTAAGAAGTTTAAATGTAATAATTTGAAATCCTTTAAAAATTTTTTGTAATTTTAGCAGCGAATTGAAATTGCCCGAGCTTTGGTTCGTTCACCAACTGTTTTAATTTTAGATGAAGCTACTTCAGCTCTTGATGTTGAATCTCAACAAATCATCCAAGAAGCCATTCAAAAATGTTCTGCCGGTCGCTCTGTCATCATAATCACCCATAATTTAAACACCATTTAAAATGTCGATCGCATTATTATTATTATTCAAAAAGGCAAAATTGTTCAACTTGGAAACCATCAAGCTCTCATGCAAAATCCCAAAGGACTTTATTATTCCATCGTTCATCGACAAATTTCACAACTATGAACGTTGGATGTTAATGCAGCAGCATTGATTGTGAATTTTGTAGTGAATATATTTTTTGCGATAAATTTTTAAACTCCTTAAAAGTAATAATAAACTTTATAAAAATAACAGATAAAAGCAATTACTTAAACATAAGAAGCAAAGAAAAAAATTAATAAAATAAAAAATGAGTTTAAGCAAATTGATAATTTCAGGAATTTAATTAATGGTAAATGGTTGACAAATATGTTCATTTCTTCCAAAAGCAATATGAATATTTGAAGAATTTTCTTTTATCTCTTTTGCACTAACATTTTTTTTAAGGAGACTGCATTTATAGCAAACAAAATTTTTTTTGCTACTGTTATAATTATATTTATACCATTGATGCTTTTCTTTTGAAGTATAAACAATCAATTGTGGATTGCCATTATCAGTCATTTGAATTTCATAAAAGCGTGGATCAGGTTTCGGTCCATCATGAACAACATTCATTTTAATTGCTTTATCAATATCAAGGCCACTGGAAGAGAGTAATTTCTTATCAGCGATGACTTCCGAATAATTCAAAGGTTCACAAACATGGTTTACAGTTCCAAAATAAAAGTATTCGTCCCCTACATCATTTTTGAGAAGTTTAATGGAAACAAAGCTCTTTTTCTTAAAGCATTCACAACATATGAAAGATTTTTTCTGATGGTGATAACGATATTTGAAAGAACAAGTTTTTTCATCATCAAAAATTACGGCGCTAATTTTTTGTTTTTCATAGAAAAAATGGAAATTTGATGAATGAATAAGCATCTTTTCTTCAGGAATGTGTGTTCGAGTAATAGAGCAATCTTGAAGCTTATTCTTCATAAAAAGAGAATATTGAACAGAAAATGGTTGGCAAATATGCTTAGTTTTTCCAACAATAACATAACCTTCACCATTTGAAACTTTTATATGTTTTGCATAAACAAATTTCTGAAGATCTTCGCAACTTTTACAATAATATCCATCGGTTTTCTTTCGATAATAATATTTATAGCATTGAATCTTTTCATTTGAAGCATAGACAATTAATTGAGTATTGCCTCGAGCATTCTTTTCAAATTCATACAATCCTGGATCGAGTTTTTGATCATCAGATACTTTTGGATTGAGTTGTTTTTTAAATTCTGCATTAAGGTCATTGAATGAAAGAAGTTGTTTATTTGCGATGACTTCAGCATAATTTAAAGATTCGCAATCATGATTTTCATTTGAATGAGAAAAACATTCAATACTATCATCGTTTTTGAAAAGTTTCATTGAGCTTGTCTTAGTTTTGCATCGAGGACACATAAAATATTTAGAGTTGTTATTAGAAAAATATTCGTAACAAAATTTCTTTTCATCGTCAAAAATTACAGCTTTGAGTGAATTGTTTTCATAGTAAAAATGAAAATTGGATGAATGAATGATAGTTTTTTCAAATCTTTCAGGATTATATGGTCGTGGAGTACAGGAATGCTGGTAGTCAGGTTTGATATAAACTTTATATTCACCATCTTTTTGATTTAAGTAAATACCAATGCGTTGTTGTTTTGTAGTGCAACCATAACAACTATAACAAGTACCATAATGTTTGTAAAATTCATAACAAGAAGTTTTAGCTTCGGATGTAAAAACGAAAATACGTAATTTGCCATCGCTGTAACGCCGAATTTCATATTTCGTAGGATCAAGGAGTGATACTGCTTGAAAGCTAAAAAAATATTATAAAAGAAGAGAAGCCTTTTTTTAACTTACTAATTATTTTGGATCTCCCCATTTTGTTCATTATCGCTTTCACAATCAATGGTAATTATATTGTTTGTATTTCGACATAGAAAACTTTTTTTTGGTTTCTTTTCAAAGGAATTGTTTGGAGAAGCTTTTCTTTTTCGAGGCTAAAACTCAAAAAGTTTTTATTTTTGTTTTTCAATGGAAATTATTACCCTTGGTGCAATAGAGATATCTTCTTGATCAATAGCAGAAGCGCGATTGAGTTCATCAATGAGAGGCAATTCTTTCTCCATATCAAATGATTCATCGTTGATAATTTGTGGAAAAGGTAGGGGTGAAGTAAATGTCAATGGCTCAGAGAAGCGGAGTGTTGTTTTTAGATTATTATGGCGCCTTAAATATGAATTTATAAAAGGAAAGGTTAAAAATATAATTTGTGAGCTTACTGCTTAAGGACATCATTATTTTCCATAATTATTCTTCGAGCATTTGAATTAGCATAATCTTGTTGAATGGAATGCTTATTTTTAGATAAATTTGGAATCATCAACCATGTATATCGTTCAGCCAAATCAACTGTTAAAATTCTATTGCGTTCATGCAAATCATTTGTATTACATTGAGGATATTTCGATGCAAATTTAGCCCAATCATAAAATTCAAAAACTATATTGTGTTTTTTGAGAGCAAAGTCTTTTGAAGATGCAACATATTTGGAGATGGCTTTGTTCATCTTTTCAATTTCAAGATTGTAAGTAAAAGCAGTAGGATGATTGGCAATTGAGGGAATATTTACAATAATGATTTTTGGTGGCTGAATTGGTATCGGTGTTGGTTGATCTTCTTCAAAATTAACATATTTATAACGTTTTGGACCATTTTGGGCGAAAGCTTTTTTGATGACATTTAGAAATTGATTTAAAAATTTGTTGGTGTCCTAAAAAATTATAAATAGTCTTAAATAAAAAGTGTTTAAAAAAACCATACTTTTGTTGCTTGATTAATATTTGGATAATAAACCAATGAATCAAAACCAATACAAAGAAGAATATTTTTAATGATGTAATCGTTTTCCTTATTTTTTATTTGCTTCTTTATCTGTTCAATGACTTCACTAAAAAATGTAAACTTTAAGGATGCTCTAGGTATTTATCAAAGTCAAACTTACAAAGGATCATTGGGATAACCAATAAATAATTTGACGGTATTTTGATAAATTTTTTCAAAGGGAATCGAAGACATCAATGAATCGGTTATGACAAGATTAATTGGTCGCTTTTTAACTGTATTCCATGTGTATTTTGAATTTTTGAATGCATTTAAAACAGAAACTATTCTTTCATTGAATTTTTTTTTATTAGTTTTTGGCCATCGTTCTTTTGAACAGCGCTAAAGCAAAGTAATTATAAATTAATTTAAAGATAAACTAAAAAAGTAAGCTTACGAGAGGAGCAAGACAAATAGTTTTCTGATTTGCTAATGCTAAAGTATCTTTACAAGATCCATCTTCATTAGTCATGTTGACTTTTTCATCATAATCAACTTCATCATGGTCTTGCAATGCAACATTCCAAGTCCATTCAGAATATCTTGGTCGTTTAGGAATAGAATCTTCTGAACCATGGAAATTTGAGTTATCTTGTTCACATTCGTTTTCATCTCGTAAATCACGGTCCTGGGTACTTGTATATTGTTTTTCGGGATTGAAAGCACATTGTTTTTGCTTTAAATAATGAGAGATAGGGCGAGCTCGAGCTTGATAACATTCGTCATCACTACTTTCATCTTCATCATTTTTATTATTGCTTGGTTCTTGACCACGTTGTTCTGATTCTATTCTACCATTGTTGTCAACAGCTTGTTGCAAAGAAATTGGTTGGGCTGAAGCCCGATTTAAATAATGTGAAATGGGACGAGCTCGAGATAAGTAATATTCTTCATCACTGCTTTCATCTTGATTCGATCCATCATTAATTTGTTGTTGATTTGAAGCCATGATTGAGAACTAATTATACAAAACGGATGAAAATCTTTGAAGCACAAAAGATGCAAGTAAAGATGAAGAAAAATATTGATTGATTAATATACAAAAAAACAACTAACGAAAATATGGCAAAAAATAATTTTTTTTAAAATTCTGTGAATTAATAGCGAAAGTATTCAGAAAGGGAAGTACTTGACACATATTTATATAAACCAAAAGAAATGGCTGGGTTAATAAAAATGCAAGTATATAATCGTTTCGAAATTGATGCCAATATTAATAATTCTAAAATGATTAATTAAAAAAAGCAATTTTATAATTACCGTTTTTATTTTGATATTCTTTTAAATAAATAAAAAACACAGCAATAACGAGTCAAATATAATAAATATTTTATGTAAGAGGTTGGTTTCAAAGAAGTAAAATTGGCAATTTATTTATTTTTAATATAAAAAGCAAGAGCAATATGTAAAAAAAAATTTTTTATTTGTGTTATGAAATAAAAAAGACAGAAAAAAGTAATTCAAGCAAGCAAGAAGTCGTTTTTATGAATCGCATTCATGCTAAAGAGTTATATATCCATAATTATTTACACTGGGTATGCCGGTTCTGATTTTAATTTTATTTTCTTTAATCCAGGATAAGTTCATTTCTATTTTTAGCATTGAAAAGAAGTTTTCTGGGCCGTTATTTTCGCTGAAACCATTTTGGAAACTAAAATAAAATTGCGATGAAGGAGCAGCATTATTTTTAATAAATTTGCTTAAAAGTGAAAGATCGGCGTCTATGGAAACATAAAATGTTTGAAAATGAAATACTTTAAACTTGGATAGAAATTTTAATTCGTTCATTTTTAGAAAAGTTTGAGAAGTTAATATTTCATTTGGGCGTCCATAAAAGAATTCTTGGATATTTGGCAATTTTGTAAAGATTGTATCGCATGTTATAAAGCATCCCATAGCATCGTGAACGTCAACATTGTATAAAGAAAAATATTTTATTTTTCCTCCAGCGACAAAAAAACTAATTTCATTCTCTGTGAAATTTTGATCATGAATTCTTAATCTTTTAATGTTGCATCGATAAATCCACTGCGTATTAAAATTGTTTTCATGAATATAAAGTCCCTTAGTTAACCAATATTTGGCTTTAGCATTTTGAAGAATATAATTTCGAGTAGAGACATAATAACGTAAATGGTGGGATTTATAGTAAACAATTCTATGAACAACAATAATTTTATTTTTTGCGAAAAAATATTTGCAAATTTTTTGAAGTTTCAAAAGTCCATTAGCTGTAATAGGATTTTGAATGATATAATTCATTAGACCAAATGGAAATAAAAAATATTGACGACTCAGATATTCATAAGTTTCAGGATTTGGATGAATAAATTCAGCGCCCATTTTTTTTGAAAACTTTTCACTCAAATGAAAGAACAATAATTGATTGGTTCTTTCAGCCGAAAAATAATTTTTGAGTTAAAATGGCCACGTCTCCATTTTTAAGTTGTTCCTTTTGGTTTTATTTTTGATTAATTGTTTTAGTCATGAAAGCTCAAAAAGTGTAAAAATGCCTAAGATGCATGGGAAATAATGAAAAAATAAGTAAAAGGCAAAAATAAAATAACAAAAGAATAAATAAAAAAGTTTTTAACCATAGGAAACTTTGAGAAATTATGAATATTCTCAAAACCAATTTATCAAGCTTTCAACTTTTTATATGGTTACCTAAGTTTAAAAGAATGGAAAATGTTATGTTTTTTCTCTAAGAATTATCTCTTTGCAAACAACATAAACTAATCGCAAATTTTTAATTTTTAAACTTCAAATTAGGAAAGTTGATCGTTTTGTAGCTCCATAATTGCAAGGACAGAGCCATTTAAAAAATTTGGCCATTGTTAAAAAATTATAATGGTGCCGAAAAAATCTTTGGTTTGTTTTTTTAAATCAATTGGAAAGTGAATGGAATAAAAAAATCACAAGGAAATTTGAAAATTGCAAAGGAAGGCCAAATTTTTTTGAAGAATTCGTAATACTAACGAAAAAGGAGTCATCTGTATTTTTTCTTTCTCTCTCGTATCTCTTCAAAAAAAAAATGTAAAAGAAGAGAGTAACATTGTTTCTCAACATTTTCAAAAGAAAGTTTTAGGCCTCAAAAAAAAAAAACAATTAATTGAAGACTCATATCAAAGTACAAAGATTAATAACTAAATACATTCATTTTATGGGATTGTTTTATTTGGAAGCAAAGAAAATGATGATCTCACAAATATCGTTTGTTCATGCTAAAATTAATTTGATAATGCTTTTGGAGCTTATCCGTTGGATGTGACTGCTCCTTCAATTGTTTTTTTATTCAGTGTTGTAATTTTTTAGTGATTTTAAAAAAACAAAAATTTTTATTAAAAAAAAACTCGTCAAAATACCAACAACAACAAAAAACACAATAAATGGATAAACAAATGAAAAAGCTTCAAAAAAATTATTGCAGGAATTTATTCAATTGTATTATTAACAGGTAATGGGTTCACAAACATGCTCATTTTTTCCAAGGATAATATATTCATCATCATTTGAAGAATCTCCATTTACGTGCTTTGCAGAAACATATATTTCAAGTCCTTCACATTTTCTACAAACATAAAGCTTGTCTCTTTTGTTAAAAGAATATTTAAAAAATCGAAGTTTTTCATTTGAAGTATAAATAATCAATTGAGTTTTGCCTTTTTTGTCCTCTTCAAATTGAAACAATTCTTTGTCGATTTTTTTTCCAGCAGGTATTTTAGAATCATTATTAAATGGCTCACAAATATGTGATTCTTTGTTTCCAAGAATAACGTAATAACTATCATCATATGGAGATTCTTTTATGCGTTTTACAGTAACATGGTGTTTGAGCGAACTACATCTTGCACAGCTAAAACTATCTTTATAATGATGTATATATTTATACCATTGAATTTTTTCATTTGAAGTGTAAATAATCAGTTGAGGTTTGCCTTTTTTAGTCTTTTCAAATTTGTACAGTTCTTTATCGAGTTTTTCAACATCGAGTATATTAGAAATGAATTTCACATCATTACTTAACGGCTCACAAATATGTTCGCTTTCTCCAAGAGTAACATAACCTTCATCATTAGTAGAATCTTTTTCAATACATTTTGCGGTAATAAAACGTCCCTGTCCCGTGCATTTACTGCAAAAGAAAATGTCTCTACTTTTTTCATAATAATATTTATACCATTGAAGTTTTTCACTTGAAGTATAAACGATCAACTGTTTGCCTTTGCTAGTCTTTTGAATATCAAAAAATTGTGGATCAGGTTTTTGTCGTTCTTCATCCATAGTAATCTCCTCTTTATCAAAGTCGATGTCACTTGATGAAATAAGTTTCATATTCGAAATAACTTCAGCATATTTCAGTGGCTTACATATATGTTTTCTACTCCCTGGAGAAAGATATTCTTCGCCTTCGTCGTTTCGGCAACGTTTAAGGATAACTATCTCTTTTTTTATAAGCCGACATTGACAACATACAAAGTTTTTTGAGCTTGGTTGGTAAGAAAATTTGTAACAAAATTTCTTTTCATCATCGAAAGTTACAGCTTTGAGTGAATTCTTTTCACGGAAAAAATTGAAATTTGAAGAGTAAATAAACTTTTTACTAAATCTTTCGGGATCATATTCTCGAGGTGTGCAACAATGTTCATGACCATCTTTGAGGAAGACAGAATATTTATCAATTGTTTCATCTTCAAGTAAATAAACGCAAACATATTTGCCCTTTTCAAGACAACCAAGACATCGATAATAATATTTAGAACTTTTTGTAAATTCATAGCAAGTTTTTTCTTCATTTGATGCAAAAACAAAAATACAAATTTTTCCATCATCATAATGGCGAAGTTCATATTTGGATGGATCAAGAATAGAAAGTGAAGAATTGATTTCTTTAGGTACTTCATTATCACTTTCAGCTTTATCTTCAGAATATGAATTACTTTCACATTCACGCAAAGGAGTTCTTTTTGACTTTTTCGGTGGAGAAAGAGAATTCTCCGATGAACCTTTTCTTTTACAAAACTAAAAACAAAAGAAAAAAAATTATATTTTTGATAAAAATAAAAAATTATATACTCTTTGTGAGATAGAACTATTTTCTTGATTTATAGTAGAATCACGAGCATTATGAGATTCATCAATTTTTGTTACTTCCATCTCCGAATCTGAAGAATAATTTTCATCGCTGTCAATTTGATGAATGGATGATGCAAATGTCAAAGATTTAGAATTCTTCGAGTTATTTCTGGAATAAGAATTTATAAATTGGAAAAATAAAAATATATTTATAATCTTACGTATGAAGGATATTATTATTTTCCATGAGTTCTCCTCTAGCTCGAGCATTCGCAGAGTCTTGTTCTAAGACAGCAGGATTTTTAGCAATACGGGGAGCCATCAACCACGTGTATTGTTCAGCTAAATCAACGGTTAAAATTCTATTTCGTATATGCAAATGTTCGGCATTACATTGATTATATTCCAAAGAAAATTTAGCCCAATCATAAAGTTCGATAGCAATATTGTGTTTTTTAAAAGCTGAGGCTTTTGTATCATTAACAAAATTCTTTATTTCCTCATTCATCTCTACAATTTCCATATTGTAATTAAACGCTGTGGGATGGTTGGCAATTTCAGGAATAGTTGCAATTATTATTTTAGGTGGTTGAATTGGAGTTGGAGTTAGTTCTTCTTTTTCATCAAATCTTTTTTTAACTTGATTGTAGCGTTTTGGGCCATTTTTATCGAAAGCATTTTTGATGGAATTAACAAATCCATCTATAAATTCACGGGTATTCTGGAAAATTTAATAAAAGTAAACCAAAAAAAGTACAAAATAGTTTACATACGCCTTTTGCTTCAATAAAATCCGGATAATAAACCAAAGCATCAAAACCAATGGAAATAAGTATGTTTTTAATGACGTAATCATTTTCCTCATCTTCAATTTGATATTTCATCTGATCAATAACGTCCCTAAAAAAAGATAATTTTAGAAGAAAATAATAAAAAAAATTTTGTGGTTCTAGAGGTATATATTAAAACTTACAAAGGATAATTAGGATAACCAACAAATAATTTCACCGTTTTTTGATAGATTTTTTCAAAGGGAATCGAAGACATCAATGAATCAGTAATAACAAGATTTACTGGGCGCTTTGAAGCTGTATTCGATGTATATTTGGAATCTCGGAAAGTATTTAAAGTGGAAATAATTTTTTCATTAAAACTTTCTTCAAAATCTTTAGGCCATTTTTCATGTGCAGTACGCTGAAATAAAGTGCAATTAATTAAAGCTATATAAATATAAAAAGTAAAGCTTACTGTAGGTGCACGACAAATATTTTTTTGATTGGCCGCAGCTAAAGTATCTTTACAACTTCCATCTTCATTAGTCATATTTACTTTTTCATCTTCGTCTACTTCATCGTGATCTTGTAATGCTGCATTTAAAGCTCGTCCAGAATATTTTGGCTTTTCAGAATTTTCTTTGGGATTGAAAGAGTTTGGCTTTGATCTTGTTTTATGAGAAATAGGACGAGCTCCTCGTGATCGATTATATTCTTCATCGCCAATGGAACCATCATTAAAATGTTTATTAGGCGGCGCCATAATTGAAAAATAATTAGAAATAAAGAGTTGGTGAATTCTTTAGAATACAAAGAATAAAAATATGAGGTAATGATGAAGGGGAAAATATCAATGAATGATAAAAATATGGCAAAAAATATTTCTTTTTGATTCTGTGAATTGATAGCCAAAGTATTCAGAAAGGGAAGTACTTAACACATATTTATATAAACCAAAAGAGAGGGTTGGGTCAAGAAAAATGCAAGTATATAATCGTTTGGAAACCGATGCCAAAATTAATAATTCTAAAACAAAGATTCGGTTAATTAATAAATGGTAATTTTATGGATTACCGTTTTTATTTTGATAACACATACAAGTTTAACCATTGGACTCTCATCATATTCATAAATCCCTTTTCAAAATACTGTTGTTCCATAACTTCTTGGGTACTTTTTTACAATTTACCCCTCTTGAATGCGAATTTTTTTGAAATTTTTTAAAACTTTTTGACATCATTTTTATGTTGTGAAGTTAAATTTCAAATTAAAAACCGATATTTCGGTATAAAAAAATAATGAACAATAGAAAATAAAGGAGTTTCTATTATTAACAGTAACCATAACTAAAAATTTATTTTTTAAACTTAATAGCGAAAAAAATATTATAATTATAAAATATTTATTGATTTGGATTGGCACATGTAAGGCAAAAATGTGTTATCATCTCCATTATTAAGCACCCAGTGTAATCCTTTGTCATTATACATATATCCAGGCGCGTAGGTGCTGTAGCAACTGGATGTATACTCAGGGAAAGCTCCGTGATACGGATATGTTGTTCCATCATATCCTTGCCATGTAAAATAATCATACAAACATTTAAAGCCCACATAATATTTTTTTGCTTGCGATAAAGTATTATTCCAAGTATTACTGTCGATTATGAAATCTAATTTTTCTTTGGTGTCGACTATCACAAGTATTCCGTCAGTTGAACAATGGATAAAATCGGGCGCTGTAGCTACAAATGATCCCCATATACAATCAGTGGATTTTCTCATTGTCATTGTTTTGTTATCAAATCGTTGATATAATTCTCTACCAGGTGAACAAGTACAATTAATAGCTAAACTTTTATTGTTATTTAGATTTTTTTTCCAAATTCTTACAATTCCAAACTTCAGTAAATGCATTTAAAATTGAATCGCTCAAGTTTGCAACCGATGCTTTAAAAAGATATTTTTGAGACACAAGCTTTTGAAAAGCATCCATTGTACATTGATTAGAGCCATATGTGCTAGCCATAATCGTAGTTTTGTTAGATTTCATCGCATTTGCGATTGTAATCAAACTGGTGTTGCCTTGATCATTGTAAACGCGGCTAACAAAGAACACTAATTTACGACGCGTACCATCAGTTTGAGTATTAAACATATCATTAGCGGCTTGAAGAGCTCTAAAAAACCAAATTATAATGTGGTTTTTTTAATAAAAGCTTACAAATCTTGGCGGTAATCAGACATGGTATTATTAGTAGTATAATAAGATGGCACTTTTTCTAACGCTGTCTTTAATGTATTAAAATTCGTGCAATCGATCAAATTTTGAATTATTGTTGCTTGATTCGCATATGCAATTACTCCAACTCTTGTAAACGTCAGCGCTTGCCCAATATCAAATTGATTAAATATTGATTCCAATAATCCAATTAATGTTTGAAGAATATCAGGAGTGCTCATATATGCTGTTTCAAAAAGTAAAATCATATCAGTATCGTATTTTCCACATTCTTTACTAATAGGACCAAATGGATTTGATACATTCATCACTTTTGATGATGCTTCATTGGATGAAAGTAAACTTTTATCCATTGATAAAAATCCATCATCGAGGCAATTTTGGGCAATACTTTCATAAATTACAAGAAAATAAATTGCTAGAATCGCAAAGAAGAATCTCATTTTGATACAACAAATAAAATGTGAAAGAAATGATTATTTCTTTAGCAGTTTTAATACTCAAAAAATAAAAAGAATGAGAAAGTTATCAGTGAAATGATAAAAGATGCTTGAAAACAAGTAAGCCTTTGAAGCTAGAGTTGTATTATTTTGCTCATTTGATGGTTTTTTTCTATCAGTAAAAAGTACAATGATGTATGTATAAGCTTTTTTAATTCAAACAAAGGCAAAGAATATTTCATTTTTAGTCAAAGAAAAAAGCTGTGAATTACAAACAAATAGCATTTTAAAATATTAAGACAATTAATTTTAGAATTACGATTTGTTAACACAATTTTATTAATCTTTTTTACTTTTGCCTAAATTCATTTAATATAAAAAATTTTATGGTAAAAAATTTCAGAAAAAAAAGAGAAAAAATATCATTTTATAAAATATTAATTGATTTTGATTGACAAATGTAAGGAAGTGCTAAGGTTGGATTACCGGGCATTAAACCCCAAAGAAATCCTTTATAGTTGAACATATACGCTGTTTGATTATAAGCATTAGTTGTATTTACCCATTGAGGGAAATCGACATTGTAAACCAAGTATTGAGTTCCATTGTAACCTTGCCAAAAAGAGTAATAATCCCAATGTAGCTCTATGTATGCGAGCAAATTCTTGAGTCCAACGTAAAATTTTTTTGTTTGAAATAGATTATTATTCCATGTTGAACTGTTTATAATAAAATCCATTTTGTCCTTGGTGTCAAGAATAATCGGGATACCATCAAAACAATGAATAACACCAGGGGCAGCATTTCCAAGCCCAGCCCAAATACAATCAGTGGATTTTCTAAGAGAATTTGTAGTATTATCAAATCGTTGATAAAGCTCTTTACCCGACTCACAGGTGCAATTTATTGCTAAAAAATTAAAATGTAAAATAGGATATTTATATTTGCTTTTTACATACATGTCCAAACTTCATTAAATGCATTGGATAAAGAATCTGTTAAATTTGCGCTAGGAGCGGGATAATAATAATTAGAAGAAACAATCTTTTGAAAAGCGCTTATTGAACATTCATTTGGAACATATGAAGTTGCCATTATAACTTTTCCTTCTTGTTTCATCTTATTTGCGAGCGAAAGAACGGTTCCGTCGTTATTATCAACATACACGTGGCTAATAAGGACCATAACTTTTTTACGAGTGGGACTAGGCTCGTTCATAAATACTTGATTAGCAGCTTGTAAAGCGCTAGAAAATAAAAAAATTAACTTGTCATTATTTAATTTAAAAAACTTGCAAATCCATACGGTAGTCCGATGCTGTATTATTGGTGGTATAATAAGATAATACATTATTCAACGAAGATTGCAATGTTGTATAATTTTCACAACTTGTTAAATTAGACACAATTGTTGCTTCACTATTATATGCTACAGTTGCAACTCTTGAAAACGTAGCATTTTGGCCAATATCGATTATAAAAAAAATTTCGTTTAAAAATGTCATAAAATTTTGAATGATAAATGGTGAACTCAAATATGCTGTTTCAAAAAGTAAAACAATATCCGTGTCATATTTTCCACATTCTTTACTAATTGAACCAAATGGATTTGTTATGTTTACGAATCTTGTTGAACTAAGTTGAAGAGGGAGAACTTTTTCATTGTCAATGACTTCCAAATTTTGATCTAAGCAATTTTGAGCCCAGCTTAAACTAATAAAAATTGCTAGGAAAATAAAAAGTTTACGCATTTTTTGTTCAAAAAAAAAACACCAAAAACAATGAAATTTCTTTGCAGCTTTAATACACGAGCCGACAGATAAAAAAAAACGGCATTTTGCTTGTTGCGAATGACAATTTTTGGCCTTTTGTTGCGTTTGTTTCAAAAGATAAAATTTTTTTATTTTATTTGAAAATTTTGTTTTTTAAGGAAAAGTATTTTTTTTGTATAAATAAAATGTAAATGTGGTAATACAAAAGTTTCTTAAAATAATTTTTTACATATAATTGCCTCTATAAAATTTAAAAAATAAACTTTTCAATTTTTTAGGTCAAAAATACCAGATCTTTAAAAAATTAATTTTATAGAGGCCCATATATGTAAAAAATTATTCTAAGGAACTTTTGAATTACTACTTTGACTGTTTCCTTGAAGAAAATAGCACTTTCACATTCTTTTTACAAAGGAAAAGCTATATTACCATGCATGCAAAAAACTTTGACGTCAGGATTTCGGCTCAAGGATGGGCTTATGAAAATCTGATTTCGCAATGTTGTAGGGGAGATTCGAATGCATATTCTGTGAAAGTTTCATAATTTTTATATTGAATATCCATCGTTAATCATAATTAAATATGCAAAAAAACTGACATTTTTTACCAAAAAAATTGCTTTCCCTTTGGTTTTTGGCATTGCGACAACCAACGACCAACTTTTTTATTTTCATTGAAACAAGCAAAATGCCGTTTTTTTTATCTGTCGGCTCGTGTAATAACGACTCTTTCCATTTAATTGGGTTGATAAGAAAAAAATGGTGAAAACAAAGAAACATTGATCACTTCAAAGAAACAACAAGCTTTCATTATTATTGATAAAAAATAATTCTTTATTGTTCTCGAATAAGAAGGTATTAAAATTAAAGCTCTTTTTTGTTGTAAATTAAAGTTTGCAGAATTTCTCTATGAAAAGAAATAAACAAAGGCATTAAGTTATTAATGTTTTATCATGGCTTAAAGGCGGAATGGAATCGTGGCTTTCTTTTTTTCCTTTTTCAAAAAAAAAGAAAAAAGTTTTCTTAGAATTTCAGTTTCGTCCACAAAAAAAAATAAAACCAAAAACACACAGACTATTAATTCATTAGAAATTACTTTGTGCATCCGAATTTGTATAACTTTAATCTAACCATGAATAGAAATAAGTGAACTCTCTCGAAATTAAACAATTCTGAAAAAATAAAACCATAAATTTTCAAAGGGACCAACTGGAAATTAACTTTTGAATATTAAATTTACCAAAAATGGATTTAGTAGCCACTACTGCATCAGAAAGGAAACAATGAACATTAAAATACATTATGAAATTAATAACCGTGGTAATAGTGGTCGCAAGCTCGTTTCATAGAGCAGGAAGCAAGCAACTGTCAAAAAAAGGTGCCGCCATAGCTTTTGCTTGCATAAATAAATTAAATCTTTTCATTTTTCCATTTTGTTTTTTTCGAAATACAAAAAAATGAATTTTTAATTATTTGAAAATACATATTTTTATATATAAAATCTGTGAAAATCAAAAGATGGGAGTTTATATTTTACAGATAATTTTTTATAATTCACTGTGAACTAATTTTAAGCTTTTTGTTTTCTTCTTTCATTTTTGGCAAATTTTTAATTGCACAAACATACAAGGTCGTTTATTTTCAGAACCATTTCCGATTAAAGCGGTAGATTCGAGGACGAAAAAAGAGAAAAAGAAAGAGGAAAGCGGAAGGTTGTCTCCCATTTATTCATTTTCTCATAAAAATGATCGCCATTATTATTTTTTTGTAATTGAGCTTTGATTTCTGCTTAAAAATACATAATAACAATGACTGAATGGACATAATTCAAAAAGGTGAAATTAGCCTATTGAATATTTCTTTCTTCTGAACTAAAATGCGTTTTCTTATTTCATCAGTGTATTTTAATTTTCTCCATAATATCCCTGATTCAAGCTATCGACCTACACTATAATTTGCGATCCAACACTTTGAACTTTTTTTATTACCTCTAAAACTTAAATTTGCATCCTACTTTCTTTTTTGGATTAGCTTTATTTTAAATTTATTTTCAAATCATTGACTAAAAAACTTGACTTACTTATTTACTTACTTTATCCTTTTTTTCTCGATTTGTTTTATTCTAATAAAAATAAAAAAAGGAAAAAGAGGGGAGAAAATTAATTGAGCTTACTTTAAATATATATATAGAGGCTTTTTAAGTAGCAAGGCTTTATTTAGCATAGAAGTGGCATGGAAAAGAGAGTCATCATTCTCGGGTAAAAAGAAAGAAGAAAGAAGATGAGATAACGATGCTGATGCTCTTCTTGCTTGCCTCCTTCTTATTTTGTGGATGCGGTAATTGAAGAAGTAAAATAAATTTGCTTTATTTTTGCCCATCAAAAAAAAACTTTCACAACTCAATTAAAAAATTCAATGAAAAACAAATTCATTTCACTTTTATTTGATGAAATACAACTTTGCTTCTTTTTTTTTCTTGCCTAAGTTTGAATTAAAGTTTTTTTTGAAATTTTCTTTTAAAGCTGATTAAAAGTTGGGTTTTTAAAACTTGAAAGAAAGTACTATAGAAATTAATGTTCTCAAACAAAATTTATCAGAAAATTGCTTTTGATTCTGCAGCTCTTTACTAAACCTTGAAAAGCTAAAAAAAATTAAAGATGAAAATATTTTATAATTTTAATGAGTAGTTTTGAGATTAAAAATATTTCTGACAAGCTTGAAATAAATGGAAAGGAAATGAAGCTGCTTTTGATTTAAAATATGGTTAATTTAACCCATATTTTTTTTTCTTTGCAACCCCATAGTTAATGAAGATTTCGTCAGTCAGAAAATGGCATTCACATACATATATGGGTTGAGCAAAATTTTTAAACAATATTTTTTTTTTATATATTTTAGACGCTAAATACCAAAAAATAGTTACCTGAAGTTTCACTGCGAAAATTTTAAAATTGCTAAAACATTATTTAAAAATATATCATTCTTTCCGTTCATCTTTATTTTATTTTTCGTGCTTACCTTTTTCATTGCTTTTCATGGCCCTTTTTCTTTATTTTTAATTTATCCTTTTTTTCAAACTAAAAAACATTCATTTTTGTGAAGTGATTTATGTATTTTTGACTGAGGTCTGTCTCTATGTCTTTAATTTTTTTTATTCAATGGACACAGGCTGACATTGTTTTTCCTTCCAAAAAAAGTAGTTATTTTTTTTCATCCAAAAATAGAGATTGATTAACTAAATTGCCACCCTCGGTTATTTTTAACGGTAGCATACTTTTGCCAAATTAAAGCAATGAAAAATTTAAGACTATCAAAAAGCTTTGAACCTTTCATAAACCCTTTGGGTCTACTTTTTTTCAGCACATTTTTTTTGGCAATGGTAGTCAAGTCATTGACGCATACATATTTACAATGGCGGCGGCAATGTAATTTTTAGCCTTCCTCATTTACTTAATGCATAGAAAAACAGAAAAATGGAAGAATAAATAGAATTTAGAGAGAATGAACCTTGCCAAAAAAAAGCAAAGCAAAAGCGAGCATTGTTTTCCTTAAAAATATAAATGGTTTTGGTTATTAAAAAAGGTGGCAGAGAAAAAAGAAAATGGAACTGCTACAATAGTTGCTGGAATCGTGCTCACTAAAATAGAGAATAATTAAAGAGTTTTTGTGAAAATGTTGTAACTCTTAACTTTTATTTTTGATAAAAATGTTGAATATCTTAAAAGTGTTTTTTCTGCATCGCCGCCTTTCATCCATTTTTTTCACTTTTTTATGCACAATTTTTTTTCTCACACGACTCAGAAGATAATGATCCAGAACTAACTAATTACTCTCATTTAATGCGTAAGCCTAATAAAATGCCCATTCCTTGCGCCTTTTTTGACTTTTGACTCTTCCTTATTTGCTTCTTTTCTTTTTTCCCTCTTTTCTTTCAAAACCAAAAAAGAGAATATATATGAGCAGCGCAAAAAAAGAGTTCATGGCTCTCGATTTTTTTTCCTGCTCGCTCGTTAATTAATTTGATTATATATATATATTTGCGTTAGACAGACGACGCTTTTCTCTTAATGGCAGCTGTCTTTGAGTTTCTCTCCTTTTTTGTTTTCCGACGACAACTTTTATTTTCACTCTTCTCATATTTTTGTGGTTTTTTATAAACTTTTTTCTGGCTTTGAATCTATCATTTCTGAGTTTTTGTTAATTGGCGTAAACTTACGATACAATAATTAAAATAAATTTTTGGTCGCTGTCTTTTTTCGAAGCGGTTTTTAATAAAAATACTTCGATTTAAAGTAAGACATTGTTTTCACTGATAAAAACACATAAACACTTTTGGATTTTATTTCGTTGGTTTATTATTTTTTTTAATTACTTCAAATTTATAAGTTTTTAAAGTTATCTTTTGTTTATGATTGACATTCTTTTTTTTCTTATACAAGAGAAAATTCTTCAAAGAAAAATTTCAGAATGAGGCTTCCAAAAGAGAGAAGTAAAAAAACTTCTTTTTTTCTTATTCTAAATTAATCCAATTAGTGTTAACTGAAATTAATTGCTGCTGCTGCCAGTATTATTTTTTATGTTTGTCACTTTAAAAAAGAAGTTTGCATGTTTGTTTTTTTCGATGTGCTTCCAATTTTACTCTTTTTTTTTAAAATGACAATAGCTTTTTTGCATTTATTTATAAAATAAATTTCTGCTTTCCTTGATTCTCGACATGACTGTGTGCATTCCTTAAAAATTACTACTATTTTTGTATTTTCAAACTTTTACTTGTTTTTCTTTGCTATTTTAATTTTGCTTCTTTGCTCTCAATTTCTTCTTCCTTGTTTAATTCTTAGACCTTCATAAATATTTGAAAATCTTACTATAATCTTTAGAATAAAAAAAAGAGGTTTAAAAATGGATGAATAACGGTTTAGTCGATTTAAACACCAAATGTTTTCTTTCGTTTATTAATTTTAACTTTGATTAAAAAATTTTTTTAAATAAACTTTATTTTTTGAGAATTGTAAATATATAAAACAATATTTCACTAATATTTATCTTGATTTTGGTGAAGTTAGAAATTTTTTTACACAAGCGATTTTTAGGTTAGAAAGATTTAACAAAAAATGATGCTATTGTATTTTGTATTAATTTCATAATTTTGTTTTTTTACATATATGGATTTTTTTTTAGTAAAACATGCTCCAAAAAATATCAAGGTTCAATAATAATTTTTTTTAAATAGAACTTTTCTGTATGAGTTTGAATAATGAAGCATTACAATTATTTATCTCTTTAGTAATGGCATCATAGAAGACGAATATCCCGAATCCTTTTTTAAAATTTTTTTGTAAGTTCAGAAAAGCAGAAAATAATGGATTGTATCACCAAATTTATTCATTTATTTTTGTGCTTTGTCAATTAATGGTTTTGTGAAGTCATAAACAAGTAAACAAGAATCTTCTTCTTTTTTCTTCTTTCTCGAATTTGCTTTTACACATTTTAGTTTTTTTTCGTATTTAGTTTTGTTGGTATTTTTAGGAGACTTTTTGCGTCACAAACACACATATTTGTTTGTATACAAATTTTTTCGTAGAATTCTGTGGAATATTTGTGACATTGATCAGTTTGGATATTAACGTAGTAATTTTTCAAAGTAAAGTACTAATGTAAAAATCAAGTTGAAATCTTAAAACTTAGTCCCATTTTTGACTAAATTTTTGTTGATGAAAAATGACCTATTTTTGCTTTAATGAAATATTTTTTTAATAGGGGCTTGTCTTAAAATAATTCTAACTTCCAACTTCTTTTAATTGAGCTCTAAACGAATTTCCATTACAGTTTTCCACTCTTTTACAGTACCAAGATTTTTTTGTTTATGTATTTACCATTTGCGAGATTAACATTTTCTTAAAAAATTTGTTAATCCCTAACATATTTTTAAAGAAAATAGAAAAGAATTTTAATTAATTTAACATGTTCAACTCTATTTTGGAATTTCTTTAAATGGTATAATTTTTCATTAATTCTTTAAAAAGATAATTTTTTGTTGAACAAAAACAATATAAATTCTTTATTTAAAACGTATTACAAAAGGAAATGCATTCAACCTAAAAGACCAAAAAGCCCAAACCAAAATAAAAAGCGTGAAATAAAGAGAGAAAGAGAGATATGATCTTTAGTGAACGTTGTAAACAAGTGTGAATAATATCTGTGAAACAACCAAATAGTAAACAAGTCTGGGAAAGTGGGAAGAAAATGGATGAATAATTGCGATGAATATTCGCGACAATCCATAATGATTAACTTTTTTTTTCTTTGCTAATTTTCATATCCATTTAATTTTTATTATTATTTCTTATATTTTATAAAGTAAATACATATATTTGTAACTAATGAAATACAAGTAATAATTACTTTACAAGTTTCTAAAAAAAATAAAGACTTTCGCGTTGCAAAAAAAATTGCAAGAAAAATTCAAATGCCAATTTATTATACCACGATTGTTTGCTTTGAAGCGGCAAAATTTTTTGTTTGCAAAAGCTCGTAAATTTTATTTCAAAATACTTTTTACTGATTTATTCTACGGAAAAGTACATTGCTTCATTTCGTTATTGTTTCTGCAACCATGGATAAACATTACTTATTGCATCCTCCTGTTGATGTTAAAAATTTGGAAAGTAAAGATGAAGCTTTATTTATTAAAGGTATGAAAAATGGAAATTTCGAAGTTGTCTTCTTGGATGCTCATTTTAAAGAACTTTCGAAATCTATGGATGTACCTGTTAAAGATTTTTCAAAGTTTCTTGATTCTCCTGATTGTCGAAGTCTCAAAGCTGTTATTTTCGTTCTTGCTGATTATAACAATTTTGGTCACCTTGTTAATCTTGGAGTTCGTCAAATGGTTTATGAAGAAGTTAGAAAGCGAAAATGGAATGTTTATCTTGTTCATACCAAAGCACGTTCACTTATGTCAATGTTATTTGGCTATATATTAAAAGCCTTTTTTTAAATGCCTTAAGGCTGTTTTTATTACTTATATATGTTATTCTCGTTGTCGTCGCCTTGTTCTCCTATTCGCCTCCCTAAAGTTTTCCTTCACTTTTTTTGGGGTTAGTGGGCTTTCTTCATTTTTATTTTATTTTATTTTCTGAATGGTTAAATTAATTAAACATTCCTATTTTTTTTCCTACTTTGCCTTTTTGCTTTTGCCCATTTTGCTTACTTACTATTTTTTTTTAATGAAACAAGAAAGCTTTTTAACTTTTTGCTTTTTTGCTTCTGCCGCTCGCTCCGACGATGTAAAACTTACTTTAATTTTTTTAAGAAGGCAGTGAAAAAAAGAGAGAAATTAAATGTGTTTGTTTGTCAAATTAATACTTTTTAAAACAACTTTTTTTATATTTAAATTTGGCTGGTTACGTATGTAATGACACCAACTTTTTTTCCTTAAAAAAATAGTAAAATACATTTCAAAAAACCAAACATGGTAATTAAAATATGAAAAGTTAATAATTTTCTTAACTTGTTATTAAAAAGCTTTTACTTCTTTAAATAAATTTATTAGTATTTTGCCTTTTGACTTTTTCTTTTCATTTGCTCTTGAAGTCTTGCTGATGCAAGTTGTATCTGTAGTCAACTTGTGATATCAGCTAATTGCTTTCATATTTTTATTTTCTTTGAATTTGGGTAATATCCATATATAAATAGTTTTTGTTAATGAATGATGGGAAAAATTGCTAGAAATGTTTGGAAAAGTTTTGAAATCTGTATCTTTAAGCCTTTTTCTTTCTCTCCACTGTTTCTTCGATGTGAGGAGACAATACTGTTTTGAATCAGTTTTTGTTAAACGAAATTGTAATTTTTCATTTAATCGATCAAAATACTAAACAATGCTGTATTATTCGATCGTAAAGATTCATGTAAAAATTTTTACGAATAAAAGCTTTGTTGGCATTTTTATTATACTTTATTGCCATCTTTTGTTCGATGAAGCTAAGACAAGTCTTCTTTGATTAGAAAAAAAAACATTTCAAAGCGTTTTTTAAACACACGTGTCGATTCATTTTCCTGACATTTTTAAACTTGATTTCCAATGATCACAGAAATAACTAATAATTCTTATTTCCATTTTAACTAACTCCAATGTTTGCGGTAATGCATTTTCATTTATATTCACATTTTTCCAATTCCATTCCTTAAAATTTTACTCAATAATTATTCAGTTTCCAAATCCTAGCTTTAATCTTCTTTTTTCTTTTCTTTCGGCAATGATGAAAACTTTTTTGGAGAAAACTAATTGATTCATTTTGCTTTACTTTGCTTTTAGCTTTAGCTTTGGTTAAATAGATTTAAAATAAAAGTCGAAGCAAATGAGGATGCGCGCGCCCATTTTTCAGTTAGCGGCAGTTTTTGCTTTTGTCATCAATTTACTAAATTGAAATTTGGAGAAAAAAACTTTTCTTCCACAGCTTTAGGTTTATTTTTTAGTTGATTAAAATTTAAATGACTACCATTAGCAAGCCTATGTTTTTGTGCTGCACAGCCTTCTAGTGTACAGCGGCGGTTAATATAGCAGTTTATTAGACACTTGCTAACTCTGACCGAGCTTCGCACATACATTACAATAACAATACATTACAACAATAACAAGACAACTAAGCGCGGCGGGATCAGAGGACAGACAATCAGAGATGTGTCTTTACATGTCCAACATTCTCCACCACTTACAAAGGACATACTTAGCTCAAGATTACAATAACAATACAATGCTAACAAAACTATCAATAACATAATCAGCTTTGAAGACCATTTGTTGCAAGAGTTCTTCCAGAGCTTGAGCATCATAAGTAGTCGCACCATTACAAGAGCCTTGAGTTGATCGAGTTCGAGCCATGTTCATTCAGGAGATCTTCTTCGAGCCATGCTTGCCACTTGAGATCTTCCATTTGTTCTTTCACGTTGCTATGTGCCATGTTGATACCTTCTTTTTACCAAGTTCATACCATAGCCATTTCTTTCCATATCCATAAGAACCATGTCCATTCCAATACCATTTCCATATCCTTCTTCCAATACGTCGTCGTTTTACCATGTCCATCCAATCCATCTTCCCCTGGAGTTGAAACATCATGCGGTGGAGAGCCGCCAAACAGCGATGAAGCTTTTGAGATGCAGGACCATAAGTATCACGATCAAGAAGCCATACAAAGTTCAAGATTTACCAGTTGTCGTTTATCATCATCAGCAGGAGAGTTCGAAGTACATGTACCATGCCAACAGGTTAACATGTGATCACAAAGATCAGAAGTGCCACCATATACAGCTACTTCCTTCCTTCTCTTCCTTTGATTGATTTTCTTCCACGACGCGATCAAGAACATCTTTGTTTTGTCGTGGTTTACGGTCACCAAGAACGGATGATTGTTCGCTATCATCAAACGGAGCTTTTCGGAGTTTAAGCCTTAACTCTTCTTTCTTTTTCTTTTGATCTTCTTCCAGCAGATTTTTAATCAAAAATCAGGAAAAAGCACGACCAGCAGATTTTTAACCAAAAATCAGGAAAAAGCACGTGCAGCTGATTTTTAAACAAAAAATCAGGAAAAACAGCAGTTGATTTCTCTTCTTCGGAGGCGTGCAGATGAGAATCCTTCGTTACCAATTTGTGCTGCACAGCCTTCTAGTGTACAGCGGCGGTTAATATAGCAGTTTATTAGACACTTGCTAACTCTGACCGAGCTTCGCACATACATTACAATAACAATACATTACAACAATAACAAGACAACTAAGCGCGGCGGGATCAGAGGACAGACAATCAGAGATGTGTCTTTACATGTCCAACAGTTTTCTTTCAAAAGATTTATTTTAGTTAATTTAAAAAAGTTTTTTTTGGAAGCATGCATACAGTAATTTTGATGAGATTCTTCGTCGAGAAAGTTTAAATTTTCTTTTATCATGAATGTATGTATATTTATTTATAGTTACTACTCCAGGACTATAGTATTTTTTAAGTGGGCTTTTTTTCGTACGATGATATTTAGCTACTACGCGAGTTGTAAATTGTATGAAGATTTAATTTTAAGAGGTCCTCATTTTTTCCTTGTTTTTTGTATATTTTATCCAAAGTAATGGTGCCATTATATTTTATTAAAACGCTTCAAAAAAGATTATTAAATTTTGGGGAAATGCTTTTTTTTCTTTTTATAGTGTAAGATTTTTTTCCAACTCTTTTGTAATTTAGCATATTAGATTTTTTAATATACATGGAAAAAATTATACATTGCTCTGAAATAAGATTGACTTCAAGTATTTTCATCTCGTTTTTTTCATCTTTCTTTTTTTTTGTTTTTGTCTGCTACCGTTTCTCCAAAAATTTTACCCATCAAAAGTTAAAAAAGATTATATTTTTTGTAATTTTTGTAACTCTCAAAAAATGTATTGTTTTACGACACCACATACTTTTTTGTGATGCTTCTCTGTAACTACAATCTTTGTTATGTATTTTTTTGTTTTGTTTTTGGTTGCTTTGCTTTTTAGTCCTTGAACGTCTGCTAAATTTTTTTTGAGGATTACAGCTAGTTGTTGCGTCGATGAGATGTTTTTACAAGTTAGGTATGTAGTTTCCATTCTTTTCTAAATTCAATGTTTTGTTTTAATCTGTAACATAATTTTTTTTTTGACATACTTTTTTCTATTTTATTTTTAGCTTAATTTAAATATATCTCATGACACTCTTGCAGCGCGCGGCATTCACAACCACCATAAGCAAGCAAGCCAGCCAGCCAATTTAGCTTTAGTACACTTCTAATTAAATCCTTTAAAGACATACATATAATAATTTTATTTATTGGCTTTTCAATTTTTGCTTCTGATGACTGCTGCTTATGTTTTTCAATAGTAGCAGCTCATTTCATAAGAAAATGGTGCTGCACAAAAAATAATTATTGACTTATATATTTTTTATTTGAAAATTAAGTTTTTCCTTTTTTGATTCTTTAATTTTATAAGCTTTTGTACAAAATAAAAAAGTTAATGAATTAATTAGCTTTCTTTTTTGTTTTGTTTTGCGCGAAATAAAAGCTAATGAGCTCGAGATGGCTTCGACTCTGATATTTTCTTGCGCAAATTATTGGCAACAATGGCTTAATTTTGAAAACAAAAGAATCCGCAGAGGCACAAAATCTCTCTCTCCCCTGTTGAAATTAATGTTTCAAGCTTCTTTTTTTTGAATATATAAAAGAATTTAGATTAAAACCCTTTTTATTTTTTTTACACTCTTGAAAAAACGAAAGCGAGCATTTGATCAATATTATAATATTCGTATACTTTAATCAGAAACTATCGTTCAAATTAAGTTTGATAGTGTCAATTTTATGAATTTTTCTGTTGTTTTTTTAACGTCAACTTGAGGCTTTATGGATTCTTCACATATTTCTTCTTACTACAATTTATTTTAAATTTGTTTTTATTTTTTGAATGCATCAGTCATTAATCCCTCGTTCAACCTGCTGTCTATTTTTTTGTATCACTTTTTTATAATTTCACATCATTGTAACAAAATACCGATAATGATGCATCTAATCATGGTTTTATTGCTTGCATACCTGTTTAACTTAACATTCTCCTGCTTCTTGCGAAATTTTTTTTATTTCTTTTTCTTTTCTATTTGTAAAGATTAATAATTTTTCGGCTCCACTATTATCCTTCTTTTATTTTATTTTTTCCTCCACATTTTTGCTTCCTAAATAAAAATAATAGACTCTCTACTCTAATACTAAAATTTTCCAATGATTATTATTGTTTGAAAAAAACGATGGAAAAAAAAAGTGACGAAAGTTAAATAAGCTGTCTTTAGTTTCCATTTCTTTATTTTTATTTTTGGTCGTTCGAGGATAAATATAATTTTTTGTAAGAAAAAATTGGATAATTTTCAAATGAGACTCAATGAAAAGAAAAAAGAAAAGAAAACGACTAATTGGCGGCGGTTTTGTTTTTGGTGGCCATCGTTGATGGTTGTTGTTGACTTCTTCGAAGAAGAAAAAAATGAGAGAGAAGAATAAAAAGAATTGGATCAATTCCATAAAATGGTTGTTGGGTGCCTAAAAAAGGAGACAAAAATTTTTAAGAAAAAGCCAAGCGACTGCCAATCGAAAAAGAAAAGGATTATTAGCTCGCTGCTTTTCCTTGGATTGGCATCATAATAGGGAGAAAAAGTCAAAAGAAATAATTAAACTTTTATTAAAAATGAAAATTTTTTATTATCGAAAATTTTATGTTGTTATAATTTTTTAATCTTTCTGTAGAAACTGCTTTCTTCATTTTTGCTTCAAACTTACTTTATTTAATTCATGCTTGTTCAAATCTTTTTTGATCTTGTTTTTGCAAAATTGCCGCATGTATTTTTTTTTCTATCACTTTTTATCTCTTTTTTAAATTCTCTTCCCTATCGTAGCTGCTAAATTTTTTTTATCAAAAACTATAAAACTTTTTTAATCAAAAAAAACTTGTTCTCGAACAAATTCTTTTTTTTTCGTGCCTATTTAACATTAATGCATTATAAATAACATGAAAATAGGGAAAATTTAGTTCGTGTGTTATTTTTGAAAATTAAATTATGTTTTAAAGCTTCTTCAATTTTATTATATATTTTTTTTTGCTTTTGACGACGACTAACCGAAGTTAGTTTAACCAAGCTGCTGCTGCTGCCTGTCCGTTGTTGTCGGATGGCAAAAAACTTTTTTCTCATCATTGGCTAAAATAATTTTCGCTTCTAAACTTAACGCTTTTTTTCTTCTAACAATTATTCACTCTCGCCGCCGCTGCCCGCGAGCATCCATCCATCGGCGGCTTGGCCCGTTGAAATATGTATTTTTCCATCAGACTTTTTTTTCGCAGAAAAAGCAGGCGATAGAGAAGAAGAAAAAAATTAGTTTACAAAAATGAGAGAAAATTAGCCAATGCCGCCGGCGGCGTCAAAAATTTGCAATTTCGGAAAAAATTCGAATGAAATAAACTTTTTTTTTGTCAAGCCCAACGATGGCCGCGGCAATTCTCTAACAACTTCGGCAAAAATAATGATGATGTTGATGAACTAAATAAACTTAAGCTTAAGCAACCAAAGTCAATCAACGAACGAATGATGAAGCGTTGAAGCGAAGAGAAAATTGAAATTTTTCAAAATAAATATAATCAAATAAAAATGAATTTATAAAAAAGTTTGAATAATCAAGCAAGCAGCAATGTAAAGAAAATGAACACTTTTTTTAGCGCGCTGTTGCTTTTAAAGTTAGTTAAGAAGCATGCAACAACTATGGCAAAAAAAAAGGCGACAGTAGTAAAAACGCGAAAGTAAAACCGTAAAATAAGAGAATAAGTAATCATGGTATCATGAAATAATGATTCCAAGATTTTTAATGTGTGAGTAAATCTTTAACTATAATAAACATATGCGTTGACTTTTTTTGTCTTTAAAAAATCGCAGATTTTCTGATCCCTGTCTTTGATCATCGTCAACATCATATAAATTATCTTTCAGAAGTAAGGCAATTATCTATTTCTAGGCATTTTTTAAAACATGTTTCGTAGTTTTTTTATAAAAATTAATCCTGGTTTTCAGTTTCTTTATTTTTTTTATGATAGTAATACATTTTCACTAACTATTGCCATAAATCTGTTACTTTCATTGAGAGTAATCAAAAATTAAAAAATATTTCGTAAATAGTGTTACTATCTTTTACACAACATTTTTTTGTGTTTTCTTCTCTCTGTTTAGAATACATATTTGCTTACGTTTTTCATTTCGAGGTAAAATGTGAAAACCAAAGATTTTAACATATTGGAAATGTTTTTCTAATTATAAGATTTTGTGAGCGAAGCAAAGCCCTCATCTTCCTGTTTTTGTATGCTCCGGCCATGTCATAGTTAGAATACAATAAGGGCATCTCCATCCAGACTTTTTGTAACTTTTGTTTGTTCTCTTATTTTGGACTACGATAAAAAAATAATTAATTATTTTTTCCATATTCTTTTAATAACTTTGAAATGCTCTTAAAAATCTTTTAATCCTAAAGCTCACCCTTTTGACGTCTGAATATACGTAGTTTCATTACAGTATTTTTGCAAATAATTTTTTTTGTCTTCATTAACATTTTTTTTCACATAGAAATTTTTTAGTTTTTTTCTTAAGGATTTTTTTGCAAGGGAAAAAATAGGCGTGACCTTGCTTTTTTTTTTGAAAATTAGCGCCTTTTCCTCTAAATTTTTTATATATATTTTTCTCATTCCCGAGGGGCAATTTTTTAAGACGATTGCAAAGACGTTAACGATGAAAAAAGCCTTCCTTCGCTTCATCAAACACAACACTGATGATTGGCGGAAATCCACTTCACATTTTGAACGAATGAGCAAATAATGACGGCGACGATGAAGAAAACTAAGAAATTGAGAGAAAATGATTATATAGAAAAAGATTGAAATGAAATAAAAGATTTTTTTTTACTTTTCATCCTCCTCTATTTTTAGCGATATGTATATAAAAAATAAGAAAATTGCAGCAATTACAGTGTTTTTCATAGAAATAAAAAAAATTGAAAAAGCAGCTTTTTGTGGATTTGCTTTAAAGTCGTTAAAAAAATATGGGCCATGAAAATTTTTATTTGAATGATAGTAATTGGTGTATTAAAATAATTGTTTAGTTTCGATTACTATAGCTGATGCTGAAAATATTTAAAAAAAAAGTTCATCGGGTTTTTCATGAGTTATGATAGTAAGTTATTTTCGCAATTTATTGACATACATGCATTACTCTCACTGATAGTAATCAAATGCTGAAAAATATTACCAAAAATGTGTTACTCTCCCAAGTTTTTTTTATTTTCACAACTTTCCGCTTTCATTCTTTCATTTTCTCTTTTTTTGACATTATCTAATATGTATGTGTCCTTCATAATAGGTCATTTTCCCATAGTAATTTAAATTCAGTTGACCAACCACATTTTTAGCAATTACACCGATTAAAAAAAACATTATTGTTCAACCAAAAAAAAAGTTTTAAAAAAACCGCGTCAAAAAAAAGAAAGATATTTGTCGATGGATGAAAAGGAACCGTTTTTTTAATGTCATTTCGCTTCTCACTTTTCTTAATTCATTTTATTTATCGACACTTGAGAGTCATATTTTTTTTTGTGCGGGAAAGGAGAAAATTGAGGGGCAAATAAAATAAAAAAAGAAGAATTGAGAGAGAGGTGATATTTTTTTATTTAACAAGGGCATCAAAAAAAAAGCAGCCGATGAAAATAAGTGTGAAATGAGGCATTAAAAATTTATTTTTTTAAAAAGCTCTTTTATTTTTGGATTTTTTGTTTCCCATAAATTACATCCACACAAAATTTAGAGGAGTCTTGGCAGGCACATAGAAAAGGTAAAAGTAAATTGGTGTGTGCGTTTGTATAAGAATAAGATAATACAGTATTAATCTCAGGCTTTTTGCTTTATGAAAGGGATTTATTTGAAAAATTTAAATAAAGACGGCAGCCATCGAGGAACTAAAAATCATTGCTTCTCTATCCTCTTTTTTTGTGTCTATGAAAGAAATAAATAAAAATAAATAAAAGATTTTAGTTTGGTAAAAAGTGTGACCTCGACCGATTGAAGCCAAAGCTGATTATTTATTTAAAAAATAATAATCTTTCCGAATTAACACAGTACTGTAAAAAAAAGGATAAAATTAATATTATTTTTTTCTCGGAATAAGCTTATTTAATAGATTTTCAAGCTAGCTTAAAAAATTTTTATTTAATGGGAAACTTTTAAAAAAATCCTGAATAATAATATTTTTATCGTCATTTTAAATTTACAAAGACAGTAAGTAATCCAACAAAGACAATTATTCTCATAAACTGATTACTATCTTCTTTCTTTTTATTGTACAGCGTTTGTCTGAGTTTAATTTTATTTACTTTTGATCTTTCATTTACCATGGGTTTAGCTTTAACCTTTTTAAGGTGAACTACTTTAATTTTTTTGACATTTCTATTAAGGGACTCACGAAAAACAATTAGTGAAAAATTTAAAATTAAGATGCTTTTTTACATTCTTAGCCTTACCCAAATATTTTCTTCCAATTAAAAAAAACATAAGCTGATTATAGCCATTTTTCTTTGGTGTTTTAGCAAATTTCTAAGGTGCAAGAATAAAAAAGGTGGAAGAAAAAAATGAGAGTTAATTGATTGGTTTTCCTTTTTTTTTATCAAAAACACATGCTTGTATTAATTCTCGCTTAATTAAAAAATGTTGTCTATTAACTTTTTTGTCAAAGATTTTTATTTGTTAAAAATAATAAAGTTGAAATTTAAAAAAAAGAAGCAGAAATATTTTGATTTATTAATTGTCGCTCAAATTAAACTTAAAAATCTTATTTTTTTTTGTCAAAACTAATATCATTTTTCTATTTCTCCTTTATCTTTTATTGAGAAAATAATAAATAAAACTTCCCGCGATAAAAATTTTTGTGAATTATTTCATTTCCGCGACAGTAACACATTCTTTGCAATATTTTTTCCATTTCTCAATTACTCTCCTATTTCATTTCTATTTTTTTTAGTTTACAAAATTTAGTTTTTATGCCTCAAAAAATATAATTTTGTTTATTAACGCCCTAATAACTTTATCTCTTTCTCTCCCTCTTTTCTATGTTTGTTCATCTCGCTAATTCTTAACTACCGTAATCATCATCCATTCCTAACCAACCAATTTGTTGCTTGCGTTAACCAATTTTCTTTTTTTTCTCTTCATTTTTTTTCTATCTCGCTCTCGTTATTTTTTTTTTCGTGCTGCTCATCATTCGTTGTTCATTCGCTTAACGAGTCTTCTTATTCTTTTCATAACAGCCTTCATCATCATTATCAAGACAAGGCTATCGTTTTCTTTTTTTATTTATTTTCAAATTTCAAGATCTGTTGCGTTTATCATTTTCTTTTACGAGTCTGATTGATTAAATTTTTTAGATAAATTTGTGAACAAAACACAAGGTAGCTGTGAAAAAAATTGTCTTTATCTATCCAAGAGTAACCAATTTTTTGCTTCAAATTTTTGTCACCTTTTCAATTTAGTATGATTATCTTGGAATATTTGCAACGTCTGATGGTTTTGATTTAAACAAATCAGATATGTGTCTAATTTAGTTGCTTTTCTTAAATTTTCTGCAATCTAATTTTTCTCTATTGCTTACTCCGTCGAAAAGAAAAACAAATGCCAAAAGGTTTTGTGGAAAGATTCTTCGTTACAAGTTTACGTCTCCAAATTTTAGCAAACTTCTTCGCAAATTTGGGCTTTTTTATTCACCTTCTATCTATACATCCGCTTAGGGCATTTATCTTTTTCATCCTATTGTTAGCTGCTTTCGGTGAAATTACACTATTCTCTCTCTCTCTATTTTTCAAATAATTTAACGACAAACGAATGAACTAAAGAAAAAAGGGAGAAATAATAATTTCTTTCTCATTTTTTTTCGTGGACCACAATTGAAATGCATATAATAATTTTTTTTATAATATATTTATTCTCGTCATCATTTTCATTTTCATTGGCTCATTTTTTTTTAATATTTATCCTCGCTCGTTTAAGGACAACGGAGAAAAAAAAGTAAAGGAAGAATCGGCGGAAACTAAACGCATAATAATGTTTTTGCTGAAATAATAAACTCAAGAAAAATAAGAAAAAAAAGGTTGTTAAGAATGCGAAACGAAGAAAATACGAAAAAGGAAGTCCTGGAAAAAAAAGTCCGCCTAATTGCCGAAAAAAAATATTTTAACGACGACAAATAAGAGGATGGCGAAGAGGGATGGCGATGGCCGAAAAAGGAGGACTTCTCTTTTAAAAACTTGTGAAAACATTTTTTTGATTCAGTCAGTTAAAAAATTTTCTTTTTTTTAGTTGTCCTTATTACGTAAGAAAATAAAAGAGAAAGAATACTGTAGTTAGTTAGAAAATAAAATAAATATTTTCCGATACTTATCTTTTTCTTTTATGGTTGCTTGCCATTTTCTAATTTTTAGTTTAAAAATAAATGATTATGAGAAAGCACTTGGCAATTTTAGGTTTAAATAATTATGCACTTTTCGCGTTATTTTATGGTTTACCTTTTTTACCGTGTTTTTTTATTTACATTTCTCTGTTACTTTTTTTTGCATAATTTAATCTCTAATTTTTTTTCAGCTTTAATAAAATTTCACTTTTGTTCATTATGGTTCCATAATAAAAATTGCAATAATTTTCTTTATTAATTCCTTTTTTTATTTTGCAAAGTAAACTGCCGGTGCAATAATTTATTTATTATTATTTTTTTAAATTTAACTTAAAATTATTCTATGGCAGATTTTTTATCCACCGCTGCTTCACCAACAATTTCAATTATGTCTTCATCCGTCGTAACAGATCAACTTTCACCAAATAGCAGCCCTGGTGCTTCATTATTTCAAGATTCATCAAGATTTTTACAACATTTAGGTTTTTTGGATAATTTTAATTCGGCCGCCACTTCTTCAACATCCACAAACGCCGGAGGATTTTTAAGTAAATTTATTTTTGCAACAAATGAAAATAGAAAATAAAAAAATGAGCTACTTTTAGATGAAAACCAAATATTGGCTAATTCTTCAACAGTTTCGAACATGTCATCATTGGCTCGAAATTCAACCAAAACTTTAAAATGTCCCAAATGTAATTGGCATTATAAATATCAAGAAGCATTAGAAAACCATTTAAAAGATAAACATCCCGATGTTGAGGTTTGTTTTTTTAGTCCCACTACGGATCAGAAAAACACAGAACTGTGTTGAATGGAATATTTTATTTTTTTGCCTTTTAATTTTTGGTTGCGAAGCTTCTTTTTTTAAAAATATTGTTTTGTTTTTATTTCAGGTTACATGCATTTATTGCATTCAAAGTTTGCCTCATCCCAAACTAGCTCGAGGCGAAACATATTCATGTGGTTATAAACCATTTCGATGTACGATTTGTAATTATAGTACCACGACGAAAGGAAATTTAAGCATTCATATGCAATCTGATAAACATCTTCATGCGATGCAAGATGTTCCAACAACCATTGGTAAGAATTTTTTTTGTTAGTATCTTTGAAGGAAAACATTTTTTTAATATTTGGAATAGAATTAAATAGCTGTTGGTGGCACACACTGACGTAGTCAAAAATTAAGATGATGAGAAAATAATTTTTTTATTATAAAAAAAGCATTAAATTAAAGCTTTTAAAAAATGTTAAAATAAGCAATTTTCAATAAGGATTTAATTAAGCCAAGAAGAAATTAGGAGTACTTTTTGTTTTTAGTTAATTTTTTACAACACTTGGAATTAATTAATTGTAAAAAAATACATAAATGTCAAATGCCTAAGGGCTGCTAATTTATTAAGCTTTTTAATTTTATGGAAAATTTTGTTTGAGGATTAAAAAAAGGATTATAAAAAAGGGAAGTTATGTACTTTATTTGAACATAGTTTCCGGTATAATAGACTGTTAATACAAATTGTTGAAGAGCAAAAAATTAGAGTTCATTAATTCAAGTTAATACCTTTACCCATAAAAAACTCTTCGCATCAAAAACCCTTAGAAATTCTTTTATTTATGAAATGTTTTTTGTGGTGGAACACCATGTCCTAATTTTTGCTTTTTTTAGCTATCACTTTTTTTCCTCACTCAAACGCTTATAATTTTATGATTGAAACACCAAATTCAAAACTTTTTCTTTTTCAGTCTCTGGTAATTCAGGCCCTCAACAAGCTCATCTATCCGATGATAAAGCATTTCATTGTTTGGTTTGTGGAACATTTACAACTGATTCAATTGATGCTCTCTTTTCACATTTAAATGCTGATCGTTCACAAACTAATTCAAATGATATTAGTAGCGTTCTTGGAGTTTATCAATGTTATCTTTGCCCATATAATACTAATTTAAAAGCAAACTTTCAACTTCATATGAGAACCGATAAACATATTCAACGAGTTCAAATGGTGAGTTGAAAAGTTGGGATTTTATGGTAAAACTGGAAAAAAATCAGAAAAAAACTAGGGAAAAGTTGATAATATTTTTTCTATAAAAACTCTTTTTATACAATTTAGGAAAAGTTTTTTTGAAACGACAAAAATTAAATTATTTTATTAATTTCTAAAACAAGAACGCTTTCCACGTTGGGAATGTATTCAACTAATTTTACACTCTTTAGACCCCAAAAATCTTTCCTTTTTAACTTTACATTAAACTCTTCCCTTTTAATCCATTCCTGATTCAGGGAGTTCTAATAAAAAATAAAAATAATAATAATATAGAATTAATTTGTTGTCAACTAATTTATCGTGTGAAATTTTTTATTTTATTCTTTTTTGTTTTTGCTTAACTTAAGTGTTAATTCTTTCATTTTCATTTTCATTTTTGATGTTATTTCTCGCCCATTAGCTAGCTTCTTCCTAAAAAAAAGAAGAGAGAAGCGAGAAAAAAAAATATAAGCTAAACGGCAATAAGGATTAATCTTTCTTTTTTCTTTTCTTGCTTTTTTGAAGGAACAAAACCACCATCACCAAATAAATAAATGAAAAAATGCAATGTTCTTAGTTTTTTTTATGTATGTAATTCTCTCGTTAGTTATTTAGTTAATTCATTTCGTTAAAGAAGCGCCTGTCTATTTATTTTTTTTGGCTTTCTTTTTTAGTTATTTGCTTTTGGCGTTTTCTTTAAAAAATAATTTTTTTGTCAAAGTTCAAAGTCATCGTCGAATTATGATGATGTTTTACATGGTCTCTCTCTAATGCTGCTAAATTAATGAGTTTTTTTGGATGCCATGTTCTTCTTGTTGAGGATAAGATTTTTATGGCATTTAATAAGTCAATTAAAAAATTAAATTGCTTGCCTTTGAGTTTTATTTTCTCACTTTCACTTTCAATTAGGCTTTTTTTTCTTCATAAGTACTAACTAAAGAAAAAATGGATTTATGAAAAGAGGAAAAAATTAAACGGAATTAATGAGTGTCATAAAATAAAATAAAATTAGAGGTTGTTTTGATTTTTGTTTTTTTTTATAATTTTTATAAAGCAGAAACGGGGTTTGCTTATGCTATTTTTTGTTAAATTTTTTTTCCTTTGCATCAGACACGTTTGGATTTCTAAAAAAAGCGTTTTGGTTTTACCTCCCTTAAAAATCCAAAGCTTAGTGTTTATCATTTTTATATTCAAATATGTACTTTAGAAAATTCTTTGGACCTTTAGACAATGTGTTTGTGTTATTTGAGCCAGAAGTTTGAAGACTTTCTTCCATCAAAAATTCGTTTCACTTCCATCAGCGCAACTTTTATAAAAAACCACTCTTTTTTATTTTAGTTTCTTCCATTTAAAGATTATGAACGATAGTGAAAATAACCATTATTGTTCCATTCTAACCAATATTTTATTTTTTGATTACTATCTTTTCTAAAAATAACTTTCGTCTTTTTTGCCTTTTTTTGCTTTACGCTTTTTAACACAGACGCTCGCTCACTTATTATTTTTTTATGAAAGCAGCAAAGAATTAGACGAGTAAAAGTTTATCAAAGATTAAAACATAAAAAAATATATAAATATAAACATTTTCTAATCCTTGACAGCAAATTTTTTGTTTCATTAATTAAAAAGATGATTTCTTTTGAAGGATTCCTTTTTTCTTTATTATTTAATAATTATAAACGAAAATGGAGCTAAATAAGTATGGCGTCAATAAATTTTTTTATTAATTTGGACACTGTCAAAATTATGACAATCCTTCTTTCTCGCTGTCTCACTATTATTATTTTTTGTTTAATCTTTAGCACCAATAATAATAATAATTTTTCATCTTTAATTTAAGTTTACGCTTTTTTTTTACTTTGACCCTCTTTTTTATTTTTACACTTAAATTTTTGTCATCGTCGATCGTTGTCGTCGTCTTCTTCAAAGAGATGGGTTTGTTTCATCGTGTCATGTTTGTTTTCGAGATTTCCGGCACGCGTCCCTCGTTCTTTCTCTAAATCAAAACTAACTTTATGCGCGCTAAATTTTCGCACTTTTTATTTTATTTAAAAAAAGATTTAATTTTTCTTCTTCTTTTCAACAAACGAGAAAAAGACAACGAATCATTCATTCCTCACTTTTTTGTTTCATCTCTTTTTTATTCAAAACAAAACTTTTTAAAAAAAGAAAGGATAGAGCGACGAAATGAAAGAAGATGAGTCGTCTACGACTTTCAACAAAAAAAGTGATAGAAAAACAAAAGGGTGTGTGCTCGTGAAGGAAAAAAAAATCAAGAACATTACTGTAAGATTAATTTCATTAGTTTTTACTGTGGAAAAAAATTCTTAGGAATTAAAAATTAATTTTTATGTAAAGAAAATTATGAAATTTTTAGATACAAAAACTGTACCTTTTTATTAAATCCGCCTTTGTTTTTGTTTATACTCACTACAGTTAAGCAAAAAGGCACTAATCATCATTATCTTAATTTTTGTTGACAATGGTTCCAGTTCTTGTTGTTGATATCTGTCAGCTGAAGATGATAAGATTATCTTTCTTTTGTTTTTGTTTGCATATTTATTTTCTCTTTTTGGTTTACTAAAGCCATATGGAATTAGTGACGGTTTCAAAAAAATAAAATGTAGCCATACATATATTTCATAAATTATTTATGGATTTTTGAACTTTAAAATAAAACAAAAATATGCTTTTCAATTTTTTTAATCAGATGACACCTTATCTTTGCAGAATCTAAAATTTGAAGCATTGATTTTCTTGAATTTTAATGGGAGTCCTTTAATATTATCAAAGCTTGTATTCCATTTTTTTTTACATATCAATGCGCTAAAAGTTTCATAAAAATTAGTTGAATGACAGTTTTCACGCTGCCTTCCTTTTTCTGTGTCCACAAACTTTTTTCTTTCTTTCCGAATCCCATTAATTTTTTCTTTAATTTAAATAATAATTTTTTTTCAAGGGTCAAGAGCCGATAAATCTTTCTAAGTTTTTTTCATTTAAAAGAAATGGACGCGTTTATTATACTTTAACTTTGTTTCTTCCTCTCTTTTTTCCTTTCTTAAAAACCCAATCTTAAAGACGAAAGACGAAATAATGAGATCAAGAAATTTCAAAGAGAGATTCAATTTGGCGTATATTTATTTATTCATTCATTATTTGAACTTGTTTGCCTCTCTTTTTTTCTTTTCATCGTTAATTTGCAAATTTAAATGCTACGATGATCGCGACCGCGGTAAACGATCTCATTTCTTCTTTTCTCACTTTTGATGAAAATCCTTATTGAGGAAGTTTTGTAACATTTTTTCAAATTTAAAAATTGGTGTGAATTAGGTTAAATACTTTGATCGTCAAAATTAGACGATTTACATTTAACAAATTTACGGTTACCAGAATATGGCTCTTTTAAAATTTTTACTATTAAATCCTTTTAACGCTTTCTGTCCAGAATTAAAATAAATATTGAATTAGCAAAAAATTTTACATCTAAGCTATAGCAAAAATAAATTTATGATGTAATCAATCTTGCATATTTGGAACACCGTTTTACGTAGCTGTCTTTGATTTACGTATCCCATTCAAAAGTTCATAAACCCTTTTTTGATGCTATCTTCCAAGAACCAAATAAAAAAAAAGTCTTTCATTTGTTTACAGTTATTTTTACCATAAACAAAAAGAAAAGAAAATTAATTATCTTTCTCTCGCTCTAATTCCTTGCAAAATTACTTAATTCTTATCTTTTTGGTTGCAGAACAACAGCAAACAACAACACCTCCTTCGTTTTTTAAAAGAACAAAAAATTTTCTTCATACGTATTTTATTAAAAAATTTAGTTAATAAGCAAAGAACATAATTTTTCTTTCTCAGTTTGTTGTTTATCTTTGCTTTCGTTAAATCCTTACTTGTGAGACTGGAAAATAAAAAGTGAGATGGATAAATCTGCTGCTGCTGGCTTAAAATAATGTTGCGCGGCTTTGATAAAAAAGGATAGATTTTTGATTTGTTATCCTTTGTCGCTGCTTTTTTTGTTTACAAAAATAATACAATGCTCTTATCAGCTTTTCTGGATGCAGATTGAGATTGGGATGGGGATGGGCGAATAGTGATAAGACAACAACACGAGACATGAGACTAAAATTATATATATATTACTTTTTGTTTAATTAATTTTGCCCCTCACTACAGTTTTTGGCTTTTAATATTTTTACTCTTTATCATTTTTTATTATATTTTTTTGCAGATAAATCACATGCGTGAAAACGTTATAGCTGCTACGTCTCCAACATCAAATTTACTTTGTCGTTTAACTACAGCTAAAACAGGCGTACAAGTTCGATGTCGACCATGCTTTGAAGTATTAACTTCGTAAGTTTTATATTATACTTTTTTTTAAATATTTTATACAGTAATCAAAATTAGAGCCACCACCTTTTTTGTCTCAGCATTTATTTCAAAAATTATCCCCCTTTTTTAACTTGCAAAAAAAAAAAATGAAACAAACTATCCTTTTTTCGCACATTACTGAAAAAAAATTTATTGACCCAACCGAAACTAATCCTCCCTCTTTCCATTTTTTTCATAATTCATCAAAAAAATATATAAAAAAATCAAAACCGATCATCAAAAAATCTATCGTTTCCTTTTTTCTTCATTGCCCCAATGAATTTACACATCATCCATAGTTGTCTCTTCTCTCTTTCATTTTTTAAGCTTTTTGAAAGAAAAAAATAAATAAAGCGAAACGATACCAAATCACAATCATCATCAAATCAACAAAATGAAAATGAAAAAAAAAATAGAGAGTCACTTCTTTTTTTCATGACTTAGTTTATTTTTTAAATACTGTAATCAAATAAATTTGTGTCACCTTTTTTGACTAATAAAAAATAAATTTTTTCGAAGATTATAAAATCATTTTGGGTCTTTGAATGAAACATAATTTTTTGTTGGCTGAAATAAAAAAAATTGGTCGCTGATTTATTTTTTCGTCGATTGGTGGTTTTTACGAAGAAAAAAAATTGAAAAAAAGCCGACCGGGGTGAAAAGATGACGCGTTTTTGTATGTTGTTGCTTTAAAATAAGGAAAAAACAAAGAAAAATATTTAACTTGCAATTTTATTAATTTTTACTGTTTGAGCTTTTCCAAAAATTTGTATTTTTTTTATTGCGAGACAGTACTTACCTTTTTTTTGTGATTATAAAGCTTCATTTTAAGATTCCTGCAAGTTCCTACTTTTTTTAGCATCAAAGATTAAAAAATTGAGTATCCTTTTTTCCAGAATTGCAAAAGTTTTACTTTATAATAAAAACACAAGTATACTCAACGATCAAAACCTTTGAGAATGAAAGTATGTACCCAAACATACATACATATGGCCATTTATTTTTGTGAACCCCTCATTATTTGGCTACAATATTTTTTTAATTCATGAATTTTTTTTGTCACGTATCCAACCTTCCTCCACCTTTTCTTTCTCCTTCAAGGTCAATTTATTTTTTCTTTTGAGAAGCAAAATACAGTCCTTCGAAAAAAGAAAGAAAGGTTACCTTCTTCTTCCAACTCTTTTTCCAAAACAGAGATTAAATGAATAAAATAATAATTATTATTTCTATTTAAAAGTTCAAGTACTTCCGTTTTTTATGTTTTGATGGGCCAAAAAAATGATACACTTGTTGATCACAAGCATTATTGAATTTTTGATCTCCTTCCACGTATCTTAGAAAACTCACGCCTATTTTTATTTTAATGAAAATACAGTAAAATTAGTTTTTTTTTTCATTAAAAATAAAATATGAGCGGGAAGTAAGAAAGAATAGGAAAAAAAGCGTTAATTGCTTATAGGCGCGAAAAAGGGAGAAAAGGCGTTAAAATATAATATTTATATAGAAATAAGAAATTGGTTGTAATTGTTCAAGCGCAAATGAAAGAAAAATATTTAAAAAAAAGTAAACGCCCCAAGTCATTTCATTTTCTTTTTCGTATTTCGCTTGCTTTTTTTTTATTAAAAACTAAAACACAAAGAAAATAAAATAAAAGAAAAACTAAGCAAGAGCAAGCAGCAACCTTCCGCCTTTTTTCTTTCTTTTTTTTGCTGTCTTTTTTATTTTTCTCTCATTCGAAAAAAAAGTTAACGAATGAACGTCCAATGAGAAGCAGCAAACTAACTACCCGCCTTTTTTGTTTGTTTGTTACCGTGTATCTTTTAATTGGTGAAAAGAAAATTAATTATGCTACTATTATTTCGAGCTTAATGTTTTTGTTTTAAAACGAAATGTTGTGACCTCTGCGAGACCTAAAATTAAAAAAAAATTATATTTATTTTGTTGCTCAGAAATTAACTCTTTCTTTTTTCCTTTTTGCAGAAACGAAAGCATTCGTGAACATTGTGAATCGAATTCACATTTAAATCGAACAAATTTTATTCATTCAAATTCATCCGTAGCTGCCATAGCTTCAGCAGTTTTTGGAAGTGGAGGATTTCACAGTGGTGAAGACGAATTTGAAGGCGCCATGGATTTATCTTTTGAATCGTTTTGTTGCGGTAATGAGGAATCAAGTTATCAATGTTTAAAATGCGATTTTTCAACAAATATGGAAGATATGGCCATTGGTAAGTTTTTAATCTAAAATATTTTGACAGCTTTTAACATTGAAACTCAGTTTCTCGGAGTACCAGAAGATGTTTCATTATCATTAATTTTAAAAAAATTTTAGACCATTTACAAGAACACGATTTGGCAGATTCAGGTTAGTTATAATTTTTATAGCTTTTTTACTCCTCTTTTATGAAAGCGATAGTAATCAACTTTTTACGATATTTTCACACTTTCGTTTACTGTCCTCCAAACTTTTATAAATTTCCATTAATTTTTTTTCCCATTCTTAATCCTATTTTTTCTCATTTTTGCACAAAGTTGATTTTATGACTTTTTTTTAATTTACTCTCCTTTTTTGACTTATTTGAAACGGTTATTTATTTTATTTTCTCACATTGTTTCTTTTCAAATTTATTTTATTTTTTTGACAAAGAAAGAAGTCCTTTTTCGGCAGAAAGCAAAAATCTCAGCAGGAGTCATCATCATTTTTATTTTCCAAAATGAAATGATTTATTATGACTTCGTTTTCCCATAATTCATTTTCATTCATTTTTTAATTTGATTTGATTTTTTTTATGAAAAACCAAAAAAAGTTTTTTAAACCAACTTTTTGAAAGAAAGAAGATAGTAAGCAAAAACTTGTTTTAATTTCATTAAAATATTTCTGAGAGTAATCAAATACTGTAAAAGATTGTCCAATAATTGTTACTGTCTTACTTTGCAAGCAATAACTAAGTTTTTTTAATTTTAAGAGTTTTTTTTATTAAAAACCAAATACAAAAATAGTTTCCTGCTTTTTAAACGAATGTAAAAAAAAATAATAACTTTTGCGATTAAAATCAAAGAAAATACAGCGCTTATAATGTTTTCATGATTTTTCATCATTTCTGTGCCATCCTGGCGCCACAATGCTGCTTGCGAGAAAAAAAATAAAACAAAGCAAATGAGTTACTTTTTTTATTTAAAAATAATTTTGCATTAAATAAATTAAGACAGTAACTAAAAATTGCAAATTATTTTTAAAAAAGAATTACTTTCATTTATATTTTTTTTACGCTTCACCAACTTTTTAATTGCTTTTCCTTTCCCTAAAAAATTTCCACCACCGTAATAATAATAACAATAAAAATTAAACTACCCAACCAACCAAAACTTTTTTTCTCTCGCTAACAATTTCGTTTAAAAAAATAACATTAAGCATTATCGAAAAAATAAAAATAAAATTGAAAACAAAATTCTTTTTTTCATTTCCGTCATTTTGATTTCATTTCATTTGTGTTATTACAAATTTTCTCAACAACTACGACGACAACGGTGTCTAAAAAAATTTATTCTCTGTGTAAAAAAGACACGATAGGAAATTATTGGTTGTTAGTAGTTTTGAAAAAAAATATTTTCATGACTTTGTTAAATGCTTTTCATTTTTCAATTTCCTAATGCCTTAAATATTTTTTTAATGTTTTTAAAGTCCGACCAATTTCACACCTTTTTTGACAATTGCCCAAATTGCTTTTTTCTTTTTGCCGTTGCTTTGCTTCTCCCTCAGAGCTTGTTAAGGTTCGAGAATGAGAGTCTTTCTTTCTTGGACCATTATTATTTTATTGTTATTATTATTATTTGTCGTTCTCCATTCTTTTGAAGGTTGAAGAAAATGACGCAAATTGCTTGCTTACATTTTATTTATTTTTGGTTAAAAAGATTTTTCCAAATTTTTTCATTTTACATAGATTTTATTTTTAATGAAGCATAAAATGAGTGAAGTTTAAGTTTAAAATTCAAAAATAATCACAAGTGATAGTAATGCAAAAGCGATAAATATTGCCTAATATTTATTACTATCATGATAAAAACCTTTTTTGTTACATTGAAACGAAAATGGGAAAGTAATCAATTTTCGACAATAATAATATTTTCCTTTCCATTATTCTTTTCCCACCTTTTTTCATTACCGTAAAAGCTTTTATTTTTACATTTGATTTATTTTTTTAATTAATTACGGTTGAATAATTTCATCGCCATTTTTCTCTCTTTCTCTTTGGTTTACCTTTATTATTTTTAACATGGCAATTTAAGAAAAAGCACAATCAAAGCTTTTTTTGGCTTATTTTTTCTTTCTTCGATTTCCGGTGTAAAGGTTTGTGTGTGTGCGCGTTTGAAAAAACTGTAAAAGCCGCCTGTCGCCGCCGCCAAATCACAATGTTGTCAAAGGCATAAACGATTCTCTCTTTATTTTTTTCATTGTTTGTTTTGAACGCTAATTTTCTTTTCTTTTTTCACACTTTCTTGAGAAAACAATCGAGGCGAGGTGAGAAAAAAGGGTTTTTGAAAATCCGAGAAGAAAAAATAATGGATCGAAATATTAAATAATATTTTGCGGGAAAACAAGAAAAGAAAATATTAGGTAAGAATTTTGACCGCAAAATTAGGAATTAAAAAACAATACTGAAAGTTTAATATTTGAACAAAAAAGATAAGTAAGACTTTTTTTTATTGCAAAATGCGAGTAACACTGGTCTAACAATTTTTTGCTATTTTTGATTACTATCTTTCTCTTTGATTTTGAAGCATTTTCTTGTGAGTTTCGAAAAATTCAATCGACTTGCCAAAAATTAAGTTTTCTCTCACTCAATTTTTTGAACACTTTTTTTTGGTTTAATTTACAGCTGTCGTCGTCAATAAGCATTAATATCAAAAAACAAAAAAAACCCACATCAAAAGCGGCAAGAAAAAAAATAATATGAGGAAACAATAATCAAAAATGCAATAGAAAAATAAAGTTTATGCAAGTGCGCGTTTCTCTTTTTCTCACTCAAATATATGCGATTAATATCATCCATCGCTATTGTTGAGGCAAGGCAAGGCAAGACTAGGCGGGAGAAAAAGAAAAGAGAGAAGGCAGGCGTTAAAAAATATATATATATTAAAAGCAAGCAAGCAATCTATCTATCGGATGCTTTTCTTTTTACAACCAACCGCAAAGAAAATAATAATAAAGAATAATAAAGAACGCCACAAATAATAAGCAAATGAGAAAAGAAGTTTTTTGTTTGTTGTTGTTAGTTATATGTTTATTTTCTTTTTTTCTTTTTGCGCATCTTTTGTTCGAACATATTTTTTTTTGATTTGAAAACGAAAGCAAAAAAAATATATAATCGAGAAGACAAAAATCAAAGGAAATGGAAAATCAAAAGAATCAAAGAAAGTAATAATAATACAATTTGAATTAAAATAAAACATTATTAAAAAATAAATGAAAGAAAAATGAGGAAACTTATTTATTTTTTGAATGCAATGCAAATCAAAAAATGAGGAAAGATAGTAGCGCACTGTTTTTTATTATTGCGTTTATTATTTTGGTAGTTGTTATTAAGAAATGAAAAAAAAGAGAAGAAGAAAGAAAGGTAGCTGCTTACAAAAGGATAGTACAGTAATTTGTTTTGCAATGTAATGAGCGTAAAAAAATTTATTTAGTCATGAAGTTAGGAAAGCAAAGCAATTTTTAGACTCCTAAAAAAATAAACCTTTGCCATTTTTTACTCCTTCTTGCGACTTTTAGAAGCATACGTTTTTTAAAACTTTTTTAAAGTTGGATTTTTCTTTATTCAATCGATTCTGTTCAAATTCTAAAAAATTTATGTAAAACCATGAAATTTTTTGATCAAAATACTTTATATTTCTCTCTTTTTTCTTGATCCAACAACTGGAGCAATCTTGCTTTATTTTTTTCTCTCTCCAAAAATGACTTAATTTGTCCTCCAAAAATTAACACATTTTCACACTTTGTCTTCTTTTTTTCTTTTTTGCTTGTTTTATTACTTGTTGAAAAAGACACTCTGGCATATCTCTCTTTTTGTGTGGTGTCGTCGTTTAAGATTTCGTTGTCGTTGTTTGAGGAAAAAAGGTTTTTGTTTTGTTTTTTGATTAATTGACTTCTCTCTTTCTCCTCGTTACCAGAAAAATGGTGTTGTCCCATTTGGCGCGAAAATTTTTTTTCATCCTTAAAAAAAGCAGAAGACTTCACTCATTTGACTAATTCATTTTCTATGTAAAACATTTTTTTCTTTGTTCTTCCAAAAATGAACGAATCAAAGAATCAAGTTCAGTGTGCTTTTGAAACTGATGACATCGGTCGATAGCTTTTAGATTTAAGTATTTTGCGAATTTTTGAAGTATATAGTTACTATCTTTCAGAGAAAAGTGGAAGTGATAGTAACTATTTTTTGACAATATTCTGTATTTTTTATTTACTGTCATAAACGCTTTGAAATTTAAAATTGTACTCTTCCATAAAAAAATTTCAGTTCTTTTTCATTAACTTCCAAAGTTTAGTTTCAGTTAAAAAAATTTTTTTGCAAAACTAAAGATTCTTTTAAAAACAGCAGCATCTTTTTTTTGCCAATTGCAATTAGGACATTTATTTTTAGGGAGATTTGTTAAAACTAAAAAAGCTTTTCATTTTTGAAAGAAAGAGGAGAAAGAAATAAATGAGGAGGAAGGATGTCAGTAAATTAGCATTTCATCTAACGAGTTACGCCTTTTTTCTTTCTGGTTTTATGTTAAAAAAAACTAACGAGCTTGAGAAAGATAAAGCTGCCTTCATTTATTTCATCCATAAATTTGACAAATTTCTTTGCTGTTTTTTTTGTGAATATTATTTTATCCAAACTTTACAACTTTACACAAGTTCTTACCTACCGGAAATTAATATGATAGTAATCAAATTTTGGCGATATTATGACATCTTCGGTTACTCTCCGTCCTTTTTCTTTCCCTGCCACCAACCGCCCTCTTTTTTTTTCTTACTTTTCACTAATTTTCTTTGAAATCCATCTTATATTTTTTCTTTTCTTTTTAGTTAATGACAACTAATTGAAAACAATACCATATGTTTTTTTTGCTTTTCCGTTGTGGAAAATAAATAAAAAAGATAACTTTATACACACTTTTTTTTCTTGGGTGCTTTTTTAATTTGAGAAAATCTGTTTTTAACTTTTGCTTTTTCACTTTCATTCATTTTCTAATTTTTTTTTCTTATTTGCTTTTTTTTATTTTTAACTCTTATTTTCAATTTTTTTTCAAGTCAAAAACTTTTAAGTTCCAAAAATATGAGAATGCAAAAGCGAAGAAGAAAGAAATAAATGAAAATGAATGAGTTTGATTGCGCCTAATTGGCATCCATCTTCTTTTTTTTGCATCCTAGAAGGCAGCTTGTTGCTTGCTTGCTTTCTTTGGATGCGCAATGGCCACAATTACATCGGCGGCTGCAAAAACTTTTTTTTTGATGGAGGAAGAAATTTAAATAGAGGATGCTTTTAAAGCTTTTTTCTTTTTATTCTTAACGATTTCCAAAAAAGATATGCTTTTTTCTTTTCCTAAATGAACTAACTAACTTTTTTTTCTTGTTGGGTTTTTAGAAAAATAAACGCAAATGAGCGAGAAAATGAAGCAAGCAAAAAAAAGCAGCCGACGATGATGACCCATTAGCAGTTTTTCTTTTGCTTATTTTCAATAAAAAAAGTTTTTCGCCTTCTTCAAATAAATGTTTCCCAAATTGAAAGTTGTTCGAAAAAATAAAATTGAGAGAGGAAAATTTACTTAACGAGTTAGTTAAAGCAATGGCTTTTTATAAACAAGCATCTTCGATTGGCATTTATTTATTTGTGGATTGACTCTTTTAAATGTGGGATAAAATAAGCAAAGCAGAGATTCATTATCTTGAAGTTAGTTAGCTATTGCATCAAGTTTTTGGTTTGAAAAAAGTTGGAAGTCGATGCCTTTATTGATAAAATAAAAACCAAGCTATTTTGAGCAAAGAACAAGATTTTTTTTTTCTAAAACGATAGTAACCAAACTTTAGCAGTATTTTAAAATTTTTTATTACTATCCTGGCAATAATGAGAGTAACACATATTTGACAATTATTCTCTAAATTTATTTACTATCGTTTTTGCATTTTGCCTTTTTACAAATATTTACAGTAAATTTTTTTTTATCAAATTGGCTTCTATTTCTTCCGTTACTATCATGTCATACACATCTTCCTTTTTTCACAAATATGTATGTATAATTCCTCATTTGACGTTTTTTGTTTTATTTTTTTTCTAAATTTTTTAACCCCAAATGGATTCCATACATTTATCTTTTGAAGTCTAAGTTATCGTGGCATTTTATCCTTTTTCTTTTCTTTAAAAATTTTTTGGAAGTTTTTAAGACATTATTCTTTTTGCTTCAATTTTAACTTTGCTTCCTATGTTTTTTTCTTGAACTTCTTCTGATTAATTTGTTTGTATTTTTTTAAAGGGATACATAGATTTTTATCAAGATTAAGTTACTGTAAAACAAGCTTTAAAGAAAGTAACAAAAATTTACTTTTTTATTGTCAAAAATAAGTTACTTTCTTAAAAGATAGTAAACATAATTGAGCAATAAATCCCGAAATAGCGTTACTCTCATGAATTTTTTCCTATAATAAATATTGATCAGATAAGAGAAGTGTCATCTTTTTTTCTTTATCTTTTCATCAACAAAAAAAATATTTAATCCAAAATAAAGCTTGAGCGTCGTTATGAAAAAAATAAATTCGCGATTATTTTTCTTTGCTTTTTAATTTGAAATTTAAAAAACGCGTCACTTTCTTATCATCTCGTCTCATTTTCTTTTTTTTTTCTTCATGCTCCCTAAAAACCACAGTAATAAAAAAAAATTTCAGTAGTTAGCTAGCGTCTTATTTTTTTTTTCTTCTTAAAAATATTGGTGCTCGTTTACATTTTTTAAAACACAAAAATGAATGAAAATTGACAGAAAAAAAAAACTAAAAAATAAGACAAACGATAAAAACGCAAGCAAAAAAAAAAGAAGATATTTTCGCTCATTTTTGTTTAAAGAAAAAAGAAAAGCATTTTTTATGAGAAAAATTGCTCAAATAATTCCCGATAGGCTTGTTTCAATCCTTTTTGCTTTCAATTTTTTTTAACAAACAAAAAAAGTAAATAGGCCTATTGCCATTTTGCTTGCTTATTGATAATTCCCCGCTTACAGAAAACAAAACAAAAAAATATATATATTCGCAAACGAAGAAAACGAGCAAAAGAAAAATGAAAGAAAGTTAAAGAAATTGCTTGTTTTAGAAAAGAAATTATTTTTGAGATGTGACAGTAAGATTTTCTTGGAAACTTTGAGTTTTTTGTGTACTATCTTTATTTTAAGTTCGGATAATAATGACTAATACTGAAGAATCGTACTCTTGATTTTGAAAGGAGTTGCCATTATAAAATTAATTTAATTTAATAAAAAGTTATAGTAATTGGATCTTGGCGATTACTTGCATATTAATATTACTATCCAAGCATTGATAGTAACTCTTTTTTGGGAAGAATTGTTTTAAAATAATTACTATCACTTTTAATTATTGCTAAATGAGCATTAATTATTATTAATTCCTTTTCTATTGGAAACTCATAAGCTAGCTAATCAAAATACTCTTGTTTATCAAAATTTCATATCCTTTGTTCGTTCGTTAAGAAAAAAAATGACGGAATTTTTTTTTATGAAAAAAAACTTTTCTTCCATTTAAACATCTCTCATTTCGGCGCGGCTTCAAGAAATTGTCTAAAATAGCGCAACTTATAAGAAGAATGAGAGAAAGGAACACCCGCGGGAGTAATTCGCTAAAGCTCTGACACCAACAAAAAAAAGGGAAAAGGAAAAAAAAATTGCTAAGAAAATGGAAACAACTAAAAAAGATTGCAAATTGGACTAACGCAAATAACCAACGGAAGATTGCCCTTTAAAAGCAATGTCTTTGTTTGAGCTTTTTAAAAAATATAATTGACACAAATATTTTTTTCTTTGGCTTTTATTATACTTTTTCCATCCATAAAAAATGTTTGACAGTAACACTTTTATTTCGATATTTTTTATTTTTTAATTACTATCTCTTTCACAAATTTATTAAAGGACCATGTTCATTTGCTTCCTTTTTTCAAACACGCGTTTGATTATTCGCCGCTTCAGGATCACAAAATTCGTGTGAAGGCGGGAGAATTTCCTTCTTCAAATTTTTTAGAATTTTTTGGATTTTCTGAAGATTTCGCCTACATGAAGAAGGTTAGTAGCATTAATAATACCCATATTCATTACTATCAATATGTTGAGTGGTCGTAAGCTACTTCGAAGAGTAAATACATATGCTTATCTTCAGAAAATCCAAAAAATTCTAAAAAATTTGAAGAAGGAAATTTTCCCGCCTTCACACGAATTTTGTGATCCTGAAGCGGCGAATAATCAAACGCGTGTTTGAAAAAAGGAAGCAAATGAACATGGTCCTTTAAAGTTTTTGGATTTTATTTTAACTTTTGGTTATATTTCAGCTTCTCCTGATGCTTCTCAATCACTATTAGATCGAATACCCGAAGATAAAGAGGAGCTAATACAATTGTTTGAAATGAATGATGCTCGCTTAAAATGCGATCAATGCCCCGATTTCATGGCTGGTATGTTTATTTTTAATTTAAAAATTTCCCAAAGAACCTCGCAAATATAATTGCAAAAAAGATAGTAACTCGAAAATTACAATAACTTGCATATTTTTATTACTCTCACGATAGTAGCAATTTTTTAGCAATAAAACCAAAAATTTAATTACTATCATAGGTCGTTTGTTTGTATGAATCATACTTCCTTTTTTCCGCTCATTTATTTCTTTATTAAACTTCCTTTTTTCCTAATAATCTTTCGGAATATCAAAAACTAACAAACATACATTTTTTTATTTTCATTTTCTTTTTTTCTTAATCGACGCCAATAATCGTTTTTTTCTGATCCTTATTATTCTTTTCTTTTTTCTTTAATGCTTAAGAAAATAAAAATAAAAAAAGCAGCAATGCAAACCTTTTCTGAGCTGCACAAAACAAAAAAGAAAAGAAAAAATAGCTATTAGTTTTGATTTCCCGCAATCGCTCAAATTACTTCTTCATTGAACACAGAAAAAATAAAAATAAAAGAGAAATGCCGACAATTTTTTTTGGTAGCAGGTGATGGAAGTAATAACAATCCAGATATTTTTTATTATGAAATAACTATTAAATTAAAAACAGAGTTAAAGTTATTTTTTTCGGAAATGAAAAGTCTGCACAAAAAAAGTTGGGGGAAAATTAAAAAAATGTCAAGAAAAATTATCAGATAGTAAAGAACATTTTAAAAACATTGTTGAAAAAGCGTTACTATCTAAAAATGAAAGTAATCCAAAACAAGCGATATTTTAAAAAATTTCTTTACTTTCACAGAATAATGAGCTAAGCTTTGCTAAAAATTGCGCTCAATTAATTTAGACTTCCTTTTTTTCTTTTGCCAAAGAAGTTTTTTGCTTCATTTATGATTATTACGCTAATGTAAAAAAAAGAGAGAAAGAAGGATCTTTGTGTGTATTTCTTTCACACATTAGACTCTTAATAAATGTATATGAAAAAAAAAATTGAAAAGTGTTGCTTTTTTATTTTGATTATGCCCCCGACGACGACAACCGATGTTGATGATGATGATTTGAGATCAAGCGTAGATCAAATTAAAAAGGAAGAAAGAAAAAAAGGAATGAATGTTTTTCTTTTCTTTTTTTTCTATTAAAAGCCTTATATTGCGAAATAAATGCGCCGCCGCCATTAACGATGATTGCTAATTGTTTTTGCGTTTTTTTAGCTTTTTAAGAGTCATCACGTTTTTTGATTGCTCGTGTAAGTATGTGCAAAATACCTATAAAAAAATATGAAATTAGATTGTTGTGAGATAGAGAAAAAAATTGATGAGAGTAATAAATTTTAGCAATATTTTATAAGTTATCGTTACTATCAATTTTTTTCTTGAAATATTACATTTTATGAATTTTTACTAACCAATCTTTCCATTTAAGTATCAACTGAAGAACTTCAAAGCCATTTGGATAATCATTCTGTGAATGGTTTCAAAACAAACTCTGCAGAAACAACCGAGTCAAATAAGCCACTCGATGAAAGTCAAGCCTCCAAAATCGAAGAAGTAAAATGTCCACTTTGTGATTTACCAAAAGAAAAACCAAGCTTGGAATCGCATTTATTGGATGATCATAAAATTACCTTTGAAGTTGCAAAGAAACTTATGGCGTCCAATGATATTGGAAATGAAAAGTAAGTTTATTGTTGCTAAAAAGTTACTTTAAGAGTAATCAAAATTGAGCAATAATTTGTCGAAGAAAATTACTTGCGTTTACTTACTTAGATTTTTTTTGTTATTTGCCCAAATTTTTTTAATCTTTTACGATACTGTATCTATTCCCTATTAAAGCATTTTCAAAAAAAAGAAGAAAAGAGAGTAATTAAATTTTAACGATTATTTTCCTTCATTGTGTTACTTCCTCATTTTTTCTTCTTATGATCTTTACCGAATTACACTTTTATAATATCCTATCAATTTTTTTCAGTGATTCTGCTGCTTCCATTCCACCACCACCATCTTCGATGACCACAACAACAGCAACAACGACAATATATAAATTTCATTGCACATTTTGTCCAATGGTTTTTCGAACAAATGATGGACTTCAAAAACATTCGCTGAAGCATATTTTTGATTGCAGTCATAAATGCACTCGATGCAATCGATCATTTAAAAGTGTTCAATCTTTGAGAAATCATTTAGCAAATAAACATGATATTCCTCATCCTGACACGATTAAAGATAATTATTGTTCAATTTGTTCTCAAACTTTTGAAGATCGAACTAATTTACAATCTCATATTTATTCCATCGAACATTTGCATCGAGCAAAGAAATTCTTGGAGGAACAAAGCACGGGGAAACTTGGGCAACAATTGAATGAACAAGTGCTTTCAATGTTATCTAAAATTCCTAAAAATGGAACAACAACAACAAATAATGAAAGCAGTAAAAAACCATATAAATGCAATGTGTGTCAACTAAGTTATGGCCAAGGTTCAACCCTTGATATTCATTTGAGAAGTGTGGCGCATCAAACAAGAATTGGAAAATTATCTGAACTTGTAGCTTCAGGTGAAGTTGATGCAGGCCTTCCTGTGAGTGAACAACCTGGTGGAGTGATTCAAAAAACTATTGGTGAATTAGTTTTGCCTTCAACAAACTCAGAAATTGAAAAGGTTGGTTTTGGCATTTTATTTTTGAAACGATATGCAAATTAGAAAAATAACAACTTTGTTTTTTTTTGTTATGCAAAAGAAACATATTAATTTTAACAAAATAAAAAAATTAAAAGAGTGCTAGTTATTATCTAAATTTATGGCTTATTTTGATCCGGAAAATTAACAAATTTTCTATTTTTAAAAGTGCTTTAATTTTTCTTCTTCTACAGTGTCCTTTATTTTTCCTCTTTTTAATGCGCTCAAGGTTAATAAAAAAGCGCACTAATACTTTTTATAATTTTTTTTTGAAAATTCATATCCAAAGTCAATTTTTTTTTCTTTTGAAAAAGGTTAATTTTAAATTCAAATTAAATCAACCACCAACCATCTTTTTTTTTATTTCTTTTTTTCCCATTGTTTCTTTCTCTTTTATTTCACAGGTGTATCAAATCTCTTTTTTTTCTTTGGCATCTCCATGCCATTTTTTTCAAACAAAACAAAAAAAAAGAGAGGAATAATAAAAATATATTCCACAAAATAAAAATTAATCATCATACTAAATGAATCTCCCTCTTCCTTTCTCAATGCCATCTTTAAATTTACATATCAAAGCACACCAAACAACCACATTTTTTTTAAAACTAAAAACATTATTATTGCAAAAAAAAAGCAGAAGCAGCGCGCGCCAAAGACAAGGACAAATTTTTATTCCATTTTTTTGTGAGACACTGTGTAGGGCTTCACTTTCACTTATTTTTGCTTATGGTTTTTTAAATTAATAATAAATAATCGCTTCTCTATTTTCTTTTTATAATATTCACTATATTGTCTCATCTCAATTTTATTATTCTAAAAATGGGATCCATCTTTTTTCTTTTTTAAAATAAATGAAAAAAGGTATGTTTTATTATTCCATTTTTTTCTTCTTCTCATAAATGACTCAGGAAAAACAATAGCCAAGGTGAAATTGAGCGCCCACCGCTGCTGCTTCTGCCGCGGTTGAATAAAAAAAGTCCAACAATGACAACAGCGAAAGCCCAAAAATAAATTGACTCTTCCTTCCTCCATTTATTATTTTTTTGGGCTATTGTTTCATTTTTTATTTTATTATTCTTCTCATTTATGGAAATGAGTCTTGCGGGCAAAGTAGACGACGATGCAACCTTTCTTTTTTCATTTCCCAAACAACCATCGCTCGCATCCATCCATCGTCGTTTCGCGGGAGAAGAAGAAGGACAACACGAGAATAATAATAATGATGAGAGAGACCTCCACAAACCAGCAGGAGTTAAATAAACGAAACCACTTATAATTTTTTCATTTTCTCTTTATTTTTCCAAAAAAAAGAAATGAGACTATTGTTTGAAACATTAATGCTTTAATCGTTTATTTTTCACACTTTTTTTTTGAAATAAAAAAAAATAATAATGAAAGAGAGTCAAGTCAATTGGTTAAATTAAAAAAAATTGTCATCCATTCTTTTTTTATTCCTTTTTGAAACTAAAATTTTTTATGATAGTTACAAATTTTTTCTAAATATTGCTCCAATCTTGTTACTGTATCTTTGGAGATCAATAATTTTTGGCATGTTAATATTCAAAAAGTTACTTTTTGTAGATTCCTACAATTTTTTAATGTTTTTTTCGTTGTTTTCTTAAAACTTCCTAGTATCGTGATAGTAACAATTTTTTGTTATTTATTGTCTTCCTTTCATTACCATTCCTTCTCTATTTTAATTTTCCCAAACAACAAAATATCTTTTTTTATTTTCATTGTTTATTCAAAATTTTATTTCAAAAAATTAACCAATTTCTCACCAAATGTCAAATTTAAATCACTTTTCCTTTTTCTTTAAATGTTTTTGATTTGAAAACCAACATGCAACCTTTAAAAATTTTAAAACTATTGTATTAACCAACCTATTGTCTCTGCAGGTGGTCTTTAAATAATTTTTTTTGAGATAATGAAATCTTTGAAATTTGTGAATTTAAATATTTATTTTTAAGCAAATGAAATAGGATAGTGGTCGGTTTTCGAAAAGTATTGTCGAACTCTTGTTACTGTCGCTTTTTTTTCTCTGTCATCAACCAATTTTTTTTAGTTTACTATCATTTCTTTCTTCCTAAAAATTCATCAGAAAATTTGCGAACTTGTTTATTATTATTATTAAAAAAGTTTTTTTTGAGGATACGAAAAAATGTGTATGTATATGTTTGAGAGGAGTGTTAACAATGCACACAAGATTAATCGCTTAAATAATTTGATTTCAATGAGAGAAAATGAAAAATCATAAAAGGCTTATTTCTTTCGCAAAACTTTTTTTTAATTCATTTCGGGTGTTAGTTTTTTTTTATTTCTAGAATTATAAATGTATACTCTTTTGTGACAATGAATTAAACCAAATCAAGGCTATTTATTTATTTTCTGCTGCTGTTGATGAAAATAATGATGACGATCGTTTATGAATTACAAAAAAGAGGTTTTTAGTCATGATTGACTGTGCTTTAAATCCTTGGGCTTTTTTATTATTATTATTCCTTAGTTTTTCTGACTTTTTAGTGATGTCAAGGTTTTTTTCAGCGAGATTACGCGTAAAATTAAAACTTTTTTGCGATACTTTTTAATTTCATTTGAACTTATGATTTCCTTATTTATGAAGAGTTTTACTAAATTTTCTTATTTTTCTATTCTTTCATTTTGAGACGTTAATATAAAATGGATAGTAATCAAATTTTGTAAATTAGTGCTCGATTTTTGTTACTGTCACTCTCTAAGACTTTTGTCCTTAAAAATTACGATTTTTCCCATTTCTCATTTTCTCAACCAATTTTCTTTCTTTAATTTATTTTTCTTTCAAAAAGAAGGGGTATTATTTACATTAAAATACCCCTCTATTAAGTCATAAAACATTGCCTCAATTTTTTTTGATGATTTTTTCTTTTTCAATGCCTTGATTTTATATTTATATTTTTACCTTTTCAATTTTTCTTTTTTTCTCTCAAATAAAAATAAAACTTTACTTTAAACAATCATCATAGGCAAATAACTCATTGAAAAAAATAAAATATATAATATTAAAAAGGTAAAAGAAGCAATGATGAAAAAAAATTATAAAAAAGGCGTAAAAACAAATCTATTGTTCCTCGACACACCAATCAAAAAAAACTTTTTTCTTTTTCTTTCTCCTTTCTCATTTCTTCAAATACACCAATTTTCTCGTTTTTCTCAATTCATTTGGAAAAATAAAATAAAAGTATACGCGAGAAAGGGCTCATTTGTTTGGAAGATTTTCGAGAAAAAAGAAAGAAAAACATTGTTTGAGGATAGTTTTGTGTTGTTTGAAAAAAAAGTATCGCTCAAATAATATTAATGGCTTTTAATGGAATATGTATAATGAAAACGAACGATGACTATGATGATGATGGTTAATGGATTGCTTTAGTTTTTTTCTCTCTCGCATTAGTCACCAATTACCATAATCGTAATTTAATGAGGCATATTAAAAAACGAGGGATAAAATATTTGACAGTAACGAAAATTTTTAAAATATTGCAAAAACTTGATTACTTTCACCGGTGATAGTAATGCAAATGAAAAAATTATTGTCAAAAAATGATTACTCTCTTCATAAATATTATCACAAAATCCATATTTTATGGCTACTTTTTGCTATAGTTAATTTTGTTGATTTCACAATATAAATCCACAAGTTTTTAACAATTCAAGGGCTAAAAAAATTTTGCGCAAAACAAAAAACCATCAATCAAAAGCTTTATTTTTAAATTCCCTCATTTTTTTCTTTTTTAAATTACTAATTGTAAAACGTCTTCCTTGACTCTTTTTTTATTTTATAATTTAAGTTTTTCTTCATTCATTCATTTTTTTTTCAAACAAAACAATTAAGTTTATTTTTCAAGGACAGCGAACCTTCCATGATAGAGAGAATAAATGAACGCGCAACAATTGCTTCTTCTTCTTGCCATCATTTTTTTTTTCTGAACCCTCAATTGCACACTCACACTCATTTTCTTTTAATTTTTTTTACTCATTTTCTTTTATTTTTCTTGATTCTTTGATTTTTCTGTCCTTTTTTTGCTTTGTTGAAAAAAATGAATGTTTTGGCATTGGTTTTTGAAGAAGAATTATTTTAGAAAAATGTCACAAAAAAAGTAAAAACCTTTTTTTGCATTTTTTTTTCTAATTTAAAAATAATGAGTTAGTTGTTGAAAAACCAGTAAATCAACAAAAAAGAAAAGAGGGAAGAAAAATAAAAGCTTTGATGAGATAATTACTGGTGGTGGTGGTTGGATAATTAATAGTACTAAAAAAACTAATGATTGATTTTATTTGGTAAAAAAAAATACCTTTTGTAGAGGAAGCCGCTATTATTAGAATTTTATGAGTTTCTTTTTTAGGCAAAAGTCTTTGATAATAATAACCAAAAAAAGCGGCGATATTTTGTAAATTTTAATTACTGTAAGCAAGATTGTAATAATTTTTTGGCAATATTTTTACAAAACATAGTTACTCTCACCAAAATTTCAAACGTTTTCTTTCCATTTTTTGTTTTGTTTTATTTCTTCTAAATAATAAGAACTAACTTACTTACTTACTTATTTCTCGTCCATTCCATTAATAATTTTTCTCTTCTTTTGTTCCTCTTATTTACCTCATTTGAGAAGTGAGTGTGTAGAAAGTATATTTTTTTATTATTTCAAAATGAAGAGAAAAAGAAATTTTCTTATAACGTTTACATACTCAAATAATAATAATAATGACTCTAAATGAAAGGTAATTTGAGAATCGTTGTTCCACCTTTTCTCATTTTTCCCCTTCTTTATTTTTCTTCTTATTTTCTTCATTCATTTGTATAATAAATATAAAAATATGCTTCTCTTCTTTTCCATCATCATCAGAAAAATTTATTTTTTTGAAGCCACTTTTTTTACCAAATTTTTTCACATATATCGTTTTCAATTGCTTTCTTTTTTTCTTTTATCAACGAAAAAAATTTATTAATAGTATTTTGCCTATCATTTTGATTCTCCTCCTAAATGCTTGTGGCAATAGTATCTTGAGAGCCTTTAAGAAATGATAATAGCTTTTCAATTTTCAAAAACAAATATTTAGAGAAAAAGGTAAAAAAATAAAAAGCCATTAATTTTTTCTTACTCAAAATCAAGCATCGTCTTTTTTTGGATGAAACAAAAACTCTTTCAATATTTTTTTTCCTTCTTAACGTTCACATAGAAATACACAAACGATGCAAAGAAAATTGGGGAATAAGTAAAAATGAAAAGTAAATATTCTTTAAAAAAATTTTGAGCGCGCGCGACGAAATAATAAATACATATAATAAACGAAGCGATAAGTAGGCGTGAAAACAAACGTTATTGGATGCGTTAATGATTCATTCATTCATCAATGAAAAATGAGAAATGAGAAATGAGAAAAAAAATAAACGAAATAGCAAAGTTTTTAATGTAAGAGCGAAAAGAAAACGATAAGCGATAATGACAGTAATTGAAATCGTGCAAAAATTTGTACGCTTTTGTTACTATCATTAAATAAAAGCGTTAGCAGTGTTAAGGATAATATTTTTTTTCTAGCGCAAAAATGATAGCAATAATCTTTTTTTTGACAAAGATTTGCAATTTATAATCACTACTATCATTTGATAGTAATCATTTTTAAAAAAGGTTTTTATAAAATGTGTTACTTGCATTGAAATTGCTTTTTGCCTGTTCTTCAACAAATTTTTCCTAGATTTATTGTTACTAAGCCTATTTGCCTTATTCGTGTAAAAAAATTCATTCGATACAAGGACATTTTTCATTCGTCGCAAATCACTAAATTAGCACTTTTCCTTCGATCTTTCTTTCTCTCCTTTTTTGAGTTTCTCCTCCTCACACATTACTTTGAGTTGTTGTAATAAAACAACAACACTCATCGCCATCCATCTATCCATCGACGACAAACAACAACGACGCCGATGAAAAACAAAAACGAAGAAATAATATACAAATAAAAACGTGTGATGGAGGAGGATGCCCGCCGCAGCCGCTTTTGTGTGTTTGTTTGTTATTTGGGTTCCTTTTTTGAACGGCGTAAAATCTTTTTTACTTTTCTTTTATTTCCTTTTGATTTATTATTATTGCTCTTGTTTTTGGTGAAATGGAGAACAAAAATTTAATAATTATGGTAATTTCAAGATTTTAATGTTTGTCGCTTGCTTGTATAGTAAAGATAGTAACACATTTTGTCGGAAAATTGTTAAAATTTAGTTACTATCATAATTTCATCTAACCTCAAAAAAGAGAACAAATTACTTTATGAAACCCATGAGCTTTCATTTTTACTATATATTTTCCGATCTTATGAAAGTCATCAATTTTATTTTTAGTCAACCTTCAATCCTTCTCCGATATTATGCATATTTTTAAGGGTTTTTTTTGGTATTGTCGTCCATTAACTTGTCACTGTTCAAACACACAAACATGCAAATTGTTTTTACTGCTTTGCCTCTCGGTTGATTTTTTTTTCTTCTTCTTTCCAAATTTCTTTTTTCATCATTTTTCTCATTTTTATTGTTCTCGTTTTCATCCATTTTTTTTGTTTGGATGGTTGAAAATTAAAACTCATTTGATGTTAATTATGCATGAAAGACGATCATCATCACCAATGTATTTATTTTATCGTCATTAAGTAAGCAATCATCATCAACACCCATCATCTATTCTTTTTTTAAAGGCAACATTAAAATAAAATCGCAAAAATACTAAAATAAAATAAATTTTTTCAATTCCATCATTTATATATTTTTGGACTTAAATAAATGGTGAAAATGCAGCGGCGAAAATTATTTTGTAAACTGACTCATCAGTCGTGCTCTAATACCCAAATATAGGTTGTAAAAAAAATGAATGAATTTTTGTAAAAAGAAAACCGATCGAAGAAGGAAAGGAGCAAAAAGAAGAGAAGAAGATTCTTTTCGCCTTTCGACTCTTTGTTTCTTTTTTTATTTTCATTTTTGATATGTGCGAATGAGGAGAATGTGAAAGGGTTTAAGAAATTAGTCAAATAATATACGGTTGAATTTTATTTAAGAAAATTTCGGGACTAAAATAAGGAATGATAGTACCTAAAAATAAACGATACTTTCCAAAATGTTGATTACTATCTTTATGATAGTAATTCATAATTAACGATAAACTTCCACTTTTTGTTACTACTGTCTTTGTGACATTTTTTGCGAATGATAGTAAACGCACAGATACAATATTTCAATCTTCTCTATTACTCTCTATTTTTTTTCGGTTTGTCAAACAAAAAAACTTTGCATTTTAGTCACCAAAAAATTCTTTAAAGACTCGAGGAAAAAAAAGAGTATCAATTTTCTATTTTTGATCTCTCTTGTCGTCGCATATTTTCTTTTCTTTTTTAAAAAAACCTTTAAGGATCGAAGGTATGTAAATGGAGGAACAAAAGCTATACTAACTACAACATCGAAGTCATTCATCTTTTTTACTTACCTGTATGTAAAAAAAAGAAGTCAATTTTGATTGTTTTCCAAAACCACCACACTTTTTTTTTTGCGCGAAAAAAAGAGAGACTCAAAACCCTATGTATTTATGAATGAATAAAAATAAATGAATTGACACTCCGTCGTTTTTTGTTCTTTATCCAAGCTAAAAGGTTTTTATTACTGTCGTCCATTTTTTTAATGAACAAAAAAATGTTAGAGAATTTTTTTGCACAACGTTGATTATTTTTATTTGTTAAGTATTTTAATGGTTGTGGAGAAGGTGTATGTAGTCTCAAAGAAATTACTTCTTAATACTTTTCAACATTAAAGTATGGCATTCTCATTGTTTTCGAAATCTTTACCTAAAAACGTTGTTAGCGATAGTAACAAGATTTTGCAGAATATTGTTTCTTGGTGATTACTATCCATCCTCTTTCACATTGTAGTTTTTTTTCACTTACAATTTTTTAAAGTTTCTCTTTTCTATTCATTTTTTGTTGAAAACTCGAGCCTTTACTTCTCTAAACATTTTCCCCATTGTTTTCAACTTTTTTTCTTTTCATTTTTTTCCTTCGATTCTGTTGTTTTTATTCTTTCGTTTACCGGTAAAATAAATTCCAGATTTTCCTTTTCCTTATGATTTTTTTATTGACTTTCTTCTTTTTGTCTCCAAAAAAACTAAAACATTAGTTTTTTTTCATTGCTTCAAGAAGGCAAGAGAATAGGAAACTGAACGAACTAACTGTATGTTGCTGTTTTAAAAATGTCTTTTGTTTTCAATATTTATTTTTTCCTTTCCAACTTACTTACTTTTTTTTCTAGCGGCTTCATCGTCGAAATTTGATCACTTTACTTGCGCAACAACCAACTAAAAAAATTCTTCTGTCTTTTCAAATCAGCAATTTTTAGTTTATTTCAATGGTTTTTAAAAGAATAGGAAAAAAACTTGCTAAAAATATTCTCTTTTTTTCTAGCCGGATTTTTGTTATTTTTTAAAGAAACAAGGAAGGCTTAAGTTTTGTTTTTGCTGAATTTTAATTTAAGAATTTTAAGCTATTTCCAATTTTTTTTGCAATTAAGTGAGAGTAATCAAAATTAGAGGTTTATTGCAGCTAATCGATTACTCTCATTTACCAAAATTTATGCTAATTCTTTTCCCATCTTAATTTTTTTTAAGGCTTTTATCATTCATTAGCTCAATTGACAATTGCAAACGCTTGATTACTTTCACCTTTTAAATGGGCTACCGTAATTTTTATCAGCGCTATGTGCATTTTTTTTTGTTTCTTGTCTTACTCATTTGGAGAAAAAATGAGAAGGAAAAAAGGCGTGGCTCCCAAGGAAAAGAAAAAATTGAACAAATGAGTGTCGTCAAAGTCTTTTCTTTTTAATTTATTTTCTTTCATTTTTTGCTTAGAAAAAGCTTGCGTTTTAAAGAAAACAAAGAAAATGAGAGAGAAAAAAGTGTGGAAATATTTATTGCTTTGCTTGAGAAATATATAAAAAAATGCTTCAACCGGAATAATAAGCAGCCAATCATGAGGATTTTATAAAAACCTGAACGCAAGCTTAAAGTTTAAAATAATGAGAGTAATTAAAATTAGACGATAAATTTAAACATATTGTTACTATCTTTTTTCGATAATTAAAAGTTTTATATTTTATCTTAACATATGTATTTGAGACAGTAACAAAATATAAACAATATTCCACATTTTTTGAGCTACTCTAATTTTTACAGCTGATTTCACAACGCTTTTTTATCATTCTTTTTTTTTTTTGCATTCCTTTTTCTTATCAGTTTTTTCCCATTAATCATACTCGACTCATTAACAGATACACACCCTTCATTAAAAAACAGATTAAAATTTCAATTTACAGCTTTTTGTTTTAAATTTTTGGTGAGAGAGTTCCTTTTCCTAAAATATTTTAATGCTTTTTAATGATTTTTACTTTAAACTTTTTTTTATTCATGTTTTGAATTTCAACAACTACTACTGCCCACTCTTGTTCATTAATTAACCCTTCAAATTTATTTTATTTTTTTATTCCATGTTTTTCCAATGATGTAAGAAAATAAAAAAAAAATAACATGATTCATTAAAAACTAGCTTGTTGCTTTTCTCAAATTTTTTTCCTCCTCTCTCTTTTTTTTTTGCTGCCTTTGCCACGCTCATTTATTAGCTTTAAATTCATTTATTTATTTAAGTTAATGAAGTTCTTTTATGAAGAAAAAAAAATTAAAGTTACTTTTTTAAATTTTCATGAAGAAAGGTTTTTTATTTTGTCAAAATTATACTTTTTAGTAAAAAAAAACTTGGTGTAAAAAGGCTTTTGCTGTCTGTAGCTATGAGAGTAACAAATTTCTTCGATTTTTTCTTATCAAATCGATCGTCGTTTTTGTTTTAAGCATAAAAGGTTTAAAATCGCTTCATATATTTTTGGGTTGTGGTCTTTGTAAATTTTTTTTCGAGAAGCGAGTAATAAAAATTAGAAATATATTCTCAAAATCGTGTTATTATCATTTTCTTTAAAAAGTGCGAGTTTTAAAAATCAATTTTCTTCGAACTCGTTTAGCAGCATACTTGTGCTCCATATTAGTTGTCTAATTTCAAGCTTAATGCCCCGGTTTTCAGCCTTCTACCTGAAAAAAAAACTCATGATTTTGTGGAGTGGGCAACCTTTGATGACTTTATGACACTTTCATTTTTTGATTCAATTTAAAACTAATCATTAAAATTAAATGATTAACCATAGCGAGAAAGAAAAAAAAGACCTGCATTAGAGCCCCACACCTTTATTACTCATTTTCATTTTAAGCGCTTATTTTCATTTTCATTAAGCATTTTTTTCTTCTTTTTTTTCATTTTGGACACTCCTTTTAAATTTGAGCAATTTTGTGTGTATATTTTTTTATTTTGATCTGCTTTTTAATAGATTAAATCGCAATTAGTTGTATTTTTGATAGTATACTTTGTGCTATGAAATGATTAATCAATTTCCGGTTAGCTTTTTTGTTTTCATTAAATAAAAAAAAGTAAACAAGGAAATTAAGCTTTTTATAGCATTGATAGTAACAAAATTCAAGCGATATTTTGAAAAAAATAGTTTCTCTCTTTTTTAATAAACTGATCCGTAGTGAGAGTAATAATATCATGGCAATGATTTAAAAGCTAGAGTTTTTACTTTCGTAGAAAGTTAATTCATCTTTTGTTTCTTTTTCTTTTTTGTGATAGTAATAAATTTTTCACATTTTTTGGTAGAAATTGATTGCTCTCAAATTCTCGCTTGCTACTTTACTTTCTCTCTTTTGTTTTACCGTTTTTTGATGACTCCTTAATGACTAGATTTTCTGTTTCTTATCTTTCATAATTTAAATTTTTTCATTAAAAAGACAGAAAAATCTGTAATTTCCAAGTTTTCGACCAAAACAAAAAAATCTGACTTAAAAAAAGCAAAATAAATTTTGAGTATTGTTGGTTTTTTCGTTCAATTTTTAATACTTTTCAAATGAGTGGTTGTCATTATGTATTGTTCACAAACAAACAAAAAAATTGAAATGTGGTTGAAGACTTTTTTTTCTTCTTCTTTCGTCTGCGGTTGCTGTTCAAAACCGATTGAAACATGATGGCTCGACTTTGCGTCAGCCAGCATCGAAGTTGAGGTAAAAAAATAAAAGAAAAAGTCGAGGCCATCATCATTCTTCGCTGGTGCTGCGCAAAAAGAAATAATCATTCTCTTCAAAAAAGTCAAAAAATGGCGAGCGAGCAATTAGTGGCGAAGAAAAAATGAAAATGATTTGAGGGCAAAAATAAAATAAATGAGTTTAAAAAACGTAAAAGTTAATGACTTTTTAGATTTGTTTTGGCTTTGATATTTTATTTTCGTGGCAGAGCTTACCAATCTAAAAAAATTAAAGGTGTCTTATGCAAATTTCGGAAGCTTACATTTTTTAAAAATCTTTACAAATTTTCTAATTTTCATAATTTCACTTTTCGACATAATTTTTCTCGCCAAGACATTTCTTTTATTTTTTTACTGTAAAGTTAGTTTCGCTTAATTCCAATGAATAACAACCTCCAACAACAACAACCAACCATTAATTACATTTTCCTCTTTTTTTCCATTTTTAACTTTTTGACATTAAAAATCCCAATTTAAAAAATTTAACCTTTTCGGGAAAATTAGTTGTTAGTATGTAATTAGTTTTATTTCGTTTCGTAAAAAATAAAAAGTAAAAAGTTTTTTCATTTAATTTAAAGAAAAAATTTTTTATTGTTTTCATTGAAGTTTTTTTTGCTTTGGCTTTGTTTTTTGACTTAAAAAATTATATTTAAATCTGTCTTTTTTTAAAACAGAGACAAGGGTTTTAAACATGCAATTTTTTCAAATAAGTTTGGGAGGTGACACGCTATTTTAAGTTTTTTATCTCATTTTCTTTAACTTCCTAACGCCCTCGGATATTAATTAATTATATTGGGTGGTTTTAATTTAATTTATTTTACTTTGGTTTAGCTTTCCAAAAATTATTTTCTTTAAGCAAAGATAGTAAGCAGTAACATGATTTGGACAATAGTTTGCATTTTTTAGTTACTCTCCTATCCTTTCATTTTGCGTGCTTCTTTTTTACTGATCCATTTTGGTAGTCTTTTTTTTACCTTCTCTTTTGGTTGCCCAATTATCATTATTATATTAGAGGCAACAACTCCATCATCAACATTTCCTGTCAAATTAATGAACAAAAAAATAAAATAAAAATAATTTAGAGAGAGATTTTTTTCGAATAACTCCTGCTGCCTGATTTGAGGATTGCTTTGCTGCTTTTTTGCTTTTAAAAAAGGAAAGGTACCAACCACCAAATTGGTGCTTTTTTGCGTAAAAATAATAAATTATGTTTTCCTCTGGCTTGCCCGCCGCGCATATACATATATTATTGCCTCCATCGTTTTTTTTTTGTCTCTCTCTCCATCTCCTGTGTAATAAGTTTTTAAAATTGATGATGAGGGAGAAATGAAATTGAAATGAAATGACTGGTTCCCTGTGGTCGTGGTCGAAGTCGTCGTCGTTGAGTTAATGGCTGATGATCACTAATTACTGAATAAAAATATTTTTTATTTTTTTATGTCACTCAAATAATTGAAAAAAATGAGAGAATAGATTTTTTGATTTTTTTGGGAGTAATTTAATGTTTTAAAAATTATAAAAATGGAGAAATTGTGAAATTCAGAAAAAGTAAAAGTTATGGTTAATTTTTTGAGAAGATCTGTGAAAGAATATTTTTTGATAGTAATTCAGTTTTTGCAATTATTTTTTGATTTTTGTTACTCTCTTTAAAAAAACTACCTCGTGATTTTACAATGGTTTTTACTTACACTCTTCATTTTTGGTTTTTTTTTACAAAAGTAATTACAAATTTCAACTTTTTTACTTTCTCGCTGCCATTATGAAATCATTTGCGTTGTTGTTGTTTTACCTTTTTTCTTCTGTGTCTATGTCTCGTCATTTTTTCTTCTTCCCAGTAATCATGGATTCATTGACTCCACTCGAGTCTTCTACAACCTCTAAAAAATAAACGTTAATTGCTTTTCTGTCTTCCTACATTTTTTTTTCTCAACAACCATGACAGTCAAATAAAAAAATAAATAATAATAATTTTCAAACAATTGAAATTATCTTCTGTGTATTTTCTTCTTCTTTCGATTATTCATTCTGGAAGAGTCTCAATTAATTTTTTTTTTTTTCAAGAAATTTTTTAACAGTTGCAAGGTTACTTACGTTTTTTTCTTTCTTGAAATCGATGGCTTCTTCGAAGAAAACTAATTGCTTCTGTTTTTTTTTGGTTTTTAATGTAATTTTTCGAATAAATGAATCTTGAATGACTTTAATTAGGCTTAGCCTAAAGAATTTTAATGTCCTTGAAAGAAAAAAAGGTTCATTTGCATTTTTGATTTATTTTTAATTCACAAAATTAATTGGGCATTTGGACTGTAAAAGTTTCATTTAAAAGCGGAGTAATTTTTCTTTCTTTTTAGTTTAGTAGTTTTTTTATCAACAATTTTTAATGCATTGATAGTAATAATATTTTGACAATAATTCTAGAATTCTGCTTACTCACGTTTGAGAAAGTTATCGTTAACAATTTTTTAAATAATTTTTTTTTTCTCTAGACAACATAATCTTTAATATCGATGATAACTTTTTTTCTATAATGGAAATTTCATTTGAATATTATTCTCTTCGTTGCTTTTTTAACAAAATTTTATGAGAGTAACATTAATTACTTATTTATTTCCCAAATGAGATTACTGTCAAAAAAATTTTTTTATTAATTTCTATGGATTTAATGCAAATCCTTTTATTTCATCAACTTCTGTCCCCAAAATTTATTTTAATAATTTTCTCTTCTTCATTAGTGTCTTATTTGAGAGTTTTAATGCACTCATTATACTTTCCTTTCCATCTAAAAAAAAAGCTTAAGCTTAGGTTCCTTAATTTTCCATCCCTCATCAATAACTTTTTTTGGATGAAGAAGAAGTCGAAGCTTTACTTTATCCAATTTTCTTTGGGTTAATAAATCCTTTAAATAATGAACCATGACTTTACCCTTTTTTTTCTTAAAGCTTTTTGCGCTGAGCCAAAGTCAAAGAAAATAAATTTTCCTTAAAATAAATGAAAGTAATTACATCAAATTTTTTTTATCCCCTTTATTTATTTATTTTTTCAAAACATTGAGGGTCCTAATTTTTTCTCCCTCTCATTTATTCATTCATTTTTCATCTCATCGCGCGTTTATGTACCTCTCTTAAAATTTTTCATGGTTGCTTCTTTTTTTATTTTTCATTTGCCTTTAAAGACACTGCGCAATTTGCAAATTGCAATTTGCCTTTGATTGGCTTCTTCTTCATTCATCGGCTGCTTGCTTTTTTTAAAGCAACTTTTTATTTATTTAAAAGTTAACTAATTATATCAATTGAATATAATAAAATATGTATGTACAAATGAGGAACGAAAAAGGGAAGAGAAATTTTTAGTTTAGTTTTGCTTTGGTTTTTATTTGTGTTTATTGATTTTTGTAGCTTTTTTTTTTGCTATGAAGCAGTTTATCAATCAAAAGTTAAGTAATTATTTTGTAAATAATCACTACAAAAATTCCCTGGATTTAAAAACAGTCTTTTTAGTTTTTAAAAAAAAAAGATGACAGTATAAATAATTTCACGATTTTAAATTTATTTTTTATTCATCATTACTATAATCAATTTTTGTCGTCGTTGCTATTGTAAAAAAACTAAGGAAACAACAAAAAAATCATTCCATTTGAGTCCCGTGACAGCTTTGATTAAATAATGAAAAAAGAAAAAAAGTTTATTGCCCTCATTTTCCTTTTTTATAAAATATCTATCATCAAGCATTTATTTTTATGATTAAAAAAAATTTTGTTTGCTTAAGTATATTGTTTTCACCCTTGCAAAAGCTATAGTTTTTGAGTGCAAAAGATAAGCATGAATTTCTTAATCATTATATTATGCATTTCATCATCGCTTTTAGAACAAAAAAACGACTCGAATTTTTTGTGCTTTGTTTTTTTTGCTGACAAAAAAACATAATTATTTAAAGCTGTTATTTTTTCTAAATTACATACGTGTTATAAAAAAAAGATATTTAATTATGTAATAAATTTTATTAAAATTAAATAAATTTATAGCTTCAACGCTCTGAATCACCAATGGATGTTGCAGCATCTACAACAACAGCAACCGCAACAACGGCAGCTTCTTCAACAAATAATAATAATTCGTCTAGTGGAAGAGGACATCAAAATGCTGGCCGAAAGCGTAAATTGGATGTAATTGATGATTCAAGAAATACAGCATCAGCAAATCCATTTGCAGCTTTTCAAAATATTATGAATATGTCACAATTATTTGGACAATTTACAAATGAAAATTTAGAAAATGGCTCACCCTTGGATTTAAATAATGCTTTAGCTGCTATAAGTAAGTTATTTTTTTCAAATATTTGTAAAAAAAGTGTTACTCTCTCAATCAAACTTATATTCCAATTATTTAGGTTCCGGTGATTTGCAAAACTTTCTCAGTGATCGTCTTGCCCAACAACAATCATCTTCAGCTCAATCAAGTCCAGCTTCATCTGCGAGAGCTTCGCCATCGGATGAAACTTCAGATGAACCCAAAACGGGGCGAAGTCTTCGACATTCTCTCGAAGCGGATGGTTTAGTTTTGGTTGAACAATTTTTTGAAAATATTTCTTCTATCAAACATAATATCGACAGAATACCCGATTCAGCTATTTCGGAATTGTGTAAAGTTGATTGCCCTAATTGTGATACAGTATTTCCATCGATATGGATTTTGAAAAAACATGCATCTGAAACTCATTCCACTAGTTTGCCTTTGGAAGCTGTACAACAATTTTCAGAAAAGCTGAAATCAATTTTATATGATTTGGAAGAAGAAAACCAAAGTCCGAATACAAAGAAATTAAAAATAGAAGAAATTACTAATAGTCTTAAAGCTGGGAAACTAAATGGAAATTCTTCCAATGCAAAAGCTTCAAAAAAGCAAAAATCAACATCGGATGAACAACAATTTCGAGCTAATTCCCCGCCACTCGATTCTTCATCAATCCCAAATTTGGCAATGATGTCAATGATGGCATCTGGAAATTTCCCAATGTTAATGAATCCATTCCTTTCTATGATGAATCCAGAAATGATGAATACAAATTCCAATGGATCAAATAATAATGGCCCCACTGCTTCTTCGCCCTCAGATTTTTCAAATCTTGGAAATAATCAACGTCGTGCAAGAACTAAAATCACGGATGATCAATTAAAAGTTTTAAAACAATATTTTGATATTTCTAATTCTCCAACCGAGCAACAAGTTAAAGAAATGGCATTAAAAACGGGTTTAGCCGAAAAGGTTATTAAACATTGGTTTAGAAATACATTGTTTAAAGTAAGTTTTGGGAAACAAAATTTTATTGACTCTTATTTATCCTTCCTTCTGCATTTTATAGGAACGTCAACGCGATAAAGATTCACCATATAATTTTAATGTTCCACCTCAATTAAGCATCGATTTGGATACTTATGAAAAAACCGGAGAAACTAAAGTTAAAAATGTTAAATCTGAAGTGAGTTTTCTTTCCATTTCCTTTCGACTTCATAAATAAATTTCATATATTTTTATAGGATATTGATGATGTAGTATCAAATGTGTCCACTCCTGTTCCATCAACTCCAACACCAACTCAACAAATAGAAATAATTAAAAAAGAACCAAAGCTTTCATTTGCTGGAACTATTAAACAAGAACCCAAAGTTTCAACAAGCAATAATGAATCAGCGGCAGCGGTTGCGGCAGTAGCAACTTCACAAGCTGCGGCATTTGTTTCAGCTGCATCGGAATTTATGGCAAATTTAAATAAAGCTTGCAATAATAATTTTAATCCCTTTGCTTTACTTTCTCAAGCTGCTATGGGCACAAATAATAATGGATCATCAAGCCAAAGCAATAATGAAAAAGCTTTCAATGAAATGTTAAATTCTTCAACTTCCCTTGATTTAACTTCTCCACTTCAAACTCCAACCAGCAATGGTGGCTCTGGAAGTGGTGGTGGAGGTTCAGGTCGCCGAGCAAATCGCACTCGTTTCACTGATCTCCAACTTCGAAGTTTACAACAATTTTTTGATAAACAAGCTTATCCCAAAGATGATGATTTGGAATTGCTTTCAAAAAAATTAAACCTTTCACCTCGAGTTATAGTAGTATGGTTTCAAAATGCTCGACAAAAAGCAAGAAAAATATATGAAAATACTCCAAATATGGATAACAATGAACGATTCACTCGAACACCAGGACAAAATTTTCAATGTAAACGTTGCTCATTAGTTTTTCCTCGATATTATGAATTAATTCAACATCAACAAAAAGTATGCTATGTTAATGATAACGATGCCCAACAAAATGATAATAAATTTGTTGATGAAATGATGTCAGATGATGAAAAGCCCACAACATCATATGATAACAATAATTCATCTTCATCAGCTACAGTAAATATTACCACTGGTGATCCATTAAATATTGTTGCATCAAGGAATGCAGGAAGTTCAAATAGTCCACCACCAAATCAATCCACTATGGAAGTATTAAATCAACTTCTTAATGGCCATCATGAAGAAAATGAAGATGATGATAGTGGAAGTAAAGATGCAACAAATTCCATGGCAACTTCAGATGATATATTAAAATTTTTAACTGGAAAATGTGATAATGCAACTTTGAATAAATTTCTTGAATCCACCACCAACAACTCAAAGCAAGGCCAGCAACAATTACAATTTGATGATTATGCTTCAAATAATGATGAGCTTAATAATCAAGCACCACTCGATTTAAGCAGCACTTCTCCAACATTTCTTCAATCCGTAGATGAATCACATTCACGTCGTGATTCTTCCGCTAATTATCTCGATACCGATTTTGATTTCACTAATGTTCTGTCTTCAGTTTCTCCAAATAATTTGCCATCATTAATTTCAAATAGCTTTTTTGGAAGCCATGCTTCAGGTGGTTCACCAAATCATCAACAACGTTCACCATCAGCCACATCCATGTCAAATAATCAACATGGAGCAAATAAACGTTATCGAACCCATTTAACTCCACTTCAAGTTTATATAATGAAAGCGTTATTTAATGATTATAAAACTCCATCCATGACTGAATGTGATATTTTGGGAAGTGAAATTGGATTGAATAAAAGAGTTGTTCAAGTTTGGTTTCAAAATGCTCGAGCTAAAGAAAGAAAATGTCGAAGTGTTACTGGTGAGCTTTTTTGCTAAAAAAAAATAGGTAGAAAAATTGAATAAAAAAATTGCGAAGAAAGTTATTTGCATACATATATTTTATGCATTTTGAACCCAAAAAATATTAAAACTAACAAAGTTAATATTGCAGGCGATGAAGATTTACCAAAAACAGGAAATGATAGTTGCCCAATGTGTGGCATTGATTTCAATTCACGAACTCCAAAATTAACTATGCAAGATCATATTTTTACTAAACGTCACATTACCCTCCTTTCTGAACGCTTTAATTCTCGAAGCGCTTCCCAATCATCCAATTCTGGTCGACATGAAGGTTCCATGTCTCCATCAAATATTGTCATGACTCAAGCCGAACATCATCCACCTGAACGTGAACGAGTTCGAGCAAGAGCTGTTCGAGATTCAGGTTCAAGAAAACAATCATCAATGAACACAAATACTCGACCATCATCCACAACTCCTCAATTTCCATTTAATCTTATGTATGGCCTTCAATCAGGCACAATTCCACCATTTATGTGTGATCCATCAATAATTGGAACTCCAATAACTGCTCTTCAAATTCCACCCGCGGTAATGCAACAAATAACTCATGATATTCAAAATGGTAAAGATTCAACCAAGTTCACCCAAGATGGACTCGAAATGAATGATCTCAAAGGAAAAATCCCGGATGATGATTTTAAATGTGTTACAACCATAACCAATGAAGTTGGATATGCTTGCCCCGGGTGTTCCAATACCTTTCAACAACAGCAACAACTTGAAGCTCATCAAAAATTAATATGTTCAAATTTTGATGGAAAAATATTTAAATTAATGCAAATTCATTATGAATGCATTGCGTGTAATAATCGAACAGGAACTCAGGTTCGTTAATTTTTTCCAGGTTTAGATAAACGAGTACTTTCCCTATCAAAATCTATCCATCCTCGTTGTATGCTTACTATCAAAATAATAATATTTTTGATTTTTTAGGAAGACTTTAAAAAGCATGTTGAATCTCAACCTCATCAACAAATTCGTACATTATTCATTCAACCAGTAATTGAAAATTTTCTTACTACTTCTTCATCTTCTGCAATGTAATCAACGCATGGATCGATCGATGTCCTAACAACAACAAAAAATCATAATAATAATTTTATAATTAACATAGGCGTGCTTTACTTTTTCCCAATGCTTTACTTACTCTATTTAGTCATTCCTTCTTCTTTTTTTTTGCTTTCGTGCATCAACAGCAGCAGCAAAATTCTTTATGTAGCTTACTTTAACTTTGTTTAATTGCTTTATTTTCTTAACTTAATTAACCACCATTTTTTGGATCCCGTGATCTCCGGTTAAATTTTTAAAAATAACTTTCACAGATGCTTTCAAATATGTAATACTTTCTTCTCCCACATTTTTACATACATTATTATTGTTATCTCGAATGTGAAACAACAACTTTAAAATTTGCTTTCTTACTTTATTCCACACACACACCCTTAATCATCCAGTGATTTCCACCTTTACTTTGCTTTATTGTTACTTCAGCTCTGGTGTCTCTCCCTTATTCTTCCATTGATAAACAAATGTTTCAATAAATGCTTTAACGTTTCTTTCTTTTACAGTATCCTTAATTTTTTGTTGCCTAAACTTATGCCAAATTTATTTTTCTTATCTTCGTTCAACAATAATTTTTGTTATAATAATTAATCGATATGCAATACTCATATATTTTTTGTGATTTTGTAGTCTTCCAAAAGTAATAATTTTCCACACATGTTATATGGTCTTTAAAATATATTAGCAATAACTCAGTCAAAATGGCCTTTTAGTTTTACCAAAATATTTGCCAATTTGTTTAATAAATCAGTTTTACAATAAAAGTCCCTCATTGACATCACATTGGTACAAAAGAAAAAACACATTCCATAAGTACATACATATGTAGCAGATAAAGAGGACACCAAAGAAGAAAAGAAGAAGGAAAAAGCTAAAGAAGAATCCGATGAAGACGTGGGCTTTGGCTTATTTGACTAAACATGCCATCAAATTTCCATTCCATAGACACCTAACATCATCAGGCAAAAATCTGACGTGACATACCACAAACAAACACATTTTCAAATATGTGGTTTGGAAAAAGGTAAATGAAAAAAGGTTTGAATGAAGATGATCAAACTAACTAAAGCAATGATAAGTATTTCTGAAATGCTCATAGCAATTTTCAAGGCATTCTTTCTCATTAATTTTGGATTATTTCATATCATTTTTTTCTTTTAGACCATCACGATTCTTTCTAAAGATCACTCACATGCTTAAAATCACCTAAAAGATAACATCACTCATTATTGCATTATTTTCATTTAAATGAAAATACAAGAATGCTTTTTTAAACACTTTATTATGTTTATGCAAATTTAAAGCTTTATTTTCATTCTTTTACAAATTTCCCATGAATCGTTTACGTGCGACACGCAGACAATGAAAATTGAGAGGAAGGATTTATTTCGAACTTTTCAATACGCATAAATGTGAGAATGGAACCTATTATTTTGCAACCATGTTCCAATGAACGTAAAGTACATAAACGTCCTATTCCCATTATTAAAATTGATGATGACGACGAAAATGATAACGAAGAGTAAGGTTTGATATTATTATTTCTTTTATTTTAACGCCATTTTTTTAGATCCGTATCACCAGCTGTAAAACGTGACAAAATTGAAGCAACAGCCCCAAATATCGAAGATGAAACTTCAACTTCTGGCAAAGATGATGGAGAAATCGAAGATGAATTACATGGTTTTATCGATGCTGAAGTTACAAATGCTTCTAATTTATCAATCGATGGCGATGTTCAACTTCTTAAAGATTTGATTCAAGACATTTTGAAGGTTTCTTTCACATTTTTAGGATTTCAAAGTTCTTAAGTTTTTACAATTTTTTAGCAACATTCTTTGGTTGATGATAAAACTTCTGCTGACCGTTTAGATGCTGGTTCTGAAGCTGGGAATAACAATAAAAGGTAAGCAAATTGCTAATTTTCGTATTTACTTAATTATCAAATTTGTCATTCCGCTACCTTGAAATTCTAAACGTTTATATATTTTAGCAATGAAATCATCAAAGTTCCGAACTTCCAATTTGAAACAACAGCAACTGGAAATAAATGTTTAATTATTTTTGCTTCGGCTGACAAAACCATGTGTTACAAATTTTATGCTACTCACAAATCGTTTCAATGTACAAGATGTTGGATAGCAAATAAAGGTGTTAGAGCAAAGGTCCTTAAAGATGAAAATGGTGAAGATTACGTTCAAATGGTACATCAGCATCATTGTAAACCTTTTAAATATGTTCCACCATCAGAACGTCAACAACATGAAACCATCATTGCTCCAAATTATGAACTACATGTTAAGCTTAATGGACATCCGAAACTGGTTATTTTTGTACCATCTGATCCAAATCTTTGTTATTACTACAATACTGTGAAAAAGAATTATTTTGTTTGCTGTGAATGTATGAAAATGAATAAGAAAACAACCTCTGCGAAACTACTCAAAGATCAATATGGTAAAGAATATGTCCAAGCAAATTTTCCTCATCTTTGTGAACCTGTTCCGTACATTGCAAACAAATGGAATATTATCAAAGCTCCGTATTTCTTTGTTTATCAACTTGATCAACGGCTTGTTGTATTCAATTTAAATCACCCTACCTTCTGTTATCGTTATAATTATAACAAGAAAAGCAATAGCTATAATTGTACCACCTGCGTAAATGTTCATCGAAAACAAGTATCTGCTAAAGTAATCAAAGGTGAAAATGGTGATGAATGCTTACAAGCAAACAAAAATCATTTATGTGATCCTTTAACTTATAAAATTTCTGATTGTCTTAGCTTTTTGAAATCTCCAAACTTCACATTGATCAACAACGAAAATAATGGTTCTTCTTCGATTCTCCGTGTTTATGCTTCAAATGTTCGACGATCAAATGGTTATAACTTTACTCAAATGGGTAGTTCATATGCTTGTTCTGGATGTCTCACAAAGGGTAAACATTTTATGGCAAAGTTAGTCAAGGATGAAAATGATGAAGAAATTGTTATGGTTTTAAAGTATCAACTACATGTTTGCCGTCCTGTTATTTGTTGTTAAATCGTTTTTCATTTAGTTAAGAATGTATGTATTACTTTCTTGTATAAATAATAAATGTCTAATATTTGTAACTTTCTTGCATCATGTTACTATAATCTTCATGCATTTCATAAGCTATTTGTCGAAAATATATTTCTTTACCTCACGCTGAAGGACACTATAAACAATAGCAAAACTTTCATAAATCTAATATGCATATGAAAAAGAATGAGAGCACACACTACCTTGCCATACCGGATAATAATAATAAAGATCCCTCATCTCTTTTATTTATCTTCCATCTTTTTTTTCTTTCAGACGTGATTCACCATTTTAATCCACCTAACAAAATGCTATGATTGAAACTTTTGAAAGGCAACGAAGCAACATCGATTTCGTTATTAAAAACAAATAAAAAATGAAGCAATTTTATTTATGTCAATCATCGTGGGTGTCATTATCAGTTTCGATGGCACCAAGCTGTTTACCATAAAAAATTCAAGAGTACGAAAAGCTTGTTTGTTGTTTCGCAAAAAAAACTTTTTTCCAAATATGCAAGAAAAAATGCAATCCATAAGATCTTTAAATGTGCCATCATCTCAGCGACTTCTCAGTACGTTTTGCTTCTTTAAAAAGTCATAAAAGATAATATACTAAAACAGCTTCAGCAATTACCAAACCAATCCCATCAAAGTCTAATAGATTCCGTTGCATTCATGCGTTTTAGGTGGTCCATCCCTTTTCAAAGATTTCCAAAAGTTTATAAAACCTTAAATTCAAATTCCACAAATCATCACTTCATTTCCATTCACCGAAGTAAAAAAAGCAGAGTCTCAAACAGTTAAAAGAAAAAATGGCTTTCAAGAAATTTTTTCATCCCATGCTTTACTTTTTGTTGATTTTTAGTGATCATGATAGCAAAAACAACAAATTTGCATTCAAACAACAACGAACCAACAGACAATGAAAAATGTGAAGAAGGATGCAATACTCTTAGTCATTGCAATTTTTTGCAATAACTCAATCAAAATATTCTTTTACATAGTTTTGCCAAAATATTTACCAATTTGCTTTTAGAAATCAGTTAACAGCAGTTTTCCATCATTGACAGCGCAAATCAGTAGAAAAAAAAAGAAGAATAAGTATGTATGTAAGTACAATGCAGAATGCTGAAATATTCCTAAAAAGTCCCGCCGCACCCCGAGCGAAGCGAGGGGTGCGGCTGTTTTAGGAATGAGAACGCCCGATCTGCTAACCGAAATTTATGATTTTTTTTATTTTGCGTGATTATGCTGGTATTAGAGGACTCCCTAGGGTCAATTTTTCGTCGCATTTACGAATCTGTAAAAAAAATAGAGGGTTAGATATCGTAATTCCATCAAACCGAAAAATCAGCACTGGTAACAATGTCCCGCTGGGCGATCCAGCATAATAACGATATATTTTGCTATGTAAAATCGTTTTCTCCACCCTCAAATACCTCTATGAGTAAGCTAACTTTAAAAAACATCACATAAAAATAGATGTATGCCGCTATGGAAATTTAAATATTTTGATTTAGTGTAAATATATCATTAGCTAATGTTTCATTTTACTTATTGTTGTTTGGTGTAGGGGTCTGAAGCGGAAATGCGATGAAATCGAAGTCATAGGTTCGAATCAACTTTTTTTTTATTTTTTAAATGAATTGTTTTAATTAAATCAATAAAAGGCAATAATGTTTAAATTATTTTTAATAAATTTTAAAAATATTTTTGGCATAATAGATATTTATATTTTGGAGAAATTTCCAAAAATTATAGTTTTTTGAGAATATTAGGTTTCTTTAATTAGGAAATGAAAGGGTATTTATTTTTAACGGTTTTTAGTGACTTTTTTGTTTTGTTTTTGAATTACATAGACTCTTGGATCATATAATTTTTTTCTAAAACTAATTGGATTGGCATAAAATACTTTTCGATATTCTAAACGCAAAATTTAATTAAAAGTACGCTGCACGCTAAGTTTGTGAAAAATAGAAACATAAGTTAACCTTTTTTATTATTTTCGGTGATTTTAATCGAAAAGTAATTTGAAAATTACTAGAAAATAAATATTCATTGTTTGTTCGTTCGTTTTCGACTGCTTTTGGCCGCAATCACTGGGCAACTGGACTTCGCTAATTCGCATACATATTATTATTTTTCTCTCAGTTTTTTTTGTATCTTATCTTGTAATCTTTTGTAGTAAAATAAAAAATGTAAGATTAAAATTTGCAAAAATGTGAAAGAAGCTTAACTTTCTTTACAAAGCGCATTGAAATGATTTGTGTAATTTTCATATACATAAAAAATCAGCAAAACATGGTTTTGCTTGCTCCGCAAATTACACGAATTAACTATTGTAAGCTCGATCGATGGCTGTAACCTTAACCTTTTGCGAATTGCCCACAAGCTGGTATAAATTACTTAATGGTCCATTGTTTATTTAGATTCTGGCAAAAAAGAAAGTTATAATTTTAACTTCTTTTTTTGTCAAAGTGCAATAAGTAAAATCATCAGGAAAGTTAATTAGCTTCTGATCAATTGAAGAAAACAAATAAAATTAGACCGAAAACCTAACTTTCTTTAGATTTTTGCTAAAAAAAAGTTTCAAAGGCTTACACATGTTTCAATTTTTAGGATTTCTTTATTTAAAATTAAGTGATTAAAATAGACACGAGTGATAAGTTTGCTCGGGAAAAGCTTTGATTTTTTTAAAGTCAATGCAACTTTTTCGAAAAATTATTAAAACATAGGAATAAATGCGACTGTCAATTTTGTATTTTTTAATAGAACAAATAAGATCGCCGGCGGGGCTTCTAGTATTATAATTATTGTTGCAGACGGCTCAAGAGATTAGTGCACAGTATTACTATGTAAAAAAACACGAGGCTGTTCAGGAAAAAAAACTTTTAGACGGTGGAAGAGATTAATTTAATTTTAATTGATTTTGCTTTTAGACGGCTAATGAGATTAATTTTTTTATTAGTTTAAATAAATTATTTTATATGTTACCCCGAAACAAACAGCCGCACCGTCTTCGATTTTTAACAGTTATAAAAATTTTTGTTGGACAATTAATAATATTTAAATTTTTTGCTTAAAATACCTCTTTTTAAACATGTTTCAAAAATCAATAGAAAAATTTAATAAAAAGCTTCAAAAATTTTGTAACTGACCTTATAATTATTTTTTTTCTCATTTTACACCAAAAGATTTTTTACATTAAAAATCTTGTCGACTCTACTACGAGTTGGCTTCTTAATTTTATCTAATCAAGAATAAAACAAAAATTTAAATTTTTACCGTGTTTTTTATCTTAATTTTTTTAATTTACATATAAAAGACGATTTTTTAATAACAGAAATTTGATAAAGAAGTTGGATAATAAAAATCGAAGACGGTGCGGCTGTTTGTTTCGGGGTAACATATAAAATAATTTATTTAAACTAATAAAAAAATTAATCTCATTAGCCGTCTAAAAGCAAAATCAATTAAAATTAAATTAATCTCTTCCACCGTCTAAAAGTTTTTTTTCCTGAACAGCCTCGTGTTTTTTTACATAGTAATACTGTGCACTAATTTCTGTTTAGTTTCTTCATAACGGGTTATGGTCAAGAAGAAGATAATGAATGCTCAAAACATAAATATCCTCGAGTAAAAGAAACAAATAAAAGTGAGTAGCAGATTACAAAGTTTTTCATTCCTCAAAATGCAACCAATGAAAGCTAGCCGCCAAAATCAAAGCAAAACGATTTCGTGAATCAACAAACATCTTGTGGTTCTAATAATGATGAAGCTTATTAAGCAATTGATATTCCCTCGTTTCATCTCCTCATTGTTTAAGAAAGACACAAAAATAAAAAAAAGCATTTATTAAAAATTCATAACAACAAATTTCCCGAACGGGATAAAGAAACAAAAAAAATGCTTAGTCAAATAGGCCAAAGCCCATGTCTTCATCGGATTCTTCTTTAGCTTCTTCCTTCTTTTCTTCTTTTTTGGCAGGAGCAGCAGCGGCAGCAGCAGGAGCAGCAATTGCGGCGGCGGGAGCAGCACCAGCAGATCCAACACCAGATGAAATGTTTGAGATGAGGTCCTAAAAAATGAAAGAATAAGCAAAGTTCAAAAAAGTAAAAAAGAGAAACTCACTTTAACATTGATTCCTTCAAGAGCTTTAGCATAGAGACTTGGCCAGAAAGGTTCCACTTGAACACCAGCAGCAGTGAGGATGGTTTGAATTTTTTCACCAGTGATTGCGATACCTTCATCTTCAAGAATCAAAGCAGCATAGATGACAGCAAGTTCATGTTGAGAAGCCATTTTGATGAGTACACGTCGCGTAAAGATAGCCTTGGCTCAGAAAGAGAACGATGTACCTATAAAAAGGAAGGTAAAAAGTAAAAACGAAGAACAAAAAAGCAAAACACAAAGAGAAATCAAACGGTAGATAAACCGGTAAATCAATAAGGCAAAAAACACATGTCAAGTTAATAACGTTCTTTTATTTAACAAAATAATAACAAAAAACTCAATTAGGCGACAAGGATGCAGGCTCCACCAGCTTTCTTGATCTTTTCTTCAGCAGTATGAGAGAAGTACTTTGCTTTGACAATAACAGGTTGCTTTGGCAGGAGACCTTTTCCAAGAACTTTGTGATATCCAGCATTGAGAACATTGATTACTGGAGCTTTATCTTTGACATCAGCATATCGTTTACGAGTTTCTTCACTGACGAGAGTCCATAGCTTGTCGAGATTGATGGTTGGACAGTAAAGTTGATTAGCATGAACATGGAAATTACGCATACCAACCTGAAAATTAACAAGCATAAGTAAGAGTAACAGAAGAAATACAATATTATGAAGAATGTCTCAATGTTTACTATCAAACTCCGGTGATAAAGCACTCGGTGCTAGCGAATACAATGAATTTTACTATAGCATGGCATGGAACCGTATAACTCATCAAAGGAATTATAAAGATAGATTCATGCAAAAGATAGGAAGGAAAATAAACTCACTTTTCCAAAATACCCAGGATGGTATTTGTCGAAGTTGATACGATGATGATGTTGGCCACCAGCGTTACCACGACCACCAGGATGCTTGCGATGTTTACCAACTCGACCATGACCATGGGAGACGTGTCCGCGAAGCTTGCGGGTCTTTCTTTTGGTTGTTGCCATCCTGAAAATGAACATATGAGTAAAGATAAATATAATAAAAGTTAGTGAAACACGGCATAATCACGAATATGAATAGGAATAAACAAGTATGCAAATGAGAACAGTTTAAAGTTAGTGAAGAAATGTAAGTAAAGTTAGTGAAACTCGACATAATCCCGGATGAATGTAAAATAAATGATTGAAAGTGGACGTAAGCAAGTTCGTAAAAAAGAGGAAGTTAATTCAAGATGGTGATATAAAAAAATTAGTTAGAATGGATAAAAATCAGTTGAAAAATAGACAATTTTAGGAGAGGAAGAAAACTTTGAAGAAAAAAGTTAGAACAAAAACTTTGACTTTTTTTTTGAAAGCAGCGAAGAAATGGGATCTTTTGGTTGCGTAGCTTTTTTAACAGTGTTCAAAAAATATAACACGCAGCCAACTTTCGTACATTTTGCCAATATCAACCAAAAAAGTTTCAAAGTCTTGAAAGTTGTTTGTTGCATTCTTTTTTTTTGATTCAAATCTTCAATGCTTTGTCAAAATCTTTCCTAATTTTCAAAGCTTGATTCCTTTTTTAAACTTCATCATGCCCATCATCTTCATGTTGCTTTATAACCTTCGAGCTCATTTTTTAATCTTTTTTCCGCGTTCTTTTGTCATCATTTTCCACTAAAACTTCCATGATGCAATCCATTTTTTCAGAATCATGTCGGCTGCTGCTCAAAAACTTTTTGGAAGACTTGGTTCAGTTGGTCTTGCTGCAGCTGTTATTGGTGGTGTTGCTCAAAGTGCTCTTTATAACGGTATGTTTTTCTTTTTGCCTTTCTTTCTTCCTCATATTCATTCTTTTTCTTTTTAGTTGATGGTGGACAACGAGCTGTTATCTTTGATCGTTTTTCTGGAGTCAAGGATGATGTCGTTGGTGAAGGAACACACTTCCTAATTCCATGGGTTCAACGTCCTATTATCTTTGATATTCGTTCAACACCAAGAGTTGTTACAACTATCACTGGCAGCAAAGGTACACTTCATTCTTCTTCTTTTTTTCTTACATTTCACTTGTATCATCATTTTTCAGATCTTCAAAATGTTTCAATAACTCTTCGTATTTTGCATCGACCAGAACCATCAAGACTTCCAAATATTTACTTAACAATTGGTCAAGATTATGCTGAACGTGTTCTACCATCAATTACAAATGAAATTTTAAAAGCTGTTGTTGCACAATTTGATGCTCATGAAATGATTACTCAACGTGAAAGTGTTAGCCAACGTGTGTCACAAGAACTTCAACATCGTGCAGCTCAATTTGGTTTCTTACTTGATGATATTTCCATTGTAAGTTTGATTCCATTGTTCTTTCTTGCTATAGTTTTTGCGAATGATGATATCGAGAAGCATTGAAGCTATCACACATACTAATTTCTTGTGCTAGCAAATGTAGCTAACACTTTGATCTGACGCTTAGCTTAACGAACTTTTAGTTTTTTACTTTTGACATTACTTATGCTTTCCTTTTTTAGACACATCTCTCTTTTGGTCGTGAATTCACTGAAGCTGTTGAAATGAAACAAGTGGCTCAACAAGAAGCAGAAAAAGCTCGTTACTTGGTCGAAAAAGCTGAACAAATGAAACTTGCTGCTATTACTACCGCTGAAGGAGATGCTCAAGCTTCCATCCTTCTTGCAAAAGCTTTTAGTGAAGCTGGTGATGGTTTAATTGAACTTCGTAAAATTGAAGCTGCTGAAGATATTTCAAAGCTCCTCTCAACAGCAAAGAATGTTGCATATCTTCCGGCTGACCTCAACGCTCTTATGCAACTTCCACAATGATGATGATGGTTATAATAATACCTTGAATATTCAGTAGTTAATTTTATTCTATTGTTAATTTAGACGTGATTAGGTTTCTTTCTTTAAATGTCATATTGTTTTGTTGATGATGCTTGTGAAGGGTTATAAAAAACTTATATTTATCTTTTGTGTCACTTTTCTTTCTCTCTCTGGTTATTATACCTATTTGAATACCATTTTTATTCTTGTTTATTAGTTAGTTTTACTTTGTTTGGTTTAGGTATATTCAAGATGGCACTATCATGTCGTTTTTATTCCAATCTGCTCCCCGATCTCGAAGATACCGTTATGGTCAAAGTTGTCAAAATTGCTGAAATGGGCGCCTATGTTACTTTGCTAGAATATGATAACAAAGGTTTGCTTGAATTCACATTTTCTTTTCTAAATTTAACTTTTTTTATTTTCAGAAGGTATGATTCTTCTCTCTGAACTTTCTCGTCGTCGTATTCGTTCCGTCAACAAGCTTATCAGAGTTGGAAGAACTGAATGTGTTGTTGTTATCCGAGTAGATAAAGATAAAGGATACATTGATCTTTCAAAAAGAAGAGTGGATCCTAAAGATGTTGCGCAATGTGATGAACGTTATGCTAAAGCAAAAGCTGTCAACAGCATCGTTCGACATGTAGCTGATCAACTTGGTTTTACAACAAGTGAACAATTGGAAGATTTGTATGAGAAAGCTGTATGGTATTTTGATAGAAAAGGAAAGAAGAAAGCAGCAGCTTATGATTACTTCAAAAAGGCCTTAACGTTAGTTTCATTCCATTCTTATTACACCTTTTAAACTTAATGTTTTAGAGACTCTACAGTTTTCGATGAATGCAATTTGACTGCTGATATCAAATCAAAACTTCTTGAAGACATCACAAAGAAACTTACTCCTCAAGCTGTGAAAATTCGTGCTGATTTTGAAGTTAGCTGCTTTGCTTATGAAGGTGTGGAAGCTGTAAAAGAAGCTCTTATCGTTGGAAAACAACATTCATCAGAAAATATGCCTATAAAAGTGAGAACTCCTTTAACATACTATAATAATTCATCGTTTTTTTAGATTAATCTTATTGCTGCTCCATTATTCGTCATAACTGCTCAAACAATGGAAAGAGAAGAAGGTATCAAGAAAGTTGAAAGCGCCTTGGATGATATCAAAAGCAAAATCGAAAGCTATCATGGTACTTTCAAAATCGTTATGGCGCCTAAAATTGTTACTGATCTTGATGACGAAGAACGACATCTGCAACTTGAAGAAGATGATGATGAAGAAGGTGGAAGTTCAGCTGGTGAAGATGATGAAGGTCTTGTTGCACCCAAAGGACTCAATGAAGAAGCTGATGCAGAAGAAGCGAAGAATCAAGGGAAAACTGTTGATGATGACGATGATGAAAGTGATTGAATCAAGCCATCGTACAATTGAAAAATCTATCTATCTAATTTGTTGATTTCTTTTGTTTTTTTTGTTTTATTGCACTTGTAAAAGTAATTTATAATAAAGTTTTAATTTATCATTTTGTTTGTTTCTTTTACTTTGCTTGTTTCGATTGTCTGTGTTTGATAAAAAGCGACGATATTAAAGTAATTAATGATGTATTTTGTCAAACAAACATCAAACATTGTAACATGCTGCAATGAGCACTGATTTTCCCTATCCTCTTTGAAGCCATCAGCTTTTGAACCCAATTTCAATCTTTTTTTATTGTTGTCTTATGTATGTATGACGAGAAAATGAGCATCTTACAGTTACAATTTTGCTTTGAACAATAAAGCTTACTAACTTTTTTGTAGCAAATTCGGCGCAATAAAAGATTTGGCAATGCTAATGCTTTAACATTGTAAAAGGTTAAAGAAAAACAAAATTTTTTTCAATATTTTACAATATGTTCTTGGTATGTATTTATGCAGATGCTCTTTTCACAGAATGCCGCCCATTTTAGCATTGATAGCAAGTATTTAGAGAGATTTCAAAGTATTTCATGATTTAATTTTTTCGTCATAAAAATTAGAGTAAACCATAGCTATAAAAATCACAACATCCGGATGCTGTATCTCGAAAAAAATCACACTTTTCTGTAAACGGTGCTCATCATCTGCAAAACACCAACATAAGAATAACAAACAAGAACAACAAGTTATTTATTTAATTTAAAGAAAATTACACACATATATTATTATAACAACAAAAAAATATCAGCTAATTTCACCTTCTTCTAATGGAGCTTTCATAAGCTTTGAAGGAATTGATGAAACTTTATCATGACCATCTTCTTTAATTTGATCAGCACTAGCTATTGAAGCTTCCCGACGAGGTGTTGGTGGATTACTATATGATGGTGATCGACGAGAGGAAGATGAAGCATGGCGAGATTCGCGACTTCTTGAACGAGTATGTAATGATGGCGTTGGTAGATTATTGGATGAAGGAGATCGACGAGAAGGATGATGAGATTCACGACTTCTTGAGCGACGATAAGAATGTGATGACGATGAATGGTTGTGATTTCTATTTGAATTTGGAGAGCGAACATCATTTTTAGCGGGAGAACGTTGAGTTGGATAGCGTTCTGAAGATCGACGAGAATGATGGCGGTCAGGAGAATAATCGCGATGAGAAGAATGTTCATACGATGATTGATCACGATGATATGGTTTTGGAAAAGGATATCTTCCTCGAAATGATGAAGTACGATAACAACCACGATCATTATGGTAACCACGAGAATATCCACGATCACTTTGATATCCACGAGAGTAACAGTTAGAAGATGGTGAACGACTTTGAGATGTTGAAAGATAAGAAGATGGAAGATTAAGATTTCGAAGATAACTTTTGTAGGTTTTATCAGTTGCAAAATTTACACAAATCCTAAAAAATAAATGTATGAAAATCTGGTTTTAGCTTTTTATGGATCATTGTAATGGATTATTGAAGCTAAAGCAGCCATATGATAACAATATTCTTCCATTTCAAGTCTAATAACAGTTCCAAAATTTTTCAAACTTACTTCTTTCCACCAAATAAAGTTCCATTAAAGTTTTCATATACTCTTTTAGCATCTTCTTGCTCTTCAAATTCAACAAAAGCATATCCCATCTTGATATCAATATCCTTGATTTTACCATTGCCATCAAAAAGATCTTGAATATCATCACTTCTTGCTTCATAAGAAATATTACCAACATAAAGTCGGCAATCCATATTACGTTCCACTAAAAAAAGGTACAAAATGTTAGTCGAAAGTTTGCAAACATAAAAGAAAACTTACTTTTTCAAGAGTTGATAAAACAGTGGATAACGCAACAACAAAAAAGCGAAGAGCGACAAAAAAAATTCATGAATGAAGATGATGCAAAAAAAAGTCCTAAAAAACTTATGCAAATTTTAAGTGTAAGTGAAAAATTTTTGCGTGATTCCAAATGCACAAAAAGAAAGTGCAAACACTTTTTGCGGCAGTAATTTCCTCAAGCTTCAAATTAATTAAGGATTAGTTATCAAATAAAAATAAATTCATAAAAATAAGTAATCACAATAAAATAGGCATCTTACTGTAGCAATTGAGCTTCGAACAATAAAGCTTATTAAAATTTTTGTAATACATTAAGGTCAATAAAAGATTTGGTGGTGCTAATACTATTGATAGCCCTTAACATTATAAAAAGCTAACGAAAAACATAAAAATAATTATAAACAAGCAAAGTTTTAGAATATTCTTACAGATGCATCTTTTTCCAAAGAAAAAGCTACCTACAAAAAAATTTTTGGCAACATGGAATAAACGCTTTCATTTGTGAAAGTTCGCGCAAATGTTTGATTTCAAAAACGTTTCTTCATCTTTCAAATTGAAAAATTGATGTTTGAACTTTTCCCATTGTTTTGTTGAAATTAGTAATGCTTTTTGAAGCTTGTTCACCCATAAATTCAAGTTATTCAAGTTTATTTTCAACTCGAATAAATGATTATGAAGAAGCTTTAGTTTCAAAACGATGCAGCTTTTTCCAAAATTTCGATGTGTTTACATTGGTAAAATATTTTTCTTTTGAATTTTACTCTTATCAAAAGCTATTTTAGGTTTCTGATGATATTGATACAATTGATCGATTGATGTCAAGATGCTTGAAACCTAGAATTCCTGATAAAGAGCGAGAAGAAATTATGGAGCTAATTCAAAACATAGGAATTTCGTCAAAGTTAAAACAAAATGAAATTGCGTATCAGCGTTGCTGTGCTGCATTATGGCAAATTGGAAAGAAATATTCACCATTAGTGATAGCAAAAAATAAACAAGTAATAATTAAACCTTACAATGAAGGAATCTTACTATAATTGAAATTTTAGGAGTTGACTATTGACTTTCATTTACGCTTGAAACTATGGAATTTTATTTATCGATTATGTTATACCTATGGATCATCAACAGCTGCAAGTGGAATCTTTGATTGTAAAGAAGAAATCTTTATGGAGATACTGAACCTCATTCAATTTGGAAATTTACTGAAAGTTGCTGAATTTCATGTATGCTCGAAGGCTGTTAAAATATTCATAACATTACAATTTTAGGATCGAGCAATTCCTTGTTCTTGTGTTGAAACATCATGGAAACTTATCGAATCACATAATTCTAACTTTGCTAAACTTCTAATGGATGTTCTTCAAACCAAAACCTTGCCGTCTTCAATTGATCATCAGTTTGCTATTTCTGCGTTCAATTATGTTTCAAAGAAAGCATCTCCAAAACTGTATATCAAAGTCTTTTATAAACTTTTCCCTTCATTTTTCAATGATTATGCTGCAGCTGGACGGATTCTAAAGTATCTTCACTCAAGGATGTCAACCTTTTCACCTGAAATATATGAAAATCTGATCGAATGTTTTGGAGAAAATCTAACGTTTATTGAATACTGTGAACCGCTTTTGAATGATTTTGTCAAACAACTTAACAATGTCAAAGATTCGATTACTGTAAGTTCCCTGTTTCATTGATCCTCAATATCAACGATATGTTTTTAGGCTAACCATTTTCCAAACACTTTCTCTTCAATATCTGAAGCAATTGATGAATATTCTTTACCACCAAAAATGTCTGATGATCAATTTCAATTATTCCTTCGATTACTTGTTAAAGCTGTAAATGATTCAAAAGTAGCTGATAACCTTGTTCCATTGCTTGAAAAATATTGGGGACAAGTGAGGGTGCCGAGAATTTATTCATTCTATTTGATGTCATTAGCTATCGTTGCAAAAGCTTTGAATCCTAAACTTGTTTTATCTCAAGTCTGCAATCTGTTTGGTGATGATATTTGTCCTCGAGAAACTCTGTGGCTTCGATTCTATGTGCTTCAACGATGCGTGCCTTCTGAATTCAAGGAAGTATTCAATCAACTGAAACCAAAACTGATAGTTGCATCAAACTTTTCTTTCTTCATTGAAGCTTTCTCCTGCACTGTTGCTCCTTATGCTCGTCCAAATTCAACAGAAGGCTCTCTGTTCTTGAATCTTTTCTCCGTTGAATTTATACGAAATTTGAAAACCGACGAAATTCCAAAGTTTATCAAAGGCATTCACAAACTCTCACCACTTCCATCTCATGTGTTTGAACTGTTTCAAAAAGAATTTTCCATCGATGTCACTTTTGCTGCTAACTTTTTCGCTTATCAATCTTCTCAATCTAATATCCCTTCAATTGATGAAAAAGTTTTTAGACAAAAATTTGTTACATGTGATTTTGTTCAAAGTCTTTTTGAAGCCATCGTAAGGAAGAATACCCGTCTCTTGCCAAATAATGGGGTATTTGGTTATCAAATGGCATTGATTTTTTGTTTTACTCCATCATTTATCAAAACTTCCAATGGAAAGGGTATGTTTTATTCTCAAGTTTTTAACCATATAACTGTAGATATCTTTTTTAGAGAATTTTACAAAGTTTTTCAATCTTATTTCAAATGGAAGCGTTGATTCGATTCAAAGCTGCAAACAAGCTATTTACGCATTGGATTCTGTATGTTTATTTTACTTGTTTTTGTTGGCACTTTTTCTTGTTAGCGTCGTCACCAATGCAGAAGCTTTGTCATTGTTATAATTTCATCAATTTTCAGTCTCTGAAATCCAACACTCAATTATGCTCAAAAGTTTATTCAAAATGGATTTTCGAAGTTATGGATCAAAATGTTAAAAACAATAATGGTGAAGAGCTTTATGGAAGAAAATATTTTTAAGTCTTTGTTTTTCAGATTGCATCTCAAAATCATGTGAGCTTATTTGTGAAATTTTATCTACAGAAAGCTTTAAAATCGTATCACAAATGTTTCTGAAGACTCTGAAATCAATAAATGAAATGCCTCAAGTTTACATTATTAGAAATTTTGTTGAAAAATATTTGGTTAGTTTTTTCCTTATTGCATACATACTTACTTTTAGCATTTGGTTTTATAGATTCAAACAGATTTGGCTGACACAGATTTGCATCGAGAATTATTGAGAAAGCTGATATCAATGAAATTAACTCCATATTTCTTAGATAAAAACAAAGCCTTCGTTGAAAAGATCGAAGCAAATCTCAAATCAAAGCTTGAAAACCTTGATTTCTAGCTTTCCATTGTTTTATTTATTTTTATTGTTCATTGTTAAATAAATTATTGTTGATTTTCATTTTTTACATTGATTGACTTTTTTTGTATCAAATTTTTTCTTACAGTTATTCCAAAGAAGCATTTGTTAAGTTCCATAATTTGCGCTTTACTACGCCTTACTTGTGCAATAATTTCGATGCAATTTTAATGTCAAATCGATAATTTATGTATGATACAGTTACAACACAAACACAATAGAAATATTACTTCTTGGTTTTAATCTAACATGGGAACAAAGGGAATAGTATCATAATTCACGACCATTACAGAAGATAACGGCGGTCATTGACTATAAAGGAATGAGCATTTGGTGATTGTTTATATAGTGGTTGTTGCTAATCGTCGATTACTGATTCTTCATGACTCGATAACGCGGCGTTGATGTTTAGACTGTAAACACAATGTTTGATGAGTTCAGTCATTTGGTTATGAGTCTTCTCCAAGGAATATTATGTAAAAGTGCATCGCCATTGGAGGTAAATTCAGTGTAAAATGTTTGCAGTTGGCCATTGTACAACAAAGGAGTATGATGTAAGGCCATTTGAGACGTGAGGATACAAAGTAAAGTATGAAGTTACTCATACCGCTATTGCTTGCAGCCACGAAATGTTAGTAAGGAAGCGATGTTATTGTACTGGTTATTTTTAGAGCGATGCAAAGGAAGTACCAAACACAGTTTATAAATAAGAACTTTATTTTACTTAAAATTATTTTATAAATAACAGCAAACAATAATTACAAAGAATAAAGTGAAATACAATGTAAGAATAAGTAGTAAAAATAATTAGCTAAACATTAAATAATATTGTGTAAATCATGATCTTCAGGAGAAGGCAAAGGTGATGCAGGCAGAGCTTCTTTCATTTCAGGTTCATTTGCAGCAGATACAATCACTTCGCTTTTAGCTATTTCTTCATCAACAAAATCAGAAAGTTGTTGAGCAAGTTCAGCTGCCTTAAATTTCTGCCAAAAATGATCCAAGCTTCCTTGATATTTATGGACGACATATTCGTTTAAAACTTCTTTCGACTGAAAAAAGAGATGATTAATTACGACACAGTGAAGAAAATGTGGAAAAAGAAAGATACCTTTGAATCATAATCGAGCAAGCTAATAACAACTAAAGAATGGTCATAAGCATGATCTTCATCAAGGATCATCTTCAAGAAAGCTTGCTTGAGCATAACAAATTGTTGAGATGACGAAAAAGTCGGTTCTTGCATATTCTTCAATGATATAGCAGGCGTCGCAGCAAGTGGAGTGCTAGCTTTAGCGAGTTCTTCAAGAAGGTGATCAACTTCTCCGACGATGGTTTCATTTTCAGCTGAGAGATCATTGTAAAGTTTTTGAACACGAAGCAGAGTTTGTTCTTTTTCTTCAAGTTGAATCTGAAAAATATGAAATAAGAATGAAACACTAAATGCGTTTGACAAAGAATATTGATACAATAAGGAGAAAATAAACTAACAGAACATTCGGAAAGATGCAATTGCAATTGTTTAGCCTTTTCAGCATTTTTTCTTGCTTCTTGATTAGCATTTTGAACCATTTTCTTTAGCTTATTCATTTCTTCAGAATCATATAGAGTTGTCATCAACGTTTCTTTCTTTTCGATTTCAGCTGAAAGCTTCAAAATTTCTTCTTCTTTAGTCTTCATATCATCATTCAGCTTTCGGCAATATTCTTTCAATTTTTGATGAGAATCTTCGAAATTTCCGAGCTTGTTTTCCAATGCCCTTTTCTTTTCTTTGACAGCCTCATATTCTTGAGTGAAACGAGCATCATTTTGTTGAAGTTGATCCTAAAAACTAAAGCGTTAAAAGGAAAATATTAACAAACACATACTTTAAGATTTTCACATTCTGATACAGCTTTATTACGTTCCTCGGTAACTCGTTTTAAATCTTGTTCAAGCTTTCCACGATCAAGACGCATAGCTTCCAATGACGAGTTCTTAGCTGTTTCAGATTCTTTCAAAAGATTACTCTCTTGTTGAAGGTTATTAAGTTGATCCTAAAACTCACAAAATGAACGAAAGCAATCTACAATACAATCAAACAAACTTTGAGAAGTACACACTCAGAAACAGCTTTAATACGTTCACCCGCAACTTCTTCCAAGTCTTGTCCAAGTTTTTCACAAACAGTATGCATAGCTTCAGCATTGGATTTGAAAGTGGCTTCAGATTCTTTAAGATGTTCGTAAGTTTGATGGAGGTCGTCAAGTTGATTCTAAAATTAAGATATTAACAGAGAAATGTAAGTAAATTCAAACCTTAAGATTTTCACATTCATACACAGCTTTATTGCGTCCATCAATAGCGCCTTGCAAATCTCCTTCCAGCTTTTCACAATCAAGACGCATAGCTTCCAATGAAGAATTTTTGGCTGTTTCAGATTCTTTCAAAAGATTACACTCTTGTTGAAGGTTATTAAGTTGATCCTAAAACTCACAAAATGAACGAAAGCAATCTACAATACAATCAAACAAACTCTGAGGAGTTCACATTCAGAAACAGCTTTAATACGTTCATCTGAAACTTCTTCCAAGAATTGATCAAGCTTTTCACGATCAAGACGCAAAGATTCAGCATTGGATTTGAAATTTGCTTCCGATTGTTTCAGATGTTCGTAACTTTGATGAAGGTCAATGAGTTCATCCTGAAAACAAACTAATAAGTTAGAAATGTAAATAAAACAAACCTTAAGATTTTCACATTCAGAGACAGCTTTATTGCGTTCTTCCACAGCTTCTTGTAAACCATCTTCAAACTTTTCACGAATAATTTGCATATTTTCAGAATTTTCTTTGTACGTTGCTTCATATTTTTTCAATTCTTCGTTTTCGTTTTGAAGTTCTTCGATGCGTTCTTCGAGAGAGGTTATTTGCTTTTGCTTTTTATGAACCATATTTTCGCAGTGTCTCTAAAACAAAATGAAAATGTAAAAAAGAAGAGAGAATCAAAGAGATTTCTTCCAATCCCAAAATATTGTCATAAACCACGAAATGCCAATTAGGCTTACAGCAGTTATCTGATACCGTAATTGATGTCACAATAAAATCCATTCCAAAGAAGTTTATTTTAGGACAAAGTTTAAAAAAAATTGCAAGTAATAGTAGCTAAAGTTTAACCTTACAAACTTGTAATACATCAACAACTTTTGCTATAAAAAGTTCTTGTAAAAAAACTTTATAAAAATAAACTTACTCTTTGATACCATAAAATAGTACTTCCAACTAAAATAGCTATGGTAAGCATCATTAACTCCAAAAATGACATCATCATGAAAAATAATAATAAAGTTTGATGAAGATGAAATAAAAAAAATGTAAAGATTTTTATTTTATGTTTGAAGTAAAGGAAATGCTCATGCAAATTTTACATTGTCTGGCGAGCGTTATCAAGCGAAAATATTTTTTGCTCCTTCGAAGCTTATTTTTCCTTGTATTTTCTCCAACTTTGCTTCTTTAAAATTGTTTGGATAAACATGCAAATAATTTTATTTTGATTATCTTTTGCAAGTAATGTAAAAAATGGATTAACTTTTATTTTAGCGAATATGTACATATGTAAAGAAGCACATAATTTTATAAAAGAATTGTATAATTTTTTTTTTGAAACATTGCATTATTCTCCAAGATGATAATATTCTTTTATTTGTGATGGTGTTAGTGCTTTTATGGAAGAATGTTGAAATATGGATTCATAGTTGGAATTGTTAATAAAAGCAAAGATAGTGTATTCTGCAATTTTTTGGTAGGAGAAATATAACTTTGTACAGAATAATATGTGGTTCAGCATGTGTTTATTTTTCGGAGACTTTGAATAACAAAAAAATGGTTAAAAAAAGAAAAGAATGTGATGAGTGTTTTATTTCATGAAAACCGTCAACGAAGTCTTTCTTATTTCACTTTCCAATGCCTCTTTGAAGGCTGCTCCAGCTCCAAGATCAATTTTCAAAAAAACATATCCATTTGTTTCCATGTTTTCCTAAAATTTTAATGGTAAGCAAAATTTTGGCTCATCCATAAATACCTTTAAGAATTCGACTAAATGATTGGAAGCAAAAATTTCTGGAATTGGGAAGAATTATATCGTAATTAATTTGGTAGGTAATTGAATTTTTGAAAAGATTTCTGATGAATTTGCATTGAAGAAATGAGTTTGGATCCTACAAAAATATTCTTTAGCTCTTTTGCTTCCAATTGAAAAGAGTTATTTGTTTCTTACCTTTTTATTGTTGCATTTGGAAATAAGCGAATCAAATCTTCAATTTGGAGGTTGCTTGTTTGATTGTTGTTAGAATTTATAATAGTAACATGGAATAAATTAGAAATTTTGATTTGTTCACAAGGTAACAAATTAAGTTCTTTAATAGTTAATCGTTGGAAAGAAAGCGTAGCATATTTAATATCATCACAATTAATTTTTTTCATAACATTTAAAAAAAGACTTTCATATTCTAATTTTGGTCGGATAAACAAAGTATCTGTTACTCGATATTTTTGAAAGTTGAAATTGTCCAAATCTTTTGATAAAGATACAAAGATTGTTCACAAAATATACGGGTTCAATTTCACGTTGAATTGAAAAACAAAGATTAAAGCAAAAAATTTGTTTTGATCGATAAAATAAATATTTGCATGTTTGAAACGGTGTATGTTTCACCACATTTTTGGGTGTTTCATAAATTTAAGCCATTAATGGAAGGGGTAAAGAGAAGCTTTGATTTTTAGGAAAATTTAATTTAAAATTTTTAAATTTGGTTGACAAAATACAATATTTCTTTGATTTATTCCGATTTCATTCTTTTTGACATCGCTCAACTTTTACAAAAAATCTTTATATTTAACTAAATCAACCCAAATAAAACAATTATTTTAAAAAAATAGGACAACAAAATGAAGGACTTTGAATGGAATAAAGTTTAAAATATAATCTAGTTCCACGTTTGCCAAAAAGATTTTTTTCAAGAAATTTGAATTTTGAACAATGAAGAGAGAGAACAGAATGTCTTTGATACGGAGGAATAAAAACTCTCTATGCCCTGTTAAAGTAAAGAAGACCCAATAAATATTGTCATCTTTGGAAATGAAGTTCGTACATAAATTTGAAAGGCTTCTTTAATGAAGTGATCGGCAGCAGTATTCAATTGAAAGGAAAGTTGACCATCTTCTTCGACATTTGCCTAAAGAAATTATTCTTTCTTTTTTTAAAATTTTTTGTTTAACAGAAACATACCTTTAAAAATTCACCAAAATCATTTAAACTTAAAGATAGCGGAATATCGCCCAATTGAAAATGGTTTAATTTAATCAACTGTACAATTTTCGCAATGTTTTTCCATGAGTTATCATTAAAAAAATAAGTTTTAATTCTAAAAAAAGGTTTATGAAATGAATGTCATATTGCTATGGAAAATAGGAGGTTTTATAAATATGTATAATCAATAAAAACAAGTTTTACCGGGCGCGACGCTAACTAATTTAAAGCTTTGGTTATATCTTGAATTTTCTTTTTACATAACTCTTAAAGTTTTATATAAAAAAAACATAGTTACATTTTTCTTTTTTACCTTTTTGTCGTTGCATTTGGAAAGAGGCAAATTAAATCTTCAACAGGAAGATGGATATTGTTTGCATCAAGAATAGTAACATCAAACAAGGAAGCGTTTTTAATATGATGACATGGCAAAAGATTCAATTCCTCCAATGTTAATTCTTGACCTTCTAGTTTGATATGTTTGATACCATCGCATTTGATAACTTTGATGATATCGGAAAAAATATTCTTTTTATATTTATATAAATCACTTGTGATATTTAAAGTATTGGTTATGTAATAATGCTTGAAATTGAACTCATCATTAAAACATATTGAATTCATGTTAAGTGACCGTTCACAAAATGTTGGTCCAGATTCACATTGTTTTGCAATAGTTAAATTATGACAAAGGATTTGCTTGCTTCGAACAAATAAATATTCTAATTCAAATCGAGATTCACTTAAGTCTTGTATCAAAGCTTGATACATGTTGTTCAGTATGTCAAGAAATCAAAATTTTTGAATTGCGGCAATTTTTTTTATTTTTCAATTAATTTTTATTTATTTTTTTAACCCTAAAAATGTATGTCGTTTTTAACTGGATGCCTCGAATAACGAGATATGAATCCACGAAGATTCATACTCATTAACATAGGTGTTTTTGATTGTTCAGAGCCACATAGCTCGATTTGAGCCTTATCTTTCACTAAACAAAGATGTTACCGTTTTTGTAGGTTTTTATGTGATTTATCACTTTTGATAAACAAATTTTTTTTAAAGCTTTCTTACTTATGAGCTTGGAATTATTTTTACTTTATTAAAGCATTTTTTGCTTTAAGTGTAAAAACATTAATTTTTGATGGCTTCCAAATCGTTACCATACGATCCGTTTTTAAAAATATCATTAAAAATGGATGTAAAAATGCATAAAAAATCATAAAAATAAGGCAATTTTTCTCTGCAATTTTTTTTCTTATTCAAAAAGTTTTAAACTAAATTTTATGTCTCTATGATTGCTTGATACACCAAATGAATAAATAATTTTTGGTTGAAGGTCATAAATGGTATGCGATTCAAAATCCTCTTGGCATTAATCCTTAAAAATTAAAAGAAAAATTATGGGATAAAAAAATCCATATGCTTTATTGAGCTCCGTAACTCAAAACGAGTTTCAGCAATATCTAAGCTTGATATATGTGTTCAAAAAAATGTTCATTGATTAAAGTACTTTCAACGGACGGAATCAAAAATCCTCTTGGGAATAATTTTAAAATATTTTATTAAAAATAAATGGTTCAAAAAAACTATATGTCCAATTCAAGCCCTAATTCAAAACGAGATTCACTAATGTCTTCTTCCTCTATGTCCATACATTATTGGTATGTCTGGAAATTGTTTTTTTTTTGCAGCCATTTCTGAAATGTCTTGTATTTGCATGAATTAATTTGAAGAAAAATAAATAAAAACAAGAAAAAATAAGATCTGCTGAAGGGGCAAAAAATATTTGTTTCATAATTAAGATTTCTAAAATCCTTCAACACTCAACAGACTGTTTTAGATTTTTTTGTAGTAAAAACATGCATCAAATATGTAAAAACATTAAAAAGAATTGGTCCAATTAATTATTGTGATAAATAAGAAATTTAAATAAGCCAAAAAAATCAAAAATTTTGTGATGTGTTGAGAAAGGTCGGGCCGGGTCGGTTGAGATTTTGAGATGAGATGAGATGAGGTGAGTCCAGGATTCGAACCCAGCGAAAATTCTGCAACGTCTTGCAAAAATTCCACTGCGCCAGAAAACCGGATAATAGATAATAACTTTTTTGGACTATATGAAAGTGAACTTTTTGTTGAGTTTTGAATTAAATTTTCAATTTTATTTGGGCAATTTTGAAAGAAAATAAAATAGTGGATTACCTAAATCATTTATTATATATTTTTTCTCATGTTTTTCAATCCATTTTCATTCCCAACTTCCTAATTCATTGAAGTTAGGAATATTTAAATTTATTGTTTTACACTTAAAAAAAATCTTTTATAGGGTTAAAAGCCTCGGCAAAAATCAATAAAATCCAAAATTAATTTTTCTGTTTTAAAAATTTTGTAGATTAACTATTTTACTAAATATTCGAACTCCACTTTTTTTTTCAATCATTGAGCTCATCAACAAGATATTTGGGTTTTAAATATGTAAATGAATAACATTAAAAAATATGCTGAATCACGTATTGAGTTACGGTGTTCAATAAAGCAGCATATGGATATTTTTATCCAAATATTTATTATATGAATTTTAAATATTATTCCCAACAGGGTTTTGAATCGCATACCAATTATGACATTCAATCAACATCCATAATTTATTAATGGACCTCCTCCTCTTCCTCTATCTATGTACACGATCACTTCGAGGTGTACGTAACAATAAATTGCTTCCAAATCGTCACCATAGGATCGGATTTGAAAGATAACATTGAAAATGGATGTAAAATAGCATAAAATATGATAAAAATAAAGCACTTTTCCTCTGGAATTTTTTTTCTTATTCAAAAAGTTTTTAATTAAATTTCTTGATTCAAAGCTTGATGCTTGTGTTCATTTAAACTTTAAAAATTCATATAAATTAATTTTTATTAAAGAAAAAATCCAAAGAAGTCAAAAAGCGAGTAAATTTTATACGCTGATTCCAAAAAACACAACAGTCGCCAACTTTTTCCTTCACCCAAAATAGTTACGTTCACCTCGAAGTGATCGTGTTCTTCAATTCCATTAATAAAAAATTAATCACATTTGAGGTGCTTCCCGTGTATGCGATTTAAAATCCCGTTGGGAATAATTTTAATATATTTAATAATGAATATTTAAAACAAAAAATCCATATCTCCTATTCAAGCCCTAATTCAAAACGAGATTCACTAATGTCTTCTTCCTCTATGTCCATACATTATTGGTATGTCTGGAAATTGTTTTTTTTTTGCAGCCATTTCTGAAATGTCTTGTATTTGCATGAATTAATTTGAAGAAAAATAAATAAAAACAAGAAAAAATAAGATCTGCTGAAGGGGCAAAAAATATTTGTTTCATAATTAAGATTTCTAAAATCCTTCAACACTCAACAGACTGTTTTAGATTTTTTTGTAGTAAAAACATGCATCAAATATGTAAAAACATTAAAAAGAATTGGTCCAATTAATTATTGTGATAAATAAGAAATTTAAATAAGCCAAAAAAATCAAAAATTTTGTTGTTGTTGTTGTTTTTGAGGTTGTTGTTGTTGGCGCCAGCCACCGCTGCGAATGCTTCGGTGGCTGGCGCGAACTGGGTTTTCGTTGACGCAAGGCATCTCTTTTTCAACTTGTGGCCGGCTTTCTGCGTATTTTTTCCATCCTATTTTTTTTTCTGCTTTCAGAATCGGGTTTCGGATAGTCGGATTACAAATGGGAACGATCTGACCACATTTTTCAGAATTTTATATAATCCCTTTGGACCAAAAGATCCTCTTTTGGATTTCCGTGAACGATGTTTATCCAATAAAGAGAGAAGAATGCGTCTTAATATTAGTCACAAAATTTTTACCTTCTTTCATTGAACCTAATCCTCTAGAAATACTCTCTGAAAGACTTGGCGAGTTTGATAAACTAATTTTTTATTAATTACATCTATGGCATTTGAATATTTCAATGGCAAAACAAACCATTTTCTTGAATGATTATGCACTCTAAAAATTACTCTAATAACATTTTTTTGTTTAATCAAAAATACAATATTATATTTATAATTAATTTCTTATCTTGCCCAAATACACCAGTGATCTGGTAACATTGTTAATTTTAAAGTACTTTTTTTTATAAAGTTCGTTGTTTTGCGAAGGTGATGTCATTTATTATATTCCACAGATATGGTTGGTTAGTTTGTAAATATTTTTTCTTACAAACTAAAGAAAAAAGGAAAATTACGAATAAATACAGATAGTTGTAGTAGCGGATGAGATAATTTCTATAGTGAATTGGCAGATTTGAGTATGCCATCAAACCTCTGTGTTCGTCTATCAATCAATTGATCCATCATAAAGAAATGTCTTACAAAAAATGCTTTGTTTTATTCGATTTAAAATCATGCTGTTGTTATAAAATGAAAAGAATAGCAACCGCCATCTGCTATACCTGCGTGTTCACAAAAAAACAGCATGACTAGAAACTCTTCCATTCATTTATGCTTGTGCAGCATTAATACTTGGACTATAAAAATTCTCTAAGGGCTAAATTGAGAGCGGCTAGTTAACTCTTTTCCCAAAAAACATTTTTTTTGATTGAAGAGATTTTTCAATGCACTAGTTCCTCAAATTAACGCGAAAAAAAATTCTTTAAGGGCATAATTATGTGTATTTGTTCGGTGTTGCATAACTGAAGATGTCAAAAAATTTTTTGTTTCTTCCTTGTTTTTAGTCCAACACCCATTAAACATAATTTCTTTCATAAAAATAAAGGCGCGATTTTTTTAAAAATAAAACTCTACCTTCTCGTTTACCAAAATAGAAAATTATTTTGAATTTTTTTGTTATTTTTTGGTTAAAAAACATTCTTTTTAGTGCTTCAACAATGAAAAATTTAAAGTTATAAAATAAAAGAAAATGGCGGATACAGCACTATCATATTCGTATGCTATTAATGAACTTGCAAATAAAGTATGGGGTGAAACAAAAGTTGCGGAAGTGAGAAAACATTTTGAAAAAGCAGCCCAAAAATTTACATTGATTCCTCGTGAATGGCGAGGTTGGGCAAGGTAAGATATTTTGATGTTTGTATTCATTTATTATTATTCTCTGTTTTGGATTATTTATTTTCCTTTGTTTCTAAACACTCTCAATAATTAGGTTAAAAAAAGGAGTAAAATTTTGTAGATTAACTATTTTACTAAATATTCGAACTCCACTTTTTTTTTCAATCATTGAGCTCATCAACAAGATATTTGGGTTTTAAATATGTAAATGAATAACATTAAAAAATATGCTGAATCACGTATTGAGTTACGGTGTTCAATAAAGCAGCATATGGATATTTTTATCCAAATATTTATTATATGAATTTTAAATATTATTCCCAACAGGGTTTTGAATCGCATACCAATTATGACATTCAATCAACATCCATAATTTATTAATGGACCTCCTCCTCTTCCTCTATCTATGTACACGATCACTTCGAGGTGTACGTAACAATAAATTGCTTCCAAATCGTCACCATAGGATCGGATTTGAAAGATAACATTGAAAATGGATGTAAAATAGCATAAAATATGATAAAAATAAAGCACTTTTCCTCTGGAATTTTTTTTCTTATTCAAAAAGTTTTTAATTAAATTTCTTGATTCAAAGCTTGATGCTTGTGTTCATTTAAACTTTAAAAATTCATATAAATTAATTTTTATTAAAGAAAAAATCCAAAGAAGTCAAAAAGCGAGTAAATTTTATACGCTGATTCCAAAAAACACAACAGTCGCCAACTTTTTCCTTCACCCAAAATAGTTACGTTCACCTCGAAGTGATCGTGTTCTTCAATTCCATTAATAAAAAATTAATCACATTTGAGGTGCTTCCCGTGTATGCGATTTAAAATCCCGTTGGGAATAATTTTAATATATTTAATAATGAATATTTAAAACAAAAAATCCATATCTCCTATTCAAGCCCTAATTCAAAACGAGATTCACTAATGTCTTCTTCCTCTATGTCCATACATTATTGGTATGTCTGGAAATTGTTTTTTTTTTGCAGCCATTTCTGAAATGTCTTGTATTTGCATGAATTAATTTGAAGAAAAATAAATAAAAACAAGAAAAAATAAGATCTGCTGAAGGGGCAAAAAATATTTGTTTCATAATTAAGATTTCTAAAATCCTTCAACACTCAACAGACTGTTTTAGATTTTTTTGTAGTAAAAACATGCATCAAATATGTAAAAACATTAAAAAGAATTGGTCCAATTAATTATTGTGATAAATAAGAAATTTAAATAAGCCAAAAAAATCAAAAATTTTGTTGTTGTTGTTGTTTTTGAGGTTGTTGTTGTTGGCGCCAGCCACCGCTGCGAATGCTTCGGTGGCTGGCGCGAACTGGGTTTTCGTTGACGCAAGGCATCTCTTTTTCAACTTGTGGCCGGCTTTCTGCGTATTTTTTCCATCCTATTTTTTTTTCTGCTTTCAGAATCGGGTTTCGGATAGTCGGATTACAAATGGGAACGATCTGACCACATTTTTCAGAATTTTATATAATCCCTTTGGACCAAAAGATCCTCTTTTGGATTTCCGTGAACGATGTTTATCCAATAAAGAGAGAAGAATGCGTCTTAATATTAGTCACAAAATTTTTACCTTCTTTCATTGAACCTAATCCTCTAGAAATACTCTCTGAAAGACTTGGCGAGTTTGATAAACTAATTTTTTATTAATTACATCTATGGCATTTGAATATTTCAATGGCAAAACAAACCATTTTCTTGAATGATTATGCACTCTAAAAATTACTCTAATAACATTTTTTTGTTTAATCAAAAATACAATATTATATTTATAATTAATTTCTTATCTTGCCCAAATACACCAGTGATCTGGTAACATTGTTAATTTTAAAGTACTTTTTTTTATAAAGTTCGTTGTTTTGCGAAGGTGATGTCATTTATTATATTCCACAGATATGGTTGGTTAGTTTGTAAATATTTTTTCTTACAAACTAAAGAAAAAAGGAAAATTACGAATAAATACAGATAGTTGTAGTAGCGGATGAGATAATTTCTATAGTGAATTGGCAGATTTGAGTATGCCATCAAACCTCTGTGTTCGTCTATCAATCAATTGATCCATCATAAAGAAATGTCTTACAAAAAATGCTTTGTTTTATTCGATTTAAAATCATGCTGTTGTTATAAAATGAAAAGAATAGCAACCGCCATCTGCTATACCTGCGTGTTCACAAAAAAACAGCATGACTAGAAACTCTTCCATTCATTTATGCTTGTGCAGCATTAATACTTGGACTATAAAAATTCTCTAAGGGCTAAATTGAGAGCGGCTAGTTAACTCTTTTCCCAAAAAACATTTTTTTTGATTGAAGAGATTTTTCAATGCACTAGTTCCTCAAATTAACGCGAAAAAAAATTCTTTAAGGGCATAATTATGTGTATTTGTTCGGTGTTGCATAACTGAAGATGTCAAAAAATTTTTTGTTTCTTCCTTGTTTTTAGTCCAACACCCATTAAACATAATTTCTTTCATAAAAATAAAGGCGCGATTTTTTTAAAAATAAAACTCTACCTTCTCGTTTACCAAAATAGAAAATTATTTTGAATTTTTTTGTTATTTTTTGGTTAAAAAACATTCTTTTTAGTGCTTCAACAATGAAAAATTTAAAGTTATAAAATAAAAGAAAATGGCGGATACAGCACTATCATATTCGTATGCTATTAATGAACTTGCAAATAAAGTATGGGGTGAAACAAAAGTTGCGGAAGTGAGAAAACATTTTGAAAAAGCAGCCCAAAAATTTACATTGATTCCTCGTGAATGGCGAGGTTGGGCAAGGTAAGATATTTTGATGTTTGTATTCATTTATTATTATTCTCTGTTTTGGATTATTTATTTTCCTTTGTTTCTAAACACTCTCAATAATTAGGTTAAAAAAAGGAGTAAAATTTTGTACTTTTTTAAATTTAAATTTTTTGAAGAACAACCTAAAATAATTTGTAGATTAGAGAGTGCCCGAAATTTTTATCCAGACTTTGATGAAACTAAATTAAAAATATATTGGAAAGTAATTGAATGTCAAGCTTTATCGTGTTTTTATCAAAAACCTATGCTTGATTTGATGGGAATTAAGCTAGAAAATTTTCATTTTTTGCATTCAGCTATTCTAAAACATGAAGAATATATTTATTCAGATTTTTATTATTTTGCAACTTCCACAGGAAGGCTTGAAAAAGTTTTGCGTTATCCTCATAAAGATCTGAAATATTTTTTGAATGAATGTGATATGATGTCATGTAAGTTATTACATTAAATTACTTTTTAAAACCTAGCTAAAACATCTCAAAAAAGTTTTATTGTCCATATATTTATTTTTTAGTGCAACCAATATCACCAAAAATTATGAAAAATTATAACAAAGCCGTTGAATTATATCAAAAAATTAAAAAGAAACCCATTGAAAAAATTGCTCATCTTTTGCCTCATGTTGATTTGGCAATTGAATGCATTGAATGGCGTCTTGGTATACGGCCTGATGCAATAAATGTTTGGAAATTTTATATAAAATTTTTAAAAAATAACCATTTGTTTCTTAAATTGCTTAATGTTTATTCTCGTTATTGTCGATTGTTTGTAGCTGATATGGAAACGAGAAAAGAATATTTGGATGAAATAAAACGATTGGATTCATTAGGGATGGATGTAACAAAATGGTGGATAGATTATATTGGAATTCTAAAGCATTTTGGTTCAGAAAAAACTGCATACAAATTAATTAAATTTATTAAATCCAAAGAACTAAATACATGGAATCCTAAATTAAGAAATTTTATTGAAAATTTATCATTAAAAAATGTTGACATCCCTCGAACGACTTTTATGAATGCTAAGCTCGAATTTTCAAAAGGTTTGATTTAAATTCAAATATCCAACAAAAAATCTTTTCATCTTTTAGAAACCATCCAACCAAACCCCACAAATATTTCTCCAAGCCAATTTAAGGAATTTTATTTATCCCAGAAACAAAGCTATTCTTTGCCTGCTCCATTAATGACTTATATTTACAAAACTGCAACCAATGATGTTAAATTTATTCTATTTCAAACTTGCAAAAATTTATTTTATCAAGGAAAACAAATTCATTGTCACAATCTTACCATTTCAAAGGAATGCAAAACAAAACCAACATTTTTTGAAAGATCACTTTTCATGAATCCAAAATATTTTAACGATATAAATTTCAAAAAATATTTTATTACAAACACTTTAAACATTTCTATTGATTCTTTTTATAATTCTCATAAAAATATTTGTTCAAAACTTATTAAAATTATTAAATTTGATGGTATTAAACATATTAAACTATGCGATCAAAGATTAACAATGAAAGAAATAAATCTTTTGTCATGTCACCAAATTAAAAGCGTTTCCTTGTTTGATGTTACTATTCTTGATTCAAACGATAACCATCTTCTTGCTGTTGAAGATTTAATTTGTTTGTTTCCAAATGCGATGACAAAAAGGTAAGAAAACTTTATATTGCCCATCTTTTTCTTGATTTCTTGGTGGTTCAAAAAAGAAAGCAATCATAATATTTTTGAGCTTATTTATCACATCTCTTTCTCTGAGTCATATCTTTCAATAAACTACAATTTTCAGAATTGAAACAAGCTTTTTCACAGAAAATTCTTCAGAAAGCTTTTCAAAAGTTCGACTTCCTGTTAAATTAAATCATTTAGGATTGTTTAAAATTCCAGATGCATTTGACTCAAATAATTTTGTTGAATTCTTAAAAGTTTGTATTTGCTTTAAAAAATATTTTACAATTGAATAAAATTTAATTTTTTAGACAAACGTTGAAAAAAATGCGAAAATTCATTTAAGCTTTCATCAAACTGCTGGAAATATTTTTAAAGTAGCTTTTGAAAATGTTATACGCCTTTCACTTTCAAAATTTAAATTTAAAATACTTATTGAATAATATACTTTTGCTTAATATTTAATTTTTCGCCTTCGGATGAAATATTTCCAAAGAATACCTACCCATTCTTGTATTTTTGTTTGAAATTGTTTTTTTGTCAATAAATGTATTTTATTTCCACACTTTATTGATTAGTAATAAAATAAAAAAACAAATGAATAGTTTCAAACAAAACTAAAGGTCATTTAAAAGAAGGAAAAAAAGGAAAGCAATAATTTGACTTTCTGGAATTTGATCAGCAAAAAAATTTGATGGAATGAGTCAAGTGTCCAGCCGATCACTCATAGAAAATTTAACCGAAACAGCGGGAGGCAAAAATTTATCCCCTACGGCGCAAGAGGAAAGAAAGAGAGAAATGAGGTCCGGATTTTATTTTCCAATAATAAAAAATATATATAAGAAAGCAAAGCAAAAAAAAGGGATCCAAAAATATGCAAAAATTTGATCGCAGAAACTAAAGAAGATTCAAGGAGTGTGAAATACAATGGAAATGGAATCAGCGGAGAGACTTGCATCAACAACGACAATGCAAGAAAAAGAAAAAAAGCGTCATCGAACATCAACACCGAAAAAAAAATAAGAAATTACTTCACCCTCGTTCAATTAAAAAGGTGGTTGGTTACTCATCCGTTTATTTAAATTTAAAAAAGAAAAGGTTAAAAAAAGGAAGGATATATCTTTTGCTAACGAATAAATTATTTTAAAAAATGTGTAATTGTGAAACAAAAAAACAACAACAGAATATTTTTTGCTTTTTTTTCGAAAAAAATTTGTCAAAAAATTATCATTTTTTTTAAACTTGTCTAAAACTCATAATAATTAGTAATTTCATACATAGTTTTGTAAATTTCTCTCTATTTTGATAAATGTTTTTTTATTGTCTCATTTTTATTCTTGCCAAAGTTGATCTTAATCAAAATTAGTCTCAATTTTTGCTTCTTTAATTTTTTAGGAAATTAAAAATCTTGTTTTCTCCAAAATTATTTAAAGTTCCATAAATCATCGATGAGCCATTTTTTTATCTTCGATATTTCCCAATATTTTTATTTGGGCCTAAAATAGGTAAGGTAAAAAAAGAGCTCTCGTCTATCTATTCCCTTTTCTTTGCAATAACGAAAAAAAATTTCACGCAAAACAAGTTTTTTCTTTTCTTATATTTTCTTCCTTTTTTTTCAAACGGGATTCACCGATTTTTTTATCCACCTTGACCGCCGACGACCAACTAACTAACCGATCCTATCCGATCGACTGCTTTGCTCGAAATTCTTTATTGTTCTTTTAAATCGGCGACGACGCAACATCGATTGCGTGATTAGAAACAAACAAATAAAAAAGAAGAAATAAAATAATTTTGCGTTGATGATGGCGGTGGTCATCGTTTTTATGGTCATTATTATCAGCAGTGGTGGTGGTTGCGCTAACTTGTTCCCGATAACAAAAAATAATAGATAACGCAATCAAAATCTCATCAATATTTGGCGATTGAAATGCTTCTTTCTTTTTCTTTCGTAATAAAAACGAGTTTCCATAAAAATGAAGCAAAAATGCAAATAAGATCAAATTCTTGCGGTTAAGAAAAAAATAAACAGAAAAATTAATTTTGCAAAAAATTACATTTAAAAATAGTTATAACTTTGCAGAAAATAAGAAAAAGCAAAACAATTTAGAATTGAGTTTTTAGCGAAGTTTTATGATATTTGAAACTTATTTCCAAAAGTTCTTAAAGTTATGGTAAATTTTTCAACCTTTGTGCGCTCAATTTTTTTTTATCGCATGTTTAAAAAATTCAAGTTCATTGACTTTCGTAAAAAAATTCCACAAAATTTTAATCTTTGGTCAGTTATAAACAAATAATAGTAAGCTTAAAGAATAGTGTCAAAAGTTATTTCAAAATTGATTTAAAAATTCTTTTTTCTTAATCCATTATTATTTCTTCCTCCTGCTTTTTTCACTTTCACTTTCTTTAAAAAAAATCATGCCACGTTGATCATTCATTCAAATTTAATGGTTGGTTTTAAATAAAAAAAGAAGTTCAAAAACTGTTTTTATCCTTCCTCTTTCTTTATTTCCTCCTTCAAAAATTTTTCTTAAAGAAGCAAATCTCTATCGACAGAGAGAAAAAATTCTATCCCATTAAAATTGAATTGAAACGAATGAATTTCACTTTTTTATTCCCTGATTTTTCATGCAAAAATGAGTTAAAAATCTTTTTTTTCATAGGAATGTTTCTCTCATTTGAGTGGCGGCGTCAAAGAACAAGAAGCGCGAGCCAGCGGGTGAAAAAAAAGCTTCACTTTTTTGTTTGTTTGAATCTCCGCGACGATGAGTATGATTTCGATTTTAATCATTTTTTGTTAACGGTTTGTAACAAATTTGAAAAAAAGAGGATCTAATAAATTAGTAATAATTTCAAATTAATTTTGATTTATTGCTTTTCGTTTTTCTTTTTTGTGTTCGCGACTATTTATTTATTTATTATTCCATGTTGATTAAGGGTTAAATACTTTTTATTTATTTTTTAAATTTTAACACGGCTTTTCTTCCATAATTCTGGATTTCATAAACTTCTAAAAATTCTTTAATTTAAAAGGTTGTTTTTTATAACAAAGAAATTTATCAATGCTCTATTTTCGCATTTTTTTATTTATTAATTTTTCGCTCGAAATCATTTGTTATGGTTCGTAAGTTTCTACTTGAACTTATTTTAATGGTTTTGATTTTGTTCTAAAATTGATTCTGGTTTACAGCTTTTGCGTAATTCAATGGATATTTTGACATTTCTTTTATGTTTGAACGTTTTTGCCTTTTGACGTCTCGAGTTTTGTCTTGCTTTTTTTTAAGTTAGGATACATTTTCTCCCATAATTTATAAATCCTATGTTTATCTGAATAAAAGCTTTGTCCTGCTGTACCTATTTTTATTTTTTTCAGTTAGCTAAATTAACCGTGAATGAATACAAAAAATTGTTTATAAAAAAAATTGTTTCGATTATGTTTTTTTTGATCCGTTTTCTTAATAAATTGCGACAATTGCAGCATTTTTTGATGCATTAAAAGTGTGATTCACGAAATCATTTCTTTCTTTTCTTTTCGTTCACTCCTTTTTTATTAGCAATCACACACTCGTCAACCATGAAATAATGAAAGCTTTTTCAATCCTCAAAAAGTGTAACTCTTTTTTTTATTGAAGATTTGACGATTCTTGTCATTTTTGCAACATCAAAAAATAAACGAAATCTGACTGACTAACTGACCACGACATTGCAACGGTCGCCGCTACTTCTGCCCATGTTGCTGCTGGGCGAGTGAAAAAAAAACCGATTGGAATGCCTTGAGGGCATTAATTTGTTTAGTTTTTGACGAAGCTTTTAAATTGAAGCGTCATTGTTACAAACGCTTTTTCGCGTTGCAAATTATAAAGGCGGAGTTTTTTTTTATTTATCCTTTATCCCTTGAAGTCATTAAACAAATCTCTTTCTTTCGGTCGAGGCTACTACTACTGGCTTCTTAGGCAACAGACGACATATAGAATAGATTCAACGTGATCTCTTCTTCTTCTTTTTTTTCTCCTCCCATTTAACATTTTTCCAATGAATATAATTGCTTTTAAAGTTAAAAAAGCTTTAGAGATTTTTAAATGAGATTTCTTTAAACATTTCCCCCCATTGTTTTATTTTTCAAAGCCTCTGCAGGTGTCTCAATTTTCTGAAGACTCTCTTTTGTTTTATTTTTCGTGCTCCACACTTTTTTATGGTTTAAATTTTATGGAAATTTTTTAGGCAATAAACTTCAGGAAAAATTTAAATTTATTAGAAATGTATTTGAGAGCGTTTATTGGCGCAATTGCGCTTCTTTCATCCTCCACTTTTGCATGTATTGGCGGAGGAGGTGGTGGATCAGCTTGTTGCCCTCCAGCTGCAACTAGCTGTGCTCCAAGTTTACCTGCATGCTCAAGTTCAAGGTTAGTGTTTTCTTAAAATTTGTTTGGGTTGTTTTTATTTGTGGTTTTTTGTTTTGTTTTTGAAATGCCATAATTATGGTCAATCATTAATTGCGATCACGCCAACTTTTTTTCATCAATATAAACTAACCAAGAAATTTGGCAAATTTATTTTGAGACAAGTCCAAATTTATAAATTTTTGCCAATCTTTTTTGTATTTTACAATACTTATTCAAAAACTTTTAACATTCATTCATTTGTTATGATTTGAGATATTTCTTTATTTGACCACAAACAAAAAGTTGTTAAGCCTTTTTTGTAACAACAACTTTTAATTGAAAAAAAAAACATTTTGTTTCAAACGTTCGTTCGTAATTCATTAAATCAAAAAAGAAAACTTGTTTTCATTTTTTTTGGAATCTTGTTTTTTCACAAGTTTTTTCTTGACTTTTTCTTTTGAGTGTTTTTTTTATTGCACGCAAGAAGTCATAGTAATTTGACATTTTTTTATTCGCCGTTTTCTGAATGAACTTGAAAAACAAAATCGAGGGTAAAAATCAAGAAAGAAGAAGAATGAGGATTTTCTTCTTTTCTTTTTATTTTTGGGGTGAATGGAAGATAAAAAAATAAAAGAAAATACTCTCTCTCCCACGATTTTACGCGATGGATGCAAATTGAAATGAATGAACCAAATATAAGCGGCAACAACAGCGGGTAATAAAAAAATAAAAGACGGGGGATAAATATCCGGGAACAAAATTTTATTGACACTTTTAAAAAGCATCAAATAAACAGGTTTTTATAATCAAAAAATAAAAAATTAAGGAAGAAAGAAGATTTTTTATGATTAATTTATGATTTATTTATAAATTTTTAATTTTTTTAGTTATGGCGCAAGTTCTGGTTATTCTGGTTATTCATCGGGAGCATCATCATATTCGGGAAGTTATGCAGCCCCTCCAGCGGCTTCATATCCACGTCCATTGGGATATGCTCAAGCTCCATCGTATGCTTCTGCTCCAGCTTCATCATCTTATGTTGGTGGCGGTGGCGGTGGTGGTGGTGCACCATATGCTCAACTTCCCGCATCCTCATATGCTGGAGTAGGAGGTGGCCCAGCTGCTTCATCATATAATGCAGGCGGTGGTAGCTCATATGGAGGTTCATCAGGTGCTGGATATATTCCTAAACCCATTGCCCCCGCAGCTGTTCCTCCACCACCTCCAATTGATAGTTCAGTTCCTGGTGGTCCAGCTGAACTTCCAGCCATTCCTCCTCCAGCACCTGGACCTGAACCCATTCCTTCACCACCCGCTAATGTTCCAGCACCCGAAAGTGAGATAGATACAACTTATGATGAAATCGCAGGAGAGCATAATCAAGGAAGCGTTGCAGCTCCTGGCTCCTCTGGATCATATAATGGCGGCGAAACTGCTCCACAACCTGCTCCTGTCTCAGGCGAATATGGTGGTAGTTCCTCAGCTGTTCAAGTACCTTCTCCACAACCATCATCATCAGGTGGTGCATATGGAGGAGAAGCAGCTCCTCCAGCACCCGCTCCGCCATCATCTGGATATGAATCTGAATCAGCTCCTGTCCCACCTCCAGCTCCCGCCACTTCATATAATGGGGATACAGCTCCAGCTTCATCGGGTGGTTATGATAACAACAATGCTCCTCCACCAGCTCCAGCTCCAGCTCAATCATATGATGCTAAAAATGGTGGACAATCTCCTGATTATGCCGAAGAAACCAATGCCGGTGCTAACGCTGCTGGCGGAGCTGAACAACTTAATTGTGAAGATGCAGAACTTCGATCCATTGTTGAAAGTGCATTAAAAGAAAATGCTGATAATCTTGATGCTGCAAGAAAAATTGAATCTGATGCTGCTTCCAAATTTGGTGGTCGATTCAATGCCATCATTTCTAATAGCGAATTTGCATATGTTAATTGGTATGGAAAGAGGTAAGTAATTTAAGGAAGGCTTATTTTTGAGATTTGTTTCTTTTCTGATAAGCCAAATCCCAAAATAAAAATGCATATTTCTAACATTTGTTCCATTTTTTAGAAATTGCCAACTTCGAGTTCCTGAAGGCCGTCATTCATTAGTTTGGGAAGATTAAACTAAAATAATCTAAACTTAAATAGAAAAATTAAACTAATTTTTGTGGTAATTTCTTCTCCTCCTCTCTCCTGGTTCCAATGTATCTGTAAATATGGTCTAACAAAAAATTTTAATCACTTATTTTTTTTTACAAATTTCTAATGCAATTCAGTGATTTTCCACTCATAAAATAACACAATTGTGCATTATTTTTTTCCATTCTTTCTTCATTTTTTTGTTGATTTTCTTTTCATCAACTTTTTTGTCTTTCATCTTTCTTCCCTTTTTATATATATATTTTTACATGACATTCATTTCTCTCTTCAAAATTAATACAAAAGAATTCTTTTAAAAAAAAAAGAATATAAAGTTTTTTTATTATTATTTAAAACAGGAAATGTTGCAAAACTTGAAGAAATTGATTTTAAAATGAAACGGTCATTGTTAAGTGTTTTAAAAGAGGCGTAAAAATGAATATTCAAGTAAAATTTCAAAACACAAAAATACATACATATAAATATTCATTTTTCGGTGTCTTTAATTTCAGGGACAAAAAAAAATTGTTTCAAGTTAGAAATATTTTTGATTAAATAAGTTAGTGAAGTTTTTTTATTTAACTAACTTTTCTCGAACAATGAAAACAACAAAAATATCAAAAACATAGTTGGAAAAAGCTTAAATGTTATTTTTTTAAACCAAAATAATATTTGAAAAATAGTTTAGATTATATGGTAGTAAGAATTGTGTCATGATTTCCATGCTTTTGAAGTAATTTTTTAATCTCAGAATTATTAAGCCCCGTCTTTGTAAATTCATATAAAATTTGAGTGGAATGCAATTTCAAAGTTTTAACATTTCCGGAGGAAATCAAAAATTCAAATTCTTTTCTTGTTAATTCTTGATTTAATAAAAATATATGTTTCGCGTTGCATTTATAAATTTTTGTAATCAAAGTTGAAACAGCATTTCTTGCACCTCCGCAAGTAACATGATGAGTAACATATAATTTTTTTAAAACTTTAAAACTAATAGCATCTTTTAGAAATAATGATTGTTGAATAAATTTTATTTCACGTTTAGATTGAAAATCCGTTTGAGTGACATTGAGTTGATGGCATAAATAAATCTTTTTTATACCAAAAAAAGCTTTGCATGAAAAAAATAATTTTTGTAACAATTTTGAATTCGCACGTTTCAGAATATATAAAATTATTGAATTAGGAAGTTTCAATTTTTGTTGACAAGGATTTTTAAAAAATAGTTTTGGTTTTGAAATAAAGTTTGTTGGGTCAAAGGTTAAAGCGAAGGAATTTTTCTTGGATGGTAAATTTTCGTGTTTGGTTTTAACGCCGTAAATTTTATCGATGTCGAACCATGAAATTGTTTTTTCTTTTTTGTCGTCTTCCATTGTTTTTAGTAGTGTTTTTGATTCATTCAAAAAATCATTAATTAACTTGACTTCTTTTGATTCGACAAGGGCCAAATGCTTTTCCAGCAATAAATGAGCAGAGTCTAAAGCTCCAATATTCAGATCTCGTTGAATAGCATCAATCCAAGAATCGTCTCCTTCTTTATGACTTTTAGCAATTCTTTCAATTTCATTTTTATATTCTTTTCGCATTTCTTGATCGCTAATAAACAATCGACAATATCGACGATAAACATCCAAAGTTGAATTAGGTTTAAAAAATTTCAAAAATTTTATATAATTTTTCCAAATAAAACTTTTGGCACTTTTAAAATCTGTGCCTAAACGTAATTCAAAATTTGCAATAATCGCTTCAACATCATCAATTTCCATAACACATTCCAACCATTTTTCATCATCATCATCACACGCAGCTTTAAGGTTTTCAAACAATTGTAGTGACTTCTCATATTTTTGTTGAAGCTTAAGAGAAATTGGTTTAGCTAAAAAAATATATATCAAATTAACAAACAATAATAAACTCTTTCATTTTTTGCTTTTTGGCGATTACAGAAATTATCAAAAAAATATGCATACCTCCATAAATATCATAAAGGTCATAAATTTTTTTTAAATACGAATGTGGAAAGCATAAAGCTTTTGAAGCTAAATCATTACCAAATTCATACCATAAAAAAGACTGTAAAAACTTTTCAATTTTTTGTACATCGTTCCATTCTATATGTTTATCTTCGCACTCATGATTTGAATTTAAATTATTATTAAAATTATGAATATAAAAATGAGCCGAAGCTTCATCTTCAGCCGTATTAGTCCAATTAAGGTTTCGCTCGAGGCTAAAAAAATATCCTTAAATTTCGATGAACACAGATACCAAAAAAAAGTAAAAAACTTACGCAAATAATCGCTTCCAATAAATAGGAAGCATTAAGAATTGTTTACTAAAATCCTTTAAAATACCAATCTTTTCTAAATTTGATTTAGCAAAATCATATTTAATTAGCATTTCACCCAAATCTTTTTTATAAATTGGACACAAATCATTAACACAACCTTCAGTCATAATTTTTTTTTTTGTGAATGAAAAAAAGTGGAAATTAAAGTAAAAAAATCGTATCTCTTTTTACGTCAATCAATTAATTCAACAAAAAATATGATAGAATATTGTCGATTGTCGATCTAATCATCAAAGTGGTATTAAACCTAACTAACCCATGTGGTTCAAGGTCATCATGCAAAGATGGATTTGTATTCTCCGAAATATTGAAACAAAAAGAAACAAATTGGTGGCCCCAAAGAGAGTCTTGAATTTCAGAAAATTGATTTTTAATATAAATTTTTTTTAGAGGAAGAATTTTTATTACTTTTATTTTAATTTTTAAAACAGCTGAATTCATGAGCTGTGAGAAAAGGTTAAAATCAATTTATGGAAAATAATTAATAAATAAAATTTCTTATCACTTCATACTAAAACTTATTTCGTTAGACATCATGAATGTGCCAGGTGTTTATCATCATCCTATGTTGGTGGTGGCGATGGTGGTGGTGCACCATATGCTCAACTTCCCGCATCTTCATATGCTGGAGTAGGAGGTGGCCCAGCTGCTTCATCATATAATGCAAGCGGTGGTAGCTCATATGGAGGTTCATCAGGAGCTGGATATATTCCTAAATCCATTGCCCCCGCAGCTGTTCCTCCACCACCTCCAATTGATAGTTCAGTTCCTGGTGGTCCAGCTGAACTTCCAGCCATTCCTCCTCCAGCACCTGGGCCTGAACCCATTCCATCTCCACCCGCTAATGTTCCAGCACCCGAAAGTGAGATAGATACAACATATGATGAAATCGCATGATTTACTTGAGAAAATGGAATCCTTGTTTTTACACTTGTAATGTTAAAATTCTATATACTTCATTCGTTAAGGAGACAAAACTATGAATATTTGGTGTCACTTTTTATCATTTGATATTTGTTTTATGCTTGTTTTAGCTCTTATTTAACAAGTTTAAAACCATTCTTTTCATTATCTTGGAATGGACGAATCTTGTCGTATTTACCGCATCGAAGTACTCATAGTTGAGGAAGGACATTCTGTAAAATCAATCTCAACAGTTACAGCTTCGTCAAATTGTTCCAAAAAGCTTGTATTCTTTACCTAATTTTCCCGTCTTCATGCATCCATTTTTATTCAACATTTTCATCAAATTTTCCTATTACATAAAATTCATTATTTCTTCGTTCGTTATTACACAATTTAGTCAGTGTTTGAAAAGCATTTATTCAAAATACAAATATTTTTTTATAAATTACAGTTTTATTTGCGATCCATTACAAGTCTACCTGACAATGGATGTGATTCAATTCGTTTGATGATAGCATCAACTTGAGTTTTTCCATTTGCTGAAATTCGAGCATAGCGGAATAAAAGATAAATATCAGTGTTTTGATGGTCCTAAAAACAAGGAACATAAATTAAACAAATGATAAAAGAATAATGTTGCTTACCTTCATGAAATCAATAAATGAATCAGGATCAAAAGAATCAAGACCGATATCATACATGCGGAATTCTTGAAGATGTTCGAAATTTGGAAGATCGATAAAGGTTTCTGTTGTAAGTTGAATAGATTCAGCACGACCAACTGAGCTAAAAAAAAGTAAAGATAAGTAAAATGTTTAAGAGAGAAGTAAAAAAATTTACCATCCAAATCTTTCAATATTAGGTAAGTTTTCCATAATATCTTCAATTGAGGCAATTGTTCCATTTTCTTTTACAATAGAAACATTTGAAAAAAAGAGACTTTTGACATTTCCACCATCGACCAACGTTTCATAGTTCAACCATGACATCTTTTGATTATACAAGAACAATTCGGTAAGATCACAGGAATAGACATGTTTAAGCAGACGAGAAACGAATGATGTATAGGTAAATTTACTAGTAATATCTTCTCCAAATGGATCAATATCACTTTGTTTGAGAACTCCATAGAGAAACATTTTTTCTGTATGACTTTTTTTACCACCGAAAGACAACTTGTATTCGTTATTTTCTTTCTTACAAATAATTGTTCTTGGTACTTTTTCATCTTCAAATGTTGCTTTCCATTCGGTTCCACCTTTAACATGCACAAGTTTTTTGATATAAAAAAGAAGAACATCATCGCCGTTCAAACTTTCACTAGAATCGCTTTCATTTTCTGAACTTGAATCATCTGAAGCTTCATTACCATCGACACTAGTGTTAAATTACCGACCGAAAAGTCGGTAATTACCGACTTATCGACCGACTTTTTACCGACCGATTTACCGACCGACCGTTTTTTTATACCGACATTTTACCGACTTTACCGACCGACAAAATTTTATACCGACATTTTTTTCTCAAGTTCTTATCATGATTCATTTATCTTAAAAAGTTAATAGAAATACTAATTTTTTGATGTTATTATCACTTTAGCATTAAAAAAAATGTATTTTTGACTAAAAAGTGAAAGTTTTGTTGATTTTCTGACTGGAAAAAAAAATTTTATATCGGCTTATTACCGACCGATTTACCGACCGACCATATTTTTATACCGACTTTTTACCGACTTTACCGACCGGGAGAAATTTCCATACCGACAATTTTTTGAATTTACCGACTTTTTTGTCGGTCGGTCGGTAATTTAACACTAATCGACACCATCATCAGTTTCAGGAATCTGAAAAACAACTATTATTTTCAAGAAAAAATATACAATGACTTACGGGCAATTCAGCAGCTTTAAGAGCAACAGGAGGATTAACAACTTCGGAATCAATATCCTGAAAAACAACATCGTCATTTATAATATCATTGATTTGGATAACTCACATCGTCAGATACAATAAAGGATTGATCATCAGAATCAGGGTTATAATCACTATCATCGGATTCAGTACGCTGAAAAATAATCAGTTTTACAAATAATTAATATATTATATAAATGACTTTACCTCATCATCATTTGATGGAACTTCAGGATGAATTTGTCGATTAGCTTTGAGCTCCTTTTCCAATTCAGCTATCTCAGCTTCGTATGCTTTATATTGTTTTTCCATTTGAAGTTCGTATCGTTGAAATTGAACAAGATGATTTTGAAGAGCTTTCTTTCCATTGCGTTGAGCGTTCAATAACTTTTCCAATTCATTGCAACGAAGAAGTGCACCTTCTGTGTGAAGCTAAAAAAAGAAATTTGTTTTAGTTAAACATAATAAAGTGAACATACCTTTTCCAATAAAACTTTCTTTTCAGCAATTTCTAATCTGAACTTTAATTCATCAATTCTGAGAAGTTGAGCATCAGCCATCTTGACGAAGGATAAATGAATGGAGTGATGAGTTAGTTTAATTTTTTTGAAAAACACAAGAAAGCTTTTATACGAAAATCAAGGCTATGAAAAAAAATGAAAAATTTGCATATTTTCTTGTGAAACATGCAGATGTTTGAATTCCAACTATTTCAATCAAAAATCTATCGTTTGTGGTACCAAACTAATTCATAGTTGGAAAGGAAAGTCACCAAAAAAAGAAAGTTCCATTGTAAGCGGTATAGCTGACTCCCAAAACGAACGATTCTTGCTCAACAAAAGTTTGACATTTTCTCAATGCTTCTTCGTTCAATCTTGTTTTTGACTTTTTTCATCAAACTTTTAGTTGAAACAAGGTTTTATCGTTTGTATGTTTTTATGATTACTAATTAGATTGGTTAAAAGTCTTAGCATATGCCTCTCTATAATTTGGTTCTCATTTTCTGCATTTGATCGTGTAACTTTTAGCGTGAAAAGATTGATGTCCCATACTCCCAATTTTTCGTCACATTTATGTTGTTTTTTAATTTCATGCTTTTTGTAATTCCTTTCATTTTTTAGAGGTTTTATTAGCTAAACATGGCATATCAATCTTCTGCAAATGGGTCTCTATTCTCGGCTGATCATCAAAATTCGGTGTTAACTTTACCTCAAGCTGAAGAAATTCTCAATGCTTTTTTGGCTTATGTTCGCGAAGAAGAAACCAAAGAATATCTTCAACTTCAAAAAGAAAATTTTGTTTTAAAATTTAAGAATAGTCAACTAAACGAAAAGCATCATGGTGATAAAAAGAATGCACTAGAAGAAGAAGTCATCCAATTGAATCAGCATGTTTCTGAGATGGAAGAGGTAAATAAGAAGCAACTTGAAAAGGTAAGGATAAAGTTGTAACGCATTTTTTACTTGTTCGTATTGCAGATATCTGATTTGGAAAAGCAGCAAGTTAGTCATAATGCTCTTGAGAAGGAAAAGAAAAACCTTGTAGTCAAAGTTGCAGCATTGGAAGCAATGAACAATAAACATCTTGAAAAGGTAAGACGCTGTATTTCTGTCATTTGTTCACTGTTTGGTTTTCAGATATCTGATTTAGAAACGCAAATAGAAGCTTATTGTCATGTTTGTGATGGAGAAAAGAAATCTGCCGATACCGAACTTGCGGGATTAGAAGCGTTAAACAAGGGACCGCTTGAAAAGGTTTGTTTTAATACGCTCTTTTCATTTCTCTATTTTATTATTTCAGTTTACTGTTTTGGAAAAGCAAAAAGAAGACAATCATCTTGTTTCTGATGGAGAAAAGATTGTGGTTGAAGATCAAGTTGCTGAAGCTAAACCTAATGCTGCTGATTCTCAACCTCTCGTCGTCAAGAATCTATTTAAGGTTAAAAATGAAAATGACTGGCATACGTCTTTGGATGAAACCGAAGAACCTGTAAAAATTTCCATGAAAGACAACAATTTGATTATTGATGATGTCTATTGTCCAGATCAGTTGATCCTTGAAGGTATGGTAACTCAATATCAAAGTGATCCATTCAAGAATAAATCAGATGGTTGTTTCTGTGATCGAATGATGGTTTCAAATTTGCTTATAAATGTTCGATCGTGCGCCCTTGCTGAAATTTATCTTTGTAATCAACGTTTAACATGGATGGAATATGAAAAGATGGTTTCGTCTGGTACAATCCAAAACTTTTATTTCTCTGGTGGTGAAATATTGACAAAGAAAGGTTATGGTCTAGCTTCTCTTTATGAAGTTATAAGAAAATTACCAAAGGTTGAAAGATTCGCATAGTGAGTTTCTTTTTTTTCGTATGCAGCAATTTGTATTAGTATGTTTTAGTTTGGGACTTGGTAATATTCATAAGGAAACATTCAAGAAACTTCTCAAGCTTCCAGCTTTTGCAATGCTCAAAGAATTTTACTTAGATTCTATCAACTATCATGATTTTGATAAAGAAACTTTCCTTAAGTTTATGAAGGTATGTAAAACTTGTTTTTCATCATGGTTTAATTTTATCTTCCATTTTTAGAACCATTCCAATGCTCGCTTTACTCTTGGATTTCTTACTGAACATAGCAATGATATGGTGAAACTTAATGAAATGAAACAAATGCTCGAATCTTGTGCACCTGTGAACATGCTTGAAATCAAGTACTAAACCTTTCTTTTCTGTTGTTAGTAGTTTCTTTATTTCTATTGTTTGTATGTTTTATAAATAAACTTATTTTTATACCTTTACCTTTGTTAATTATCGGACCTTCCATTTTTTGTTGTTGTACATGAGTAAGATTCACAAATATGTATGTAAAAAGCTTTTTACTAAAGTTAAGCTTTTTTTCTTAAACAAATCACTTTACATATAAGCGAATCGAACTTAAAGTCTATTTACGAGTTTATCGAGTCAAAATACATATATACCTATAATGATTTCATAGTGTTACAAAAAATGGAAATATGCAGTTATTTTTTTGTAAATATCGAAAGTTTTTTGAGGCTTTCAAGAAGACTCCAAATACCACGCTCATTTATGTATTTTTATACTCCCATCGCGAACGATCTTGTTTTTTGGAGAAATAAAAAAAGCAAAAAAGTTACCTCCAAAAATTTTGCATAATATTTCTTTCTTTTTTCATTGTTTTTTTCTTTCTCAATCATGCTTATTTTCATTAGTTTTAGATTCTCGTAAAAAAGTTAACGAGTGCTTTTTTCCCAGGTAAGAAGCTTTAATGCTTTTTAATGAATTCTTTGACATCATTCTTATCAATTTCAATCTTTTTATTGCCTCTGTTAAATTTTCTTTTTCAAATTTCAAACTTTCAATGCTCTTTCTATTTTCTTATCAGCTCAAGAAAATAATGCATCCGTATTCGTCATTTTTTTGTTTTGTTTCATTAAATGTTTTAATTTTATTTTTAGATTTTTGGTTCTTCTTTGTTGGTTTTGTTGAAGGAAGAAAATAAAGACTATAAATGAGGGATTTTAGAGACTTTCATGTATCTTTTAAAAAAATAAAACACATATAGTAATTTTCTTTAGAGCAGAAACAGATTTTGACGAAGAAAACTGATTGGAAGACAGAAAAATTAGATATCAAAAAAGTTAAACCGAAACGCGAAATGAATTCTGTATTGTTTTCTTTAAAAAAAAGTTAAAACTATGAAACTCTAAACTCTAAAAAGTGCAACTTTTTTTGATTCCAAAAGGTCTTCCATCTGTTTTTCAAAATAACAACAACAAACAAACAAAAAATCAATTTTTAGACAAATCTTTTTTAGTAAAATTGTTCCCTTTTCTTTACAATGAAAAGAATAACAAGTTTCAAGGTTATTTTTATACCCTTTTTTTCTGCGCATGGAAAAACGTGATTTTCAACTCAAATGAAAAGGATGTTATTGTTTTTCTATTTTGGTTTTAAAAAATGGCAGTAAAACTTAAATCTGATCCAACATTTTCTTTTAAATGGCCTTTTGGAATTTTAAAAACTTCGCATTGGGTAAATTTTTATTTAGTTTTATCTGTAAATTTGACTTTTTAGGTTTTGCCAGGTGCACTTTTAATAACTTTATCGCTTGGAACTCATTTTTATGCAGAAAAGAAAAAATGTTTTGGTTATGAAATAGCTCATATTTTTTCATGGAATTCATTTGCATATTCATTTGTAACTTGGTCATTTTATTGTGCTGGAATTCAACGAATTACATTTCCAACCAAAAATGGTTTATTTGCGCCAGGTCCATTTTTTGTAAGTCAAATTTTTAAGAAATTGAAGTTTAAAGTTTTTGTTTTAAAGCAAAGCAAAATATTAAATAGCTTTTTTATTAAAAAAAACGCTCATAAAAGTAAATGCAAAAAATATGTAAAAAAATCAAAAACGTTTTTCAAATCCAAATTCACGAGGAAAAAAAAGTTAGTTGGACTTTACGATGAGCAACGAAAATTAATCGGATCTAATTCTGTTCTCGCAGTGTTAGTAAAAGTATCTTTTTGTGCATTTGTGAGATTAGAAGAGTAATAAACAGCGATGAAAGCTTTGGCTGTAGCGTTTTTCTAAAAATAAGTTCAAAATATATTTTAATAAATAAAAAAAAAATCAAGTTTTTGGGTAAATAAAATTTTTTATTAGTGAACTAAAGAGGGATTTCTTTATATTAATTTTTTATACTTACTTTAACAAATTCAATAAAATTTGAGCAATCAATAAATTCATTTACGCTTTGAAGATAAAATCTATTAAGCTTTGTTTCTTTTTCTAATTTTGAAAGTTTTTGAGAAGTTTCAAACGATTCAAAATTTTGCATTCCATATAACCTATAAAATTTTGTTAACTTTAACAAACATTACAAAAAAATTAGACTCGCCCCAAATCTGTTACTGAAGGTAAAAGTTTTATGAGATCAGCAATATCCAAAAATGTTTTATTTTCTTTTTGAATTTTGACAACTTTGAAAACACATTTCATCAAAATTTGATTTTTAGCGAGCTTTTGAAATTCACATATTGTAATATTTTGATATTTTAAATGAAGATATTTAACGTTTAATTTAATTTTCGGTAATAGCTTTGAGAGAGTATTTGATTGATATTTAGAAAAAATATTCAAAGAGTTTGTGATAATCAAATTTCTGAAATTCGCTTTGTCCATAGAATTTGAATTTAAATATAATGATGATTCAGAAATATAAGTTGGCTCTGAATTTGCTTCATCAAATACAGAAAGATTATGGCAAAATAAAGGTTTTTTGTATTGAAAGAAAAATTTGCATAGACTCTTTAGTTTTAATAATAAGTGATGGTTGCATGTTTCGGTAATGTAGCATACGAGCGGCAAGGGCAAAGAAAATTTTTGTGCTTTTGGTGGTTGAATAAATCTTTTTGTTAAATTGATTGATTTTGGCATGGAAAAATTTGTCATTTTATAATTAAATTTAATTGGTTGATTAAGTGAGCTGTTTTCAAGGTTGTCAAAGATATGAAAATTTTGAAGTTGCTCTTCCACAGAATCACTCGCATTTAGGGCATCGTCATCTTTATTTAAAACTCCATACTTAATAGTTGAAATGTCTTTTAATAAACTTTGATCTAAAAAAGGCTAAAATTTAATCTATTTTAAAACCCGTGAACTTACGTTTTTGTAAAAACTTCGAAGCTTTTTGCAAAATTCTTTCAACTTCTTCAGTTTTACCGAAACTTTTTTCAATTCCTATTAAATCCATCCACCATTTAGAAACATCTTTTTCATTTTGACTTTGCTTTTCAAGCTCATTCTCATATTTAAATCTCATTTCTGAATCTTCAATAAATAATCGACAATATCGAGAAAAAAGAGTCAATAATTTTTCAGTTTCTTCCATAGATTCAAGAAAATCAAAATACATTTTCCAAACTTTTTGCTCACATGGAATCATTCCAAGAGCGCATTCAAAGTTTTCAAGAATCAAGTTTTTATTTTTGGTGGTTAATAAAACTTCGAGCCCAGATAATTTATTGCCGGTTTCATTGGTTTTGTCTCTAATTTCTTGAAACATAGCCTTCGCATTTTCATGTTTTTCCAAAATTTCGGGTGGTAGAGGACTCGCTAAAAAATTAATAATTATTAGATAATCGTGAAATATTTTAAACAGCGAAGCTTTTATAATTTTTCCCAAAAGCCAAGTTTTGATTGGTAAAAAAATCAAAATACGTTTTTTTTACTTACTAAAATATTGTTCAGCATAGAGCTTAAAATTTTCCAATGCATCGTGCGGAAATGTTAAGGCTTCGTAAAAAGCTTCATGTGGGAAATCTTCAATTGATTCAAAAAATACTGGAAACATATTTAGAGAATATCCATCATTCAAGTAACACCACCAAAAAGCTCTTCCAAATTTGCATTCCTTAAAAATGGACAAATAATAATGAAAGATTTCCTCAGAAATTTAAAAAAATTACTTTGAATTTTTCATAATTGTAATCTAAAATTTCGCGGAAATAAAAATGTGTTTTTGCAAGCGCTTTAACTTCATACGATCGAGTATTTAATTGTAATGGGTCATAATCTTCAAAAGTTAAAGTTCTTTCTTTTCTAAAAATTTTAAAATATAATAATAAAAATTATTTTTATAACTTACTCAAGCCAAATATTCCATAGACATGGAAGAACGGTAAAATTTTTAACGAAATTCCGAAAAATTCCTCGAATTTTTGCTAAACTTGAAGAACTTTCAACTTCGGCTAAAAGCTTTTTAGCTTCAGTTTCATACTTTTCTGATGGATATTCGTTGTCCGCCATTTAGAAAAAAAATATGCAATCAATAGAAAAAGATTTAAAAAAAAATGGAAGCAAACTTTTTTTCTTAATAAAATATTTTGTTGTTTGGCTTTTGAGAAAAAAGTTTGTTTTTTTAATAACTCTTCTTTGGCTCGTGAGGGTTACTTTTGCACATTTTATTTATTTTAAAAAAACAAAAAAATCAACAACAAAAAATAATAAATTTATTTAGAAGTTTCAAAAGAATAAATAAATACCTTTAAATTTTAAAACCCACATTATTTTATCTTTTTTTTTTCAGGACTTTTTTGCTACTTCATTCTTTACTTTATTTGCCGCAGCATCCACCATTGCCTGTGTAATTTGTGTAACAGAAAGCCTCGATAATTCATGGGGAGTACTTTCTAAATATATTATTGCTACCATATTTTCTTTATTATGCACCGTTGCATTTGGATATTTCGCACTTTTTGTTTATCGAAGTTGTCCAAATGGAAAAATTGAAGATTTAACAAAATTTATTATTGAATCAGATAAAACTAAACCTGTGCAACTTGATGAAGCCACGGTTACAACTCAGCGGACTGCCTTTCCATAAAAATTGTTATTTTATATTTTAAATATTTTTGCATTGAAATGGTTCATTTTGTAACTTAAAAAAGGACTTTGTATTGCTAAAATTTAAAGTACTTTGACGTGACTTTTATTAATAAACGTTTTTTATTTTTACGAAGCATATTTTTTTAACATGCAACAAACATCAAAATTTTATACGCCGTACACATATCTTTTATTTGTTATGGTTAGCCAAAATAAAGATCCTCATGAAGCGTAAAAAATTTAGTTAAGTTTCCATTTTTTTGGTTCTATGAAAAGAGGAAATATAATTTTATTTGTATGTGGAAACTGAACAAATTTCTTTCGTAATTACTTATCATAATGTCAAAGTTTTTTACCGTCAAAAAATACGGTAAAAAATTTTTACTTCTTTTTTTGCAAAGTCGTACATATATACATAAATTTAGAGGGTGACATAATTATAGCCTGCCTTTTATTTCGTTAAAGAAATTTATTTAACTTCCGCGAACTTTTATATGTTTTTTTTTATTATTTTAGTCTCAAGAATTCTAAAAGTCGCATAAAATTAATGTCTGATTCAAAAAAAGAAAAAATTAGTTCGGTGTGGGTGCAAAATCCACCATTTTCCATGTTTTTTTTTATTCGCAAAAAGTTAAATTTTAATTTCGTTTTGCAAAATTATATAAAAAAATTAAATTTTTAGATATCAAGGAAACCATGGATTTCGTTTCTCTGGGTGTTTAATTTCAAAATATTTTAACTCTTCTTCTCATGTCATTTTCTCTTTTTGCTTCATTAACAATTTTATTAAATAAATTTAATACTTCTTCTTCTTCCAATCAATCCATTCATTTATCTCCAGTTGTAATACTTTATTTTTGTTATATATCAATTTTATCCTTTTTTACTATCATCGCTATGTCTTATACAATAATATTTTGGAGGCCAAATGAAAATATTTATAATGCTCAAATATTGTATTTAATTACTGGGATTCCAACAATATTCATAAATTTTGCGCCAATTTGTGATTTCTTTCTTTGCGTCGATCGATGTTTATCTGTGGCATTTTTAATTAAATATAAAAATTTGCATAAAATTCTTTTATGTATTTTACAACTTTTGCTAATTAGTATAATTTTTATCATATTTATTTGGTTAACTAAATTTATTGATTTTTATCCAAATTACATTAAAACTGATTGCGAATTTTATTTTTGTTTAATAAAATTATTAAAATATCCAAAACTTTTAATTCCAATTAAAATTGGTGTGGGCGCATTAAATTTGATTGCAGCAATAATTTTAATTATTTTAATTAATACTTCGATCATAAAAAAGTGGCATTCTTCAACTTCAAATGCAATAAAAGCTTCAAATAAATTTAATAAACCTGTAATTATTATGATTATTTTTACATTATTTTTTGAATTTGTTCCAACTTTAATTTCACAAGGAGCTATTACGGTAAGTGTGTGTTGTATGAGTATCAAAGATTAGGTGGTACCCCACTAACCCACTGTAAATAGATTTTAAATATCTATTTAATATTTAATTTTTAGTTAATAGGAATAAATTTAACAACATATTTGGGGTCATACACCACAACTTTAGCATGCATTAATATTACTTTATGTGTATTTATGTATTGGAGAACATTTAGAAGAAATGCAGCAAAACGAACACTTGTATTTTAAACGGAAATTTTTTCATCTTTTTTTGTTGTTTGCTATTATTTTCTGTTTGGGGTTGTTTCATTTTTGCAACCCTTAAATTCGGCAATCAACGTTTACAGTTCGAAAAGTGTTTTTAATTTAGCAGAAGCTTTATAAACTGAGGTTGTTCTTGTACAGTCATCAACTTTGATATCTCAAAACAAAAATCAAACTATTAATAATTAATTGCTTTGAAAAAATCATACTATAGAATTGCCTCCTGACAAAATTATATATTTTTTAATTAACCGAATTTCGATTTTAAAAGTTTAATTAATGGTGATGGGAAGAAAGGATTATTATGACTAATGAGAAAAAAAATTAAATGGTAGCTTTCTTCTAGAAGATTGAATGAATGTTGACTAAATTCATTTATTTCCAAACTTTTTGAACTTAGCGAATAATAATAATAAAACATTATCAAAAACAACCTTAAAAGATTTTCCAAAATGAGAAAAGTCGGCAAAAAAGAAAAGAACATTGCTATGATGAAAAGCCTTTACAACAATATTTTTTTTGTATGATTTATATATAGCACTCAACTATTTTTGTCCATTAAAAAAATTCTTTTTTACTTGTGCAATTTTGTTGGTTTTACTCAAACACCTCGGCAAAAAAGTATCAAAAACATCAAAATAGCTTAAAGGGTCACAGCAAAAATTTGAGTCAGGTGACAGTGCCCCTTTAACACTTATTATTTATTTAATCGATGAAAAAATCCTCATCTTACAACTAATCGATCGATCACACAAGTAGAAGAAAAGTGGAGATTCTAAAGCTCCACCAGCAATTGTTGATCAATTAAAACGTGCAGGAGCAAATGATCCTAGATATCAAACTTTTGTTGATGGTGCTGGTGATGTATTTCGTGCTGATAAGAAACGGTTACAAAATTTTGAAATGCTTATTGAATTCACTTTGTATTTTTTTTATTTTATGAATAAACTTTTGTAAAATTCAGTAAGTTAAGCTTGTGTCGTTGTAAAGCAAAAATAAATTCTAACCGTTTTCTCTTTATTGATGTGAAAGCTATATATGTTTGCGCTGCTTTTATCCTTTTTGTTATCCCTCAAACTCAAAAAAAAGAAGAAATGAATCAAAACACAGATTGTAAATAAATAGTTTTATTAAACATGTAAGAAAAAGTGACAAGAATAAATTTAATCACAATAAACATAAAATTTTACAAAAGCAACAATCAAACTCGACTTCTGTGTCTTCTTTTTCGACTTCGGCTTCTATTGACATTTTCTTCGGGCATTTCATGATCCACTATTATTTTGAGTTCAAGAGGAACATAATCAAGTTCTGATGGAGGTTCAGGTTTGACAATAGGAGGTGGCCGAAGAACAGATAAAGCAAGCTTTTTTGGTTGAGATCCATACACTACCATAGGTTCATCAGGATCATCAAAAGATATAGCAAGTGTGGTGAGAGATAACATTTCAGATAAAGCCATTTCAATTTCCATTTCTTTTGCTCTTTCACACATTGAACGAACACCAAGCGGAGGAGGATATTTGAATTCAGGGCCAAAGTTGCATTTGATTGACGCATTGTGAAAAATTGAAACAATAGGAAAATATGCTCCATCGAAAATATCTTCATATGCCACACCACAAGATAAACCATTTTTGAAGAAAGTTATCTGTAAAATATGAAAGGTTAAAGAGAATGTTTAAAAGCACAAAACCAAACCTTTGATCCGGGTATTGATTCTAAATCGCCATCATGATTTTCCTTTCCTTTCATCACAGTTTTGTCTTTCAAATAGAAGATCCCATTCTTCTTCTGCAAGTAGCAATCTTCTTTTCTTGATGGTGGTAGTTTAGCAGCTTTGAGAGGATCAGTAAAGTCCTCACGATTTGGCAGCTCAATAAGGCATCCGAGAGTATCACCTTCTCCATAACCATCAGGGAAATAAGGTTTACCATGCCCATGATGAAATATAGTACCATCAAGAGATCTCCATCCATAACCAAATCGATTATAGCCAACACAGTTTTGAATGAAGCCTAATAATTGGTTGTTAAGAAAACGCTTTATTCTAAAGCAACTTACTGTATTGTTGTCCCCATCCAATTCGAATATGACTTTCCGGAGGTTGATGAAGAAACTCAACTTCGAAATACCATTTTCCATACATAACTGAATGAGTTGCACGAGCAGAACAATATGGACCATTCCCAATGATAGTAAGTTGATCATCATTAAGATTCATTTGATGAGCTCGATCATGTTTTGATAATGTAACATTTGCAGGAATTTTTATCCGATAATGATCAGGAAATTCATGCTTTTCATTTTTTACATGTATCGCGAAAGGATCAGCCTCAGCAACAAATAAATGTTCTTCATCATTACTGAATTCAAATGACGCACTTTTGATCATGCTGAAAAGATAAGTTGATTAGCTAAGATGTAAAAAAAATGCGAAAAACTAACTCATCCATTTCTTTAGTATACTTGAGCCGGAAGGCATCATCTTCGAGTTCATCATATTGAAACACCACTGGCTCATTTTCATTAAAAGTAGTTACATCGATTTCATCTTCATCAGCCATTGTTGTTATTGGAGGTATTGGAGCGGCAAAGTTGAAATGAATTGAGAATAATGATGAAAGCAAAGTTGTTGTTGACAACAACAAAAGAAATGAAGAATGGAAGGATGAAAGAAAGAAAAAAGAAATGAAATAATTTTTTTTAGGATATTTGGGTGAGCCCTCACTTGCCCGACGCTTTTTCAGCTGTGCGAAATGTTGCCCGACGGACATTTTGCCAACAATGAATTTTCGCACAGCTGAAACAGACGATCGAATAAATATATGGCACAACTGAAGCAATTTATTAAAACATTGTTTTTACATTAGTTAATGCTTATAACTATACGTATTTATTTACTTAATTACAATTGGTAATTAATGATACTACAATTATTTAATGAAATTCCGTAATTCTTAATTATTTGATCTATTAGCTTTGAAGGGAAAAACCCAACTCGCGGACCTAACTCGTAGCAAAACACCCAACACGTGGCCAATTACAAAAAACAATATTTATGCATATTAAGGTCAAACAATTATTCATATGCTTTATTTTTGACGATCCATAAGCCCTCCCTATAAATCACTATCGACCATCCCATATGCTTTCCTTATTGATAGGAAATGATAGATGGGTTTAGCTTATACCACACATTTGACGATCCATTAAAAATTTGACTTATACTATTCACAGGCAAACTAGTCGATCATCAGTTGCAATACATCGACAGGTCAAAAGCTTTATTAAACAATATTCATTAGCTAAGATATTTAGTAATTAATCTAAATAATATCGACTTCTTTCTGTGTTACAAAGAAATGAACGCTAACCATCCTTTTCTTTCTTTTTTTCACAATAGACCCAGATGTTAAAAATTTATCATCATGCTTTGATATTTATTTCCCATTTAATCAGTTAATTCAAAACTATGATCTAATTAGCTATCGATAGACTCTGATAAAGATAGCTTGACTTTATTATTCAGAATTTTTAATTAGAACCCTTTTATTCTTAAAAGGAATGGAGCATGAACACCCTTCAGGTGATCAGGCTATCCTCATTCCTTAACTTTATATTTTATTTTATCACACAACATCCACATATTAGTAATATACACTTCTCGTCTTACCACATAAGGTCTTAATCCAGCAACAAAAAAAGATGAGCATTATGTATAAAGTCTCCACAAAACACACTTTCTTTCAAAATCCTTAAGAATCATCTTTGGATCCTTTTTTTGGATCCTTTCTCGTCTTTGGATCATCTTGTATCTTTGGATCTTTCCCCATCGTTAGATCCTTTACATTCTTCTGCATCTTTGGATTCTTTGGGTCTTCGTATCCTTTAAGCACCTCAAAGAAAGCAACCACTTATCGTTGCTTCATTTTCATAACAATAAAAAGTCAAAGTCCAACAGGGTTTATTACAATCACATACTCTAGGCATTTAAACAATTTATAAACTGAAAATCTCATGGATCTGGATCATATATATCTAATGGATCACTCATCCCAGCGACCTATTGGTATTCTTACATGACCTCATCTAAGCGAAATCGCAGCGCATTTTACTCTAAAAGGATCCTATGAAACCATTTCAAAGGCCACCTATAATTTATACCATCCAATTTCCAATCCATAGACACAGACATAATATTTTCAATTAGTATGGCGGGACTGGATGAAGATAGAAAATTTAAATATTTTGTCGTCATTAACCATTTCAGGAACAAAAAAAATAATAATAAAATCAACAAAAACATATTTTTTAAAATTCATAAAAAAAGCATACACTTATCCAAACAATAATTCTGATGATTTAATAGCAGATTCAATAAAATGCAATCCATATGGAAGTGCTATGGATGATTAACAGCGATCAATAGGGAAAGCCTATGGATCGTCAAAAATAAAGCATATGAATAATTGTTTGACCTTAATATGCATTTTTTTCTTTGTAATTGGCCACGAGTTAGTTACTTTTTGGCCACGATTTGCGATTCCGCTAGTTGGGTAGCACTCAGTTTTGAATTTTAATTCATGTATTTAGAATTACCAATTTTAAACTAAGCATAACCTAACCAATTCAGAATTAAAGAATCAAAATTCAGAATTGATATTCCCTGTCTTAATTCTTAATTATGTCTTTGTTTTCTGAATTTTTTAATTCTCAATTCTTTAATTCAGAATTCTTTAATTCTTTATTAAGTATTTTAAATTCTTAATTATTAACTCTAGAAACAATTTTTAATCGTCTGCTTCAGTGTGCGAAATATTTATTCGATCGTCTGTTTCAGCTGTGCGAAATTTGCTTTTGGCCTTATGTCCGTCGGGCAACATTTCGCACAGCTTAAAAAGCGTCGGGCAAGTGTTCTCTCCCCGATATTTGATGCTAAACATGCAAGTATCCTGCAACAACAAAAAAGTGGAGAAATCAGCGAAGTTTAAAATTTTCTTTTTGTGATTCAGCTTTCTTCATTTTCAAAATTCTTCGGATTTTTATTGCTTCTTGAATTATTACATTTTTTTCTCATTAGTTTAATAAGAACAATCACTCTTACTAATTTCTGCGTGTCTCAAATTTTAATTAACCGTCGTTAATAACAGTTTTTTTTTATCTATCGCTAACTTCCTATGTTTAAGATTCAAATCAACATGGAACATCTTCCGGCTAAAGAACTTGAAAAACGCTTGGATGCGCTAATATCTTCTCAACGTATGAAATATGAAGAAATGGAAAAGCAATCAATCAAAATGAAGCTTCGTATATTCATTTCTCATCAATATCATGTTCCTCCAGAATCATTATCTTCAACGCAAACATCTGAATGGGAACTACGTGTGGAAGGACGTCTAGTTGAAGAGTGTAATACAAATGTTCCACCATCTTATTTATCAACTCTAACGAATCTTATCAGCAATAAAAGCAACAAGAAATTTAGTGATTTCTTTTCACATATGCGAATTAAATTGGATAAAAATCTTTATGGTCCTAAAGAATCTACGATTGAATGGAAACGTGATCCTCAAAAAGCTACTGATGGATGTTTTATTAGAAGGTCTGGTGCTTTTAATGTTCCATGTACTATTGAACTATGGATTGATTATGCAAATCAGAAATTTCGTCTTCATCCTATTGTTGCAAAAGTTCTTGGTATTGCTTTTGGTACAAAAACTCAAATCATTGAAGCTGCCAATTTATATGTTCGTTCACAAAAACTTCAAGTGAGTATTTTTGGATTTGCTATATGCATTTGTAAGTATGTTAGCCGTTACTTTTGTTTCCATGCTTAGATTTGGTTAATGTTACTAGCGTCGTTATTTTTTGCATTGATAAGTTACTTAAAAACATGGTTGTTTTAAAACTAAGCTTTCTTTTACTTATGCAAAAGCAACCCTTGCCTTTATAAAGCTTTATATTGTGTTTCTGATTTACCTTAACATTCCTTCCTTTTGATGTTTTATAACTTCTTTTCTTGTTCTAGGACCTGAATGATCCAGAAATGATAAATTGTGATGCACATTTTACAGAAATTTTCAATGCTAAACGTATGTCTATGAGAGAACTTTCAATAAGAATTGATCCATTCCTGTTTCAACCTCATCCGGTGATCTTTAACCATGTTATTCGTTATGCTGATTCTGTTAAACCTATGATTGCTTGTTATGATGTTGAAGTTGAACTTATGTGTGATTCTGTGAAGCTTCTTAATTCTGAATATATGAAAAGCTTAGAAAAATCTATTGCTGACGAACAGTGTTCTTACTTTGCCTTTTGGTCGCGCCAAGCGCCGCGCCGGGCGCCAGAAAAATGAAAAACCGCGCCAGGCACCGCGCCACGTGCCAGCCTTTAAAATTTTGAGCACCAGCGCCGCGCCACGCGCCAGAAAAAAAATTTAAATAATGACCAAAAACATTAACTTTTTTATTTATTTAGTAAGATATACTTAAAATAACGCTATATTTGAGGTTTTACTAAGATTAAATCAATTTTTTTCTGGAAAATCCAAGCATTTTAAAATTTTAAAAAAAATTTTTAATTTTTCTCGCGCCACGCGCCGCGCCGAGCATCGGATTTCTGAAAAGCCGCGCCAAGCACCGCGCCACGCGCCAGCTGGCGCGCGCCGGCGCGGCGCGGGTGCGGCGCGAGTAAGAACACTGCTGACGAAGATGCTAAACTTCAAGAAGGTATTGCCGAAGTTAAAGAATCTGAACACTGTTGCTTTTTACAATTGTATTGCTGATGATCCAGTTAAAAGTGTCCTTGATATTGTCAAAGTTCAAAACAAATTTCAACAGGTAGCAATGTTTTCGTTTATGTTGTAGCTCTTGTTAGTCAATGATGTACATGTACTGTTACCATCTTCGTCAATACATTATTACTTTGTTTACTTTCAATTACAATATTGACTATGTTTTAGGCTATGAAAGAAACCTTCCATGATCCAGAAAAACGTGAAACATTTTTGCAACCTGAAATCAAAGAAGCTTTAGATCGGTATATTCACAATAAAATCCATCAACGACGTGCTGAATTTGCGAATGATTATTTCAATCCATTCAAGTATCCATTAAAATATTTTGTTTAAAGAGTACTTATTATTATTATTTGTTTGTTGTGATTTATTGCTTTTAAAACTCTTACATTGTAATGATTGTACTTGTCTTGTTTTTGTTGTTTTCATAATAAAGTTTTTATACCTATTTTTATTTTTTGTGACATGTCTCATTTTTCATTTCCTTGTCAGCTGTAACTGAAGCTGTTTTGTTTTTGGATTTTTACTATCACTGCAAAGTAAATAATTAAAGTTATAGCTTAAAAAAAGCGGCATTAAGAAACAAAAAATGGCTTTGACATTATACAAGTTTTAAAGTTATTTAGGTTTTATCGCGAATTATTTAATGGCTAGTAACCAAAGCTTTTTTTGATCAAAATTTTCTTTAATTTTTGTTTGTGTTTTTGTTTTTTAGCGTTGTTTGGGATACTTTTTTATAATAAAACTATTTTTTATTCCGTGTATAGTGCATACAATAAGTGTATTTATTATGCTGACTAAAATACAAAATCTTACTTTTCTTTACCGCGAAAAAAATCAATATTTATTTTAAGTTGTTTTAGATATGCCTTCTTTTAACGTGTATTATCGTCGTGACTGTAGTTTGAATACTTTGAATCTTTTACCTTGTACAATGGAAAATGTAAGTATTCTCTTTTTTTCTTAATTTGTAATTTTTTCCATTTTTAGGGAGTGTTTCTTACTAATGTCAAATGGAAGTTTATTCCTTCTCAACTTAAGGGGCTGTTTGTTTACTATCCCGTTCCTACAGTTTTTTACAGTTTTGAACTTTCCTTACATGATCCAATCAAGAATGAGCCTATCAAAATTCAACTTCGTTTGCTTAAACCTCTAAAATCTATCTCAACTTTACAATATTGGCATGATAATGAATGGAAGTTTTACTCATCCATATGTATGTTTATTTTTATTTTTTCTTGAAATGTTTCTTTCCTTCTTTAGATCGTCCTAAAAGAGAATTTGAATTCATTGCTCATCTTTCAAACAACTTTTATTATGGTTCAAAAACTCTTGTGGATGATTTACGGCAACATTTGGCTGCAATTCATGGAGGAACTTTTGCATTTGGTGAAGAAACTCTTTCTGTTCAAGAATGTTCCAAAGAAGTTTTCTTAGCTTTTATTGATCAAGAATACAACGAAGATTTTGTTATTGAATGCCAAGGAATTCAAGGTATGTTTAGTTTATCTCTTTTGAAACTTCAAGTTTATGTATCTTTCATTTTAGATTAAGAAGATCATCTTTCAAGCTCGTTCTCCTGTCTTTGAAACCATGCTTTCAACCAACACTTTTAAAGAAGGACGTGAAAATCGAATGGTTATCAAAGATTGTGGTTTTAAAGTTGTTGAAAAGATGGTTGAATTCCTTCAAACTGATTTCGTTAAAGATTCATCAAACTGTGCAATTGAACTGTATAAAATCGCACGAAAATATATGAGCGAAAGCTTTATGGTTTGTTTCTTTTACTTTTACAGGAATTCATTATCTCATCTTTTTTAGGAATTTACTCGTTTACCATTGGTTAACAGCTTGACCAAAGGAAACTATTACAAGCTCCTTGAAATTGTTAGAAAACATGATGATAAAGAAACAGAAAAATTAATGAATGAATGGAATTCAAAAAAGTATCGTCGCCGTCGCTAATCTTATTTTTTGTTTTCAATTTTTTCTTAATTACATTGTTTTACTTTTTTTGTTTTGCATTGGTCTCAAATTTGTTCATAAAATTTTTTGTTTGATTTCATAATTCTCACTTTTATGCGTTGCAATTTAAGGAATATAAAGAAAGTTGATGGAAATCTATCTGCGATTGCAGCAAATGCATCAATAAATTTAACTGTGTGGGATTAAAAGTGTCCGAACAAATGACCAAATTGTCACGAATTGAAATGAAAAAAGATATCAAGTTGTTTGAAAATGGGAAAAAAAGCCCCTTTTGAGGAATCCAAAACTCAATTTTCTCCTTAGTTAACAATTGCAGGCTTTGTCGTTAAACAACTTTAGCAAAAGAATATTCGCCTACATATAAGAAAGATGCCGATATAAAAAATTTTTTAGGACAGCCATAAAACTTTTTTTATATCGCCATCTTATACACCATGTTTAAATTTAAATAACCATAGCATTAATTTTAAAAAATAATAAGCGCTTTTAATCTTTTTTTAATCTAAGCAACAACAAAAAAATCATTTAAATTAATGGCTATTGACATGCATAGAAAATTATATACTTCTGTATTTTTAAATGTTTTATGAAACATAAATATTGTACATTTTAAAAGCTTCCCAAAATTTATTTACATTTTTAAAGTACATTAGAAGCTGTTTGTGGGATTATTTGTAAAATTATGGCCATTTCTATCTATGATTGGTTTCGATGGATCATCACCATTCTTTTGACGCTATTTCATGCCATAGTAACATACTTTATTTTTGTTATGAGATATCGAAAAAATAAAACTTATTCTTCTCCATTCTTTTTGCTTTATTTATTGATGGCTTTTGCGGATATTGGAACAATAATAAATAATTTTTTTGTTTCCAAATTTATTTTCATTGATTCATGGAAGCCATGGTTTTATGATCATCCAATGTATAATACCATTCTATGGTTATTCTCAGGATATTTAATATATTTTCAATCCATTTTACATGCAGCTATGGCAATTAATCGTGGATGGGTTTCGTATACGGTGATGACAAAAAATACAGCTATCGGGAAATTTGGTAGAAAATTAATTTGGTTTTTGCCTTTAACTCCTTTGATTATTTTATCTGTGAGATTCACCGGTCATACAATATATTTTTATACTCCCACTGGAGAATTAGCGGCTTATTATGTGGAACATCTTGTTAAAACAGTGAGTTTTAACTTAAAGTACGGTATGAAATACATACTACATTGCAAATGGTTTCAAAAAAAAATTTTCCGTTTAGGGCAACTTTGAAATTGTGTGAAAAAAAACAAACATTTGAGACTCTTTGTACCAAAAATTTTTTCAAAATTATCTAAGCCTAGTTTATTGATTCGTATATTTAATCATACATAAATTTTTATATTCACCAAGAAAAGTTTGCAAATTTGCATATTGCCTTTTAGCTTTAACACTTTGGCCGTAAACCTGCATAAAAAAATTTTTTTAGTATCACGCTGTTGCTGGTCCAACAGTAGTTTTTTCAACTTCCATGATTGCATTTATTTTTACAATTTTAACTATTTTTCGATATCGATATCTTTTGAATAAACATGGTCAACTTTCCATCAATTTAAAACACGATTATTTTTTATTTGGACAAGCGATAGTAACTTTATGCTTTCAATTATCAATAGTTGCATATTATATTATGCTTTTAATTGCTTCTTATCAAAATCTTTTGGAACTCACAACTTTTGCTTTAAGATATTTTAATTATGTTAATGATGCTTCAAGTTTATGTAATCCATTGGCGCTATTAATTGTATGCAAATTTATTCGAAAAGATTTTATTGATTTTTTATTTTCATTCATCAAAAATAATATCACGCCATTCAATAGTCTTGGAATATCAATACAATAAAAAAATTGAATTTGTGAAAAATATATTTTTTAAGAAATCATTTTTAATTTTTTTTTGAATAAATTGTGATAACTTCTAAAATCCATCAGCATCCAAATTAGTGTTAAATTCCCGATCCGACCGACAAAAAAATCGGGAATTCGTATAATTGTCGGAATAGAAATTGCTACGGTCGGGAAAGTCGGGAAAATGTCGGGATAAAATTTATTGTCGGTCGGGAAATCGGTCGGGATAAAGTCGGTCGGGAAGTCGGGAATTCCCGACTTTTCGGTCGGGAATTTAACACTAATCCAAATGACTTTTATGGTTTTTTTGCAGCCATTTCTTAAATGTATTGTATTTGCTTGAATTTTAAAAGAGAAAAATAAAGAAAAACGACAAAAAAATTAGATCTGTTGAAAGAGCAAAAAGTATTTGTTTCACAAAATTTATACGATTGCTTGAATGAAGTAAAATTTTTAAACAAAGGCATGAAACGTGGTCTTTGAGAAAAATAATTAAAAAAATATTATTAACAAACAAACAAAAAAAAATCTTCAAATGTTTCTAAACTTCTATGTATCACTCAATTCATTAATATACAAATCATACTTTCTGCTTGAAATTTTTGTTTGAATCAAAAAAATATGGATGAAATAAAAAATATTAATTATTCATCGTAAACCTCTTTGAGCAACTTTATTTCTCAATTGCAATTGTTTGAGTAATTTTCGTTCGTTTTTTCGGTAACTTTGGCATTAAAAGTATGAACGCCAACGCTGTTTCATCCCAGAAATTTCAGTGTTTGGACTTTCATCATTTAGATTATTTTTCATTCTTCGCGCTTTTGGTTGTTTGTAATGTTTAGCTTCTTTACAAAGTCATGATTATTATTATTAGTATGCCTATAGTTTGTATATTACCGAAATCGATTATACAACAACTCCGTGACTTATTTCATTGTGTAATTTTCTAAATTTGCTTTTTTTACAGCTCTTTTGATATCAACAAATATGGATTCAACTCTAAATTCGTCCGTTGTTATGGTATTTTTCTTTTCTTTTATCTTGTCAAAGTTAATTCAATGGTTTTTTCTAGAAGAAGATCGAATGTCCTTTCGCAATCAAATGGGAGATCGATGAAACCAAGTTAGCTGCTTTGAAAAACTTTAAAAATGGATATTTTCAAAGTGAATGGTTTGATGCTTCAAATATTCATGGTGTCAAATATCATTTTAGAATTTATCCTAATGGTCAAAACGAAGATCATCGAGGAAAGGTTTGGATATCCTTGTATTTGAAACTTAACAATGAAAAGAAAATCAAATCTAAATACAAAGTGTGCATTGAATCTGCTGATTTTATTTATAAGTTCAAACATGAATTTCAAAGATCATTGGGATGGGGAGGAAGTCGTTTCAGCACAGCTGAATTGTTCAATTCTGAAAAGAAGTTTATCGTTGGTGGGAAGCTTACTCTCAAATATCAAGGGACCTTGAAAGTTGAAAGAGAATGTCAATCAGCTGATGTTGGTAACAAATGGAAAGATCAAAATTTCTTGATTAAATTATGGAAAAGAAACGACGCAGATTTCACATTTGTTGTTGATAGCAAAAATATTAAAGTAATTTTTAAAATGTCTTTTGATTTTATCTAATAGCAATCTTTTAGGTCCACAAAAGCATCATTTCTCTCCGTTCTTCTGTTTTCAAAACCATGCTTACATCTAAAAAGAAAAAAGTTATCATCACTGATTTTTCCTATGAAACTGTTGTGCTTGCTCTTCAGCTTTTGTATAATCGCAAACTTTCAACTTTGACGATGGAAGAAAAGTTTGAAGTTTTTCGCTTTCTCGTTAAATATGACATTCAAGATCTCAAAGTAAGTATTTAGTTATAGGCAACATTTGTTTTACTTTGTTTTTTTAGGATTCATTGGAAAACTTATTGGCTGAAGAAATCTCGCTTGATTCTGTCGTTCGTATCACAAATTATTCTATCGCCATGAATCATGTCAAATTTCAAGAACGCTGCTTGAATTTCATGATTGCTTGCTTGAGAATGGATCGACTTATGGATGATTTCGATAATCTCAATGAAACTTTTGCTTTGAAGCTTATTAAACATGTTTTCTTTGAGCTTATTACAACAACTTAAATTGTTTTCTTGTTTATTCGTTATTTGTATTCTGTTGCTTTGTTTCTTTTACATTTATAATTTTCCCTTTATTTTGTTTTGTTATTCCTTAATAAAGGTTTGAATTTATGAATATTCTGTATTTGGTAAAAACGCATGAGCTACGTGTGGATAAAACACGTTTGATGGAAGCTAGATTATGCCTGTGATGGAAGTATCTGTTCCTTCTTCTCTTTTTTTTTATTCGAAAATGATAATTGCACATGCATCAACAAAACAAAACGTTGTATTTATGTATGTGCATAAGAATGTTACTTTTAATAAAAAATGTAATTTGTAAAACAAAGCCTATCAAGTTATGGCTCATTCTATGCAAGATACATATCATAACAAGCTTTTTGTTATTTTTTTTTCAAAGGGCAAAATTATTCACCCATATTTCTACTGCCACCTATTTCCTCAAGTTGTAAACGTCAGAGTTTGTGCAACTCCTTATAATTAAACCATGTTTACTTTGTTATTGCTTTTACGACCGAGAAGGGCAGCTCAATTCGCTAATAAACATACTTCCATGAATAAAGAAAAGAACATGAAAAGAAAAGTTGTGATAAAAAGAAGTTTGATATGTTTGAAGAAAGGAAAACCTCAAGGTATGTAAAACCATCATACTGCTAACTTCTTAACGTAAACAACAAGTTTATTGAAAACTAGGTAATTAAGCTTCTTCAAATTTCAGGAAAATGGAAGATGAAAAGCAAAGAAAAATCATATATTTTTGTCATAGATAGCTTGCATTTTCTTTAACTTTGAAACCTTTATCTAGATTTTGTAATGCGGCTTTTGGGACGTTTGTGTATGCAAAGCTGTAATAAAGCATACTTATGAAAATAACGGTTATCATCGTAAGAATCGAGTTTCATTTTCAAACAGCAAAACCATAAGAGACAATATCAAAAAAGAAGACATTTATGGATCAAATAAAAAATGTACAAAAAATGTAAAACAAAAAATATTCACACATCAAAGAAAAAACAAAAAAATGTTATAACAAGATAAAATCAGGAATGTGCATAAACAATTGAAAGTTGACCAGGCGTTGAATCAAATTCAAGTTTTTTCTTCATTGCATCAACTTGCTTAGCCTGTCCATTAGGTATGCCAGACCAAAATGAGATAGAGAAATGAGCCTTTGGATGTCTCTGAAATTTTGACAAGTTAACGGATGCAAAAATAATAAGAAAAGACGAAAAGCTTACAATCATGAAATCAAGGAAACTATCATCATTGAAATGATCATGTTCAATTCCATATAAATCAAAGGATAACAGCATTTCAAAAGGTGGAAGTTGGTTGAGCTTGGAGAAAGTTGCTTTCGTAACAATCTTTGATGGATAGGCATTCGAAAGACTGCTGAAAAGTTCAAAACCGATGAATAAAGATGTAATATTTAAACAATGAACTTACTATTTGAGTTTCACAATATGTGGGACCTTTGAAATAATATCTTCAAAAGGAACAAGAACATTTCTTTTATCACAGATACGAACGAGCTCTAAAGAAAGGTACTGAATAGTCCCACCAGCTGCAAGCATGTCAAAGTCATTCTTGGATAAATCTTGATTGGACAAATTAACATCATTGATTGTATAATTGGAAGCAGGATAATGGTTTGTTTCAGTATGTACTTCAATGATTGGTTGCTCTTCTTCTTGGACGGATGGAGGAGAACAATCAGCAGCTACCACTTGCTGTTTCAATTCGATATTCACAGGAGTTGGCATTGTCGCGTGTTGATCGGAAGCTCGAAGTTGGTCTTCTTCTTGTTTCTTATCACTGCTAGTTCCATTCATTTCGATAAGACGATCTTCAAGAGCTTTCTTTTCAACAGCGAAAAGTCGAAGTTGATCTTCATACTGATTCTTCATTGTAGCAAGTTGAGTTTCGAGAGCTTTCTTTTCTTCAGAAGCCTCTTCTTGTTTACGCCGAAATTCAGCGATGATTTTATCCTTTTCACCTGATTGATATTTCAAGGTATCAACCTAAAAAGCAGCGAATAACAAACTTGAAAAAAAATGTGTTTAACTACAAACATACTTCTTGTGAGATCTCATTCAATTGTAAATTGTAATAATTATCCAATCCTCCATATTCTTCACATTTTACTTCTTCCAATTGAGCCTAAAAATAAGCACATAGAATATTAACAAGAGATAAAAAAAAACTAGCAGAAAAAGATACCTTTAAATCAGCATTAACTTCGACAAGTTTGGCTTTCTCACGTTCAAGTTCGACAACCTCAGCTTCAAGTTCGCGTATTCTTTCATGTTTCATTTCATTATCATCATCAATCGTTGATAGGGTTTCATCCAAGCATGGCATCTTTCGTCGACGAACGTTAATACTGACATTCATGGTTACTGAAAAAAATGAAAATTAGTTCAAAACACGAAGACAAAAAAAATAAGAAGAGAAGAGAAAGAAGCACGAGTAAAAAATGACTATGAAAGAAAAAAAGTTTGCAGCTTGATTTTATGAATTTGCCTTTTGTCCCAAAAAAAATAAATCTCCCACACTTTTTCGCGCCTTTGTTGTTTGCCCGCCAAAAAAGAAGCGAGCATTCAAAATTTGAAAATGATATTATGTAGCTTCACGATTACAGTAACTTTAGTTGCTCAAATAAATACTAAAAAACTTTTTTGCTAAACAAATATTTAATTGCAATTTGCAAATGCTTTTTTTGAAACTTTTAGTATTCTGAGAAAAAAATACTTCCAAAAACAAAAATGTGGAACTTTAATTAATTGCTTGAATTATGTTTATGTTTTTTGGAATAATTTTAACTTTGTCACTCCCAAACAAAAATATTATATTTTCTCAAAGTTATTTGTTCCCCAAATCTGTCAAAATTTTAGTTGAGAATTTGATAAGTGTAAAGAAACTTCGCTAAAGAAAAATTAATGGTGAAATATTCCAAGTTTAAGAAAAACCTTTCATGAATGATAATAATAATAAAGCATTGAAAGGAATTTTTGTTTTATAATTAATTGTCTTAAAAAATTTTCGATTAAAAAAGATTGTAAATTTTGATTGAAAACTTTGATTGCTGAAATTTGTTTCGAAAGTTGAATGCTTGATTCATGTCCTTTTAGTCTTGAGGCGAAAAAGGACACCCATAAAATTGTGATTGTTGCTTACAAATTTTTTTGCTTCTGCTTTCAGAAATTCGCTGATAGTCTCTCTTTCATCGATAGAATAGTTTAATTATAAACTCAAAATTATGACTCGTGGCATAGGCAAGAAAAGGAAGATCGGAGCATCAAACGATCATGTTGAAGCTGCGAAGGTTAATAAATCATCTCAAAATGGATTAACAAGTATGTTCGCCATATTATCTGTCATTGCTTTATCTTCCTTTGCATCTTTTTCAAATTTTTGCTCTTATGATTAATTTTTAGGTAAAATATACGGTTGTCCTACTCTAAAGCCTGCAAATTTCTTCCATCAGAAGCGTCAAAAGTTCTTGGACGAGAAGCTACCTTTCAATTATTATGTTGTTTTGGACTTTGAATGCACTTCTTGGGGAGTTGGTGAACGTCACCTTGATGAATCTAAAAAATCGATTATGGAAAAGGAAAATGATGGAACAAAAGTCTTTCCAAAAAGAAAAACACAAGAAATCATCAAATTTTCAGCTGTTCTTGTTGATTCAAATAATGGTGTTATTGTTGATACCTTTCAAGAATATGTTAAGCCTAAGCTTTATCCTAAACTTAGTGAATATTGTACAGAATTGACGGGTAAGTCTCATTTGTCAAAACATGCCTAAAAATCAGTAAACTTTTCAGGAATTACTCAACATAATGTGAATAATGGAAAATCTTTCCACCAAGTTCTCAATCTCTTTCTCAAATGGTTAAAGGAACATGGTCTAAATGATTCTACGAACTATCTCATCATCACTGATGGAAGCTCTGATATTAGAGATTTTCTCAATGGTAGCTTGGTCGTTAACGATCTTCCATTTCCACATCAACTAAGAACATTTGCTGATCTCAAATTTTTGTTTAGGGGATTGTACCCTGGAAAATCTGCAGCATTGATGGATATGCTAAAGTTATATAATATTGAATTTGAAGGACGAGAACATTGTGGTCTTGATGATGCTAAGAATATTGCTCAATTGGTTAAGAAAATGGCGCAAAAAACGAGTCTTGTTCCTACACATCGAATGATTCCACCTGATTTCGTTGGTGATGTAAGTTTCTATGAAATTTTTTTGGAAAAAAAGGCAGTTTGTTGTATAACTTTTACTTTAAACTTTTTCTCACTTTTCTAACCCGCTTTCTTTTTCAGTACAAAGATGCCAAAGAAGTCAAATTTTCATGTGATCTTGAACGAAGAGCATTCGCTTATATCCCGATCACTACAAAACTTTATAAAGAAAAGTTGCATCTTCGATGTGATGATTGTAAACAAGGTCGCTGTAAAGCAGCAAAGTTTTATCAATTATAACTGTTTGTTTTTTGTTTTTATGTGTCTGGTTTTTTGTTGTTTCAATAAACGTTTTTGAATCTTTACACACAATTGTCTCTTTTCCAAATGCATAATGCTTATGAAGTAAACCTCGAAAAGCACTTCGAATAAATGGAATTTCAGCTTTTTTCGGTCATTCCACTTTTATGCGTTGCAGTTTTTCAGGAATAAAGAAGTTGATGGAGGAAATATATGCCATTCTTTTCCTGTACAAACTTGAATGCGAGCATGAAATTGAAAGAATTTGAACAGATACTAATTTTAGAATGAAACAAGCTACAGTTATACCCAAATTGTTGCAAGGTTTTTTATGTTATAAAAGTTGTTCATCTTCGTTTTTTGTCCTACTGTAGCCGATGGCGCTTCAGAGTTTAACAAATAAGATTTTACCATACTAATGAGAATCCGCACAATAAAGAGCAGATAAAATAATTATTCACTGGCGGCAATGGCTGCTTTCATAAATTTTCAAATATGTTCCCCTCGTCGAATTATAAGCATTTCAACAACGATTGGAGTCTAAGCACTGCAGAAAATGGCAATCCAACTAATTCCCTAGTAGCAATTACTTTTCCCGTACATCAAAATTAATAAAGATGCAAAGGTTTTCTCCCATTTAAAACTTTTACCGTGCATTCTTGAAAGATTCCTAAGCGAAAGCTATAGACCGATTTACATATTTTGCATTGGATTCTTCCAAATAAAATGACACCATAGTTTTTGAAAGTTAACAATATATCAATGAAAATAAGCATCATCGCTGGTGCAGTAAATAAAGAACCCTTGATAAAAAAGACTAAATTTATTAAATGAAAAATCATTCAAAATCAGAAGCTCTTCAATATTTTTAAGCTTGCATTGTTTTGTTTGAATGATGACGATTTTGAGAAATATAAAATACAAATTGGATGGGCAACTAAAAGAAATTCTCTCCTTTCGTCTTTTTTTCTTCTTCGATGGTTCAACAAAAAAAAGTGATTCATCGTGATGAGTGTTTTTTTAAATTTCTTTAGAAAAAAAACAATTTTATGTTGTTATTATTGCGGCTTTTTTTTAATTTGAATATTTACCTTTTTATTTTTGATTTTTTTTTTACAAACTTTGACGAAATGAAGCCGTTATTAAATGCACATCGACAGTTTTTTTTTGTTGTTGTTGCTATTTTTAAACATATCCTTTTTCTTATGTAATCATTAGAAAATATTCATTTTGTTATACAATCCAAGATACATAAAAAAATAAGATTGCGAAGGATCAAAATCCATCAAATCGATTAAAAAAATATTATGCATGGTCAAACACGTGGACCGGCGAAAATTGTTTATTTTTACTGATACAATGGAACATGTAGCTTTATTTTAATAGTTATTTATAAAATCAAACACTTTCAAACTCGATGCAACAAAATTGATTATTTGAAACCTGATTTTCACCAAATTTATAATTAAAATATTGACAATTATTTGTTTGTGAAAATGGAATTCCTTCTTCCATTAAAGTTTCATTTCCACGAATAATAATTCGGCCCATCATAGGAATGGCATTTCCAATAGTTTCATATCCACTTTGTTTTACAATGGCTGCACTAATTATGGCTTTACCATCTCCATTTAAAAGTGGAAAAGGACAAGGGTTAGGATATTTACTAAAAAATTATTTAAATAATAAAAAATTAGAAAGCTTTTTTAGGTGAAAAGTCATTAAAAAAACTAATGTCTTGGTGGAAGAGCTTGCTTCAGCAATTATTTTTGTGTTTTTTGCCATATTTGTAAATATAAAAAAATACAAACCTTTCACATGGATTATCCGAATTAATCCAATACATACTATAATAATCTTTTGGTCCAGTGAAGTCAATTTTTGCTCTTAAATTATTTCCATACGTAAAATTATAGGTTGCGGATGAGGTTGCATAAATGCTGTAATTATCATTCACATTTAAAATGGAAGTACGACTTTTAAAACTTTTGCATCGTGGATATATTTTTGCAGGCATATAAGGGGCTGGAACGAAAGATATACAAGTTTGAGTTTGTTCAGTATAGGAATTTCGATCGTTGGTAATGCTTGAAAATGAAGGATTTTGTTGAGTAAAAAATGATCCATCTCCATAATTAAATGTGCTATCATCTGCAAAACCCCAATATAATTCATACCAATATGATGCTGGAAAATGGGCGTGTAAATAAAAAGATGGGTTATGAATGGAAAAGTTGAATGGAACATTTAATGATTTGCTACATATTTGTGGATCTGATGTTTCATTAATATCAAATTGAACATTAGCGCAAATATAATCTGGGAAAGAATTATTGGAATCATTATAACTAAAATTTGTTACAGAAATCAAAGTTTCATTTCCAATTTTAACAAGTTTTATATCCAAGGAAACTGTAGTGTTACTATTATGATTTCCGAATTCTGTGTCAATTATTGTTGTTCTAATCGCATTGCAACTGTAAGTTGTATTAGATGCTTGAATCAGAAGAGGCAAACAACAAAAGACAAAAAATAACATTTTTTATGCTCACAAAGGATTCAAGAGAGTCTTTGAATTAAGGTAATAAAAAAGATTTTTTAATCCATTTAAATACATTTTTAAAATCATCAAAAATATAAAAAAGCTGTCTGTAAGTTGGGATGATGGGCAAGAATTTTTATAAGCATGATGCAAAAAAAGTTTTTTTAATGGGTTTTTTAACGAGCTTCTTCCTTTTTTTTAAACAAAAAATTTGATAAGAAAAAATCGCACCTTTTTTGTTGATGGTTCAAAAGATCAATCATCGTTTTCTATCACAGTATTTAGTGAACTTCCTAAGGATATTCTTACATAAAGAAAATTTTATATTTTTTGAAGAAATTATTAACAAAGTAAAACAACTAAGTTAAGGAAGGATTAAAAAAGGATAACGGAAGTCTCACATCATATGTAAAGTTGAACGACAAGGTTTTTGTTTTTAATATGACATGCATCTCCCACGTAAACATCGAAAATCAACTGAAACAGTAGCTATCTCATCCATATTTGAATGATGTTTGAAAATGCTTTATCCATGATTTTGCGTTTCGTTAAAAGTTTTATTTTGTACTCATATCTTTAAAAAACAAATTCATAAATAATTAAAACATTTTGAATTATCAAGATTAGGGTGTGCGACTAGCAAATAATGATTTTTGTAAAGAAATAACTGTGGTTTTTTGTTTGACTTGAATAGTTTTAATACTTCGAGCTGCAACTTGTGCAACAGAGCCTTGAGCGATCTTCCGAAGATTTCTATTGAATAAAAGAAGTAAGGTTGCATTTGCAATGGCATTAATTAATCCAGCTGAATTAGACAATAATGTTGTTAGCATTCCAATCCCAGAAATATACGGCAATACAACCAAAAAAGATGATGACGCCCATTGAGCGAGAAAAATGGTAAAAAATTGAATTATCTGAAACAAAAATTTTTGTTGTAAAAATGTTAGTTGGACAATTGAGACTCTCAGAAATTATGAGAAAGAAAATTTGAACTTTTTACAGTAATATTTATTATTTCTAACTTCCTCATTCAAACAAATTACTAATGCTTCTATTTTTTATTTTGAAACTTCAAAGAACAACAAGGAAAAAAACTCACAATTTTAATTTGACCTTTCACATTACTTTGCGATGACAAACGCTTTGAATAAAGTTTGATTAGTTTTAAAAAGCATAAAAAATAAATAAAAAACATAATAAAACATAAACATTGTCCAAAATATAATAAAAAATTATCGTATGTTAATGAAAATATGAATGCTTTACCGCATGATAAGAAATTGCAACCATAATTAAAGGTCATTGTCCATTGATTAAATCGTTTATGACATTCGCCCATTGCAAAAGCTACAGTAAGAAATATGGAAAAAAACCAAACAGAAAAAACAAAAAAATATGCAATAATTTTAGCATTTTTTGAATGTCTTTTTTCAAAAAATAACATAAAAAATCGATCGATTGCAATTGAAAAATTTGAAAATAAAACAAGATAATATCCAAGTGTGTGAGGGCTGGAAAGCCATAACATGAGAGTATTGGAATAAATAGGTTCAAATGAAAATATTCCAGGAAGAGAAACAATAAAATGCGATGGCAAATAACAGCAATGTGAAATGCAACAATTTAAAAGTAAAATATATATTGAACTTCCTTTAATGAATTGTTGAAAATTATTTCCAATTATTGAAATTATAAATAAATTTAGCAAAAATCCAATAATGGAGAAAATTGAAATAAATATTCCAGTTATTAATTTCTTGGAAGTATCTGGCCATTCTCGAGTTTTATTAAAACATATTTGATAATCTTCAAATTCAATTTCTTCAAACATTTTTTTAAACTGAATTTTTTGGAATTAAATGTACTGAAGCGAGTGCTTTTAAAAATAATGTTAAGCTTCAAATTTTTAAATGTTACAGAATTTTATTTATGAATAAAAGCAATGTCGTCAACATACATTCCTTCTTCTTTTTTTCTTTGTTTTGTTAATCAAGGTGTTATTCATTCATTTTTTCAAAAATGCCAATATAGCATCATTGATCAAATGACGGTAGCATTATTTAGCTCTCTCTTGGGAGGTTATTAAAAGGTTTACATTTAAAAAAAATGTAAAAAAGTGGCTACATAATTAGATTTTGTTAATTTATGACTCATTAAAATGAATTCCAAAGCGAAACATTTTTTCGTTCCATTATTTATATAACAAAATAATATATGCATTTCCACACTATTTTATTTCATGTTTTTTTTTGTAAACGGAAAACAGCGGATAAGTTAGGGTTGCGCCTCGGTAAATTTACCGGTAATTTACCGGTAAATTTACCGGTTAATTTACTGGTAAATTTACCGCTCAAAAAACCGCCTTGGTAAATCGGTAAATCGGTAAATTTACCGGTAAATTTACCATTCAAAAAATCGCCTTTCTACATTGGTAATTTTGTCTTTTTTTTGAAAAATTTCAAATAATGGTTGAAAAAGTCGTCTGTTTTTAGCTTTTGAACCATAAAAAATATATTAAAAAACGTGCATCACGAATGCGCGACATCGACATGTCGACGATTTTTTCGACATTGACATGTCGATATGTCGATGTCGAGTTTTTCGGATCAACATTTGAACTTTTTTTTGCCAAAATTCTTTAAAAATTGTGATAATTTGTTAAGAATTCCATTGTTAAAGACTTTTTGGAACTATTTTCCTTTACTATCTTCCTTTACTATCCCATATCAGAAACACTTTAATAATTTAAAAAAGCAGAATTACATTGAAAAATTTTTTTCACCCTCTTTTTATATAAAAAAATGTCGATGTCGCTCATCCCTGCTCAGAAGCAATGGTCGTCGTCTCTTCTGATGAATCAGCTGACGAACAAAGTGAATTCCATAATTAATTGTCATTTCATTCACTCTTAAAAAACCATTATTTTTTACTAAAAGTATAACTTCTCTCCTAATTTTATAACTTTCTCGCATTTGCTTTAAGAAAATTGATAGTAAAATAAATAAAATACTCTTGTTTTATGATTTTTAAACCAAAGATCCAAAAAAGCATGGATGTTTTTTGGATTTTTGGTAGATTTACCGATTTACCGATTTACCGGTAAATTAGCCGGTAAATTTACCGGTAAATTTACCGATTTTCGATTTACCGGTAAATTTAACAACCCTAGGATAAGTAAGAGCAAATTGAAGAATAAGAAGGAGCAGTGATACAAAAAAGTTGAAAATGAAGCAAACCATTTTACTTGATTTAATCAAGAAAGTTTACAAAATTTCAACGAAAATTTTCGAAAAATTATACCAAAAACAATTTCTTTTGTTTTTCTTTCTCGTGCAAAAAAAAATCTATGTAGCAAACATAAGCAAAATGGCGAGAACCTTCGATACATACTTTGCAATACCGATCGATGGAAGAAGAAAATTCAAAACAAAAGATATTAACCATAAAAATTTAAACATTTTTTTGGCATTCTTATTATTATTATTTATATATCAACTTTTCGTTGAGAAAATTTCATAGATTTTATATATGTATTCGCAATACTAAGCAAACTCAAAGAAAACTTTGGTTCAAGCATGTGTTTTTCGTCTTTCAAATATTTTGAAAAGTCACTAACTTTCGCACGGATAATTACAGTAAGAAGAATAGGAAGCTTTGACGATGTCGTTCAATCTTTTGACAGAAAAAAAAACGAATGTCACTTTCTCTTTTTTTAGCTTTGGTCGTTGAATTCCATAAAAATGTGAAGAAACATTGTTTTCGTGAAGCTCTGAATTTTTAGCGTGAATGCTTTTGATGTTTAGTATATCCGTTCTTAATTAACTTTTATTGTTTTTTAGTATCCTTTTTCAAAAGAAAAGTTTATTTGGAGCTGATCAATCAATCAAGGGTGTTTATAGTTTAGCTACGAAAATGCTTAAACTCAACCGAGTGTACGTTATCAATATTTTAGTTTTTGTTTATTCACGGTTTTTGTTTTCAGATTCGACATGAACGTGGATGAAAAAAGGTCGAGTTCGGTAGAAATCGTAGGTCAAGTTAATATGTAAGTATACGTTTTGATTATGCAATTATTGTTTTGTTTGTTAGTAGCTTAGAAATTGTGATTAAAGGTTCCTCAGCTATATCTTGGATTAAATGTAATTAACTCATGCTTTATATTTATTTTTTTTAGGACTGAACGCCGGGATCCTCCACCTCCTGAACAATCTGATGTTATTATTGTCGTCGAAGAATCTCTTTTCAAATCAAAGTATTATGAAATGGCGGTACAAGTTTATAATAACTATGGTACTTATGTCGATAACTCATACTATGATCGGAATGATTTTGTTATTAAAGCTGAAAGATTAGCAAAGTTTTTGAAAGCAAGGAAAGCTATTCCTATTGCAAAAGAAAACTTAATGGAGGGTTTTATGAAATCACTGATCGTATTTGTTGATGGTTCCCATGGTAAAGAATATGGTAAAAATGGTCGCTCAGCATGGATTTGTAGAAGATGCTCGAGTGCTCATGTCTATTTTCAAGATAATGTTTACTGTGAAACTGAAAACCATCTGTGTGAGCCAAAGCTCTATGAAACGAATCCTATCATTTATCTAACACCTAAAGTTGCTAATAAACGTGGAACCAGGTTCGCTTTTTGATATTCTTTTTATTTCTCACCACTAATACTATGATTTTTAGACGTCCTCAAAGCCATAGCACTGCTTCATCTCACTCAAAGAATGCTTCTCCTGATTCGCTTAATTCAAGGTTCATTTTCATACTTCTTTTGTATCGATTCTTTGTGTAATGATTAACTTTTTTTAGCAGTACTAAAAGTCGTGACAATAATGCTTTTGCTGGCTCTCTTCCAACTCCTTTATCTTCCAAGCCTCATCAATCAAATGTTCCATTACAAAGTAATACTGCTGCTAAACAAAGCAAATCACGCGCAAAAAAGCGAAGTAAACCTTCCTCAAACGCAACATATGCTGATAAGTAAGTTTTTTTGTAGTTGTTAATGCGCTATTTTTTACGTTTTTAGATTTCCTTTCGTTCCTTTTGCTCTTCAAACAAAATCTATGGATTCTGAAATATTTGAATCTACTTCAACTATGTCTCAACCAATTCGTCATCCAGATGATAGTGATATCGAAACCTTATATGGATCACGTGCCAAAAGAACTTCATCTTTACCTCGTATGGAACATCGTCGCTCTAAAACACCTCAAGCAGAAACACAAGCTATGGAAGAAGCGCTTTCTGTTGGTCCTGTTCATTCTCCATTTTTTATTCCAAGTTCGGATGCTTTGAAAGAAGCTTGCAAAGAATTAAAAATAGACTTCAATTTTGCTGCTTATGAATATTGGTCAATAATGAAGATATCTTCCGTTCCATCGAAAGTTGTTTCATTTGAAACTTATCCAAATGAACATGGTGATGGTTTCAAGCTTCTTTCAATGATGCTCACAAGTTCAGACAATCGTGATGATTCAGCTAATTTAGCAATAAATGTCAATAAGAAACTCTATTATCATTACAAGAAATATCCCGAAGGTTTGTTTTTTGTTTATTTATCCTTTAAATAATGATTTTTTCTTCAGTTGAGCCAAATGAAGATCCTGGAGAGTTTCTATTTTCCGGCAAACTTACTGTTCATCACCTCAAATTTCTCTCTGAATTGCTTTCCTGCAGAATTGGTATCTATGCTGAAAATGGAACTTTGGATAAATATGGTGACTGGGACAATGGCGAAGATGTGATGACTTTTCTTTTGTCTGTTAAAGACGAAAGATATGCTTTGGTTACAAAAGTTCATGGATAACATCATTTTTCCATTGTATGGTTATTTTATGCTTTGCTTTTGTTGTTTGTTACTTTTCTTTTGTCGTTAGTTTGAAATGTTAACTTTTTGTTTTTGTTGAGGTTGTGTTTTATCAATGTATCAACTATTATTTTTGTTAATGTTAATATAAAATGTTTTACTGGATTTCATATCGGCCGCCTTGTTGTTGTGGGTGAACAATGTTAAAGAGTTCTAAGGTCACTGGAATGTGAATGTTTGTGAATACAATTAGTTCTTATGGAGTTTTGATTGAAGTTGAAGTGTAATCAAGTCGATGATAATTGATCAACCAAAGTATCCTAGAATGTGTAGTTTCATGAACATAATTGATGGAGCATTAACTCGGCTAAATTATTTTTTAAACTTTCGATCTTCTTTGCATCATCATTGAGAATGGACTTTTCCAGGAAGGTTTATAAGAATTTTGTGGAAATAGTCGGTTCAACAAAAGTTCCAATTACAAATGCTTTAGCAGGAAGAATATTTTAAGTTGCTTGGATTACGTAAGAGATACTCAGTGTATTGATTGCCAGCTGTGGAAAGCGTGGCGGCTTTGCTTGCTGGGCTTAACCAATAATTGCCAATACATTTGTTTTCATAACAAATATGCGAGATTCAGAGTAAATTTACTTCTTCTTTTTTTTTTTTGGACACTCTGTATTAAAAGTACATTTATTTTAGTAAGCAAATTTATATGTACCTTTTTGGAAGAAGAAAACAAAAATAAGGATGAAGACGTTGAAAATAATTGACTTTTTTTTATTAAAATTTTCTTTGCATTGGAAAATAACCTTGTGAGCTCTTTCAGCATAGTTGATTGAAAAAGATATTTCAGAACTTTTTTCTTGGGAAGAAAAATATTTTATAAAAAATAAATGCGTCAATCAAAGCTTTTTTTCTCGTTTATAATTTTTTTTGGAAGGTTTTCTAATTTCTTGATTATATATTGTACTTATTATTAGTTAATTTTTTATTTCAACAAAATCGAACTCATTTATGAAATGGAAATAGCGAGGAAATGTAAATTCACTTTCAACACAAAATCGATGATAATTCACCAAAAATTTTCATTACCCGAAAATATTATTTATTATATTTCAAGGAATCCACATTCAATCAAAGTTTATAAAAAATTGATTCGATCCTGTAAATATTTTTTTGCCAAACATCCTATCATCGTTGTGGAATGGTTTATTGTTGGTGTACATGATGCTGATCTATGTACTTTTTTAAATAATTTTTTTAAAAGTGAAAGAAAAATTTTGGATATTAAAAATGATTTTTTTAAAATTTGGATAATTAGAAAGTTAACTATTGGTAAATTAATTTCTAAAAGCACATATAATTCAATCTTTTCAAACCTTTATCGCTGTCAAGCTTATGAATTGGATTTGTATGGTCAAAATATTTCATTTGAAGAATTTAAAATTCTCACCGCTTCTCGAACTGTCAAATGGTTCTTTTTCCAGAAAGACTCCACCATAATTTATTCAGATGGAAGTATGGTTCCTTTAGAAATAATTTTTCAATATCTTCCAAACCTTAGAACAACAACAATGTGAGTTTAATATATAAAAATGATGTTTCAGCCCGCTCCCGAGTATAATACTATTTTTCTTTTTTCCTCAACCCTTTCATTATGGAATTTTTTCCAAGAACAAATATTTTGTTTGCTAAAATCATTGATTTTTCTTTTATTCAAATCGGAAAAAAAAAATAAAGGCTAAATTAAAGTCATTTTTGCTCTTTTAAAACTATTTTTTACTATTATAAAGGAATTATTTTTACTAATTTTTTATCTTTATTATTACAATGAAAATTTTAGTTATAATAAAAAGCAACCAATAACTTCTAAAACTGATGTAAGACTTGCTGAACTTCATCACATAACAAAACTTGAACGGTTTGCAATAGACAATCTTCCTGAAATTTTTGATGTTGAAACCTTTCTCACTGTTTTAAAAGTATTATATTTATTTTAAAGCTTTTCTTACAATTTTTTGTTTTAGAAACCATATTCAACAGAATTTGAGTTTGAATACGAGAATCCAACTTCTGAGGAACTTAGAATAAAATTACAAAAATTTGTTGATGAAATAATTGCAATCGGTTTTACAGAAAATTGTCCTCCATTGATTTATTTTATTGGCTATCAATATGAGCAATTATATAATTTTAGAACAAAATGGTTAAAAAATGATTTGTGGTCGTAATTTCATCTCATAAAATGATTGAAGAAAGGAATTATGTATCTTTTACTTTATAATATTTATTTTTACAAGTTGTTACCAATCAATTTCAACAAACAAAAGTTTTTCTAAAATATTATTCAAAATTTTGTATTTCTTTGTTTTTTTTTTCACTTTATTTTTGCATTCTTATTTTTCATGGCCATATTACTGTCATAATAAAAATAAAAGTTTGTTTCAATTATTTAAGTTTAAAAATGAAAAACCATTCTACTTATTCAATTATCTTTTTATCATATTTAGTATGTATGTGCAAAATTCCACGAGACAAGGCTCAAAAATGTTTTTTTTCTTGTCTAATTTGGTTGAGAAAAATTAGAAAATTATTTTTTAAACAAAAAACAAAAAAATAAAAAACAAAATATTCAAAAATTATTTTGGAAATTTTAACCAAATAAAAAGAATCTGTATCAATAAATTCATTTTCTATTTTTTTAAAGTCAAAAAATGCTGCTAAAAAATCAATTTTTTACGTTTGGGGAACTTCCACGTTTATGTTTGTATCTGGACAAACACGTTTTCTCGTTTGTTGCAAACTATTTTTTTTTCATTATCGTTGCGTAAAAATGTTCGAGAAAGTAAGCCACACAGACTTAGAGCATTTTTTTTCTTCACCACAAACATTTATTTAAAAATGCAAACAAAAGGCTATTTAAAAAATGGGCAAAAATATGTACTTTCTTGTCTTTATTTGTTAGAAAAAGCATGGCAAAAAATATTTCAGTTTAATAAATTTAAATCAGTGTTTGATGTTTGAAAAAAAAATGTTATAAAAATTTTATCATTGATTATTCCCACATCTATCCAGAGCTGTTCAATCTCTTTTTAAAGCGATGAACTCTTTACGTTTTGCCAACGATTCAAAAAAAAGAGAATCTCTTTTCACTTCGCTTTCATAAAGAGACGCTTCTCTTTTCAAAAAGAGACGTTTCGCTTTCAATAAAGCGAAGTGAAAAGAGATTCTCTTTTTTTTGAATCGTTGGCAAAACGTAAAGAGTTCATCGCTTTAAAAAGAGATTGAACAGCTCTGCATCTATCACATGTTTTTTCTCTATTACGCCATCTTGTTATGCCATTCTTTTTACTCTAAATTTCTGGCCCAGTTTCCCATTCATAGCTCCCCAAAAATATATTGAAGGTTTTTCCCTCTCTTTCATAACAAAAAATTAGAAGCAGTTTTCTTAATTGCTTCCCCGATAAAGTATTTGTACTAATTCAGTGATATCAAGCAAAAAAAATTAAAATAAAATATTCAAAAAAGTTAATAAAACGTGAAAAAATTTATTCACATTCCACGTGTATAAGTGGACGAACGCATTTTTTCTCTCTCCTCTGAGATGTGTTAGAGGCAATGGACTAGACAACAATTTTTTATGTGACAGACGTTCAAACAAAAAATCGCTATTTTTACGCGACTGACGGTTACGCAAAAAAAAAAAAACAACAACAACATCAAATTACAAGAGAATAAAGACTTTTTACTAATTTTTGATTATAGAAAAAAAGTGGTTTCTAAAGAAAAAAATTAAAATAAAATCAAGGACCATTTTTGAGATTTCATGCTTTACGTAAGGAATAGATAAAAAAGCAGTTGCAGCGAAGTGGACATTACACGTATCCATGCACACGCACTTTTTTTAAAACCACACCTTTTTATTTTCTCTGTCTCAGAGTAATAATATTAAAAAAAGAGGGAGTGGAAGAAGAAGTTTTTTTATTTTATTCTTAAACCAAAACCAAAAAAGAGAACTAAAAATTCAAGGGCAAATTGCAAATGGGAAGTGTGAAGAAAATATTTTTATATTTTCTCTTTGTGTCTTTTTGCCGCGAATTTGTACATTTTTGAGAAAGCAACAATCGCCAACAAAGAACTTTTCCAAAAACAAAGAAAATGGCACCAAATATTTGAAAGCAAAGAAGAGTCAAAATACCATAGGAAAGAAAAATCAAATGATTCTTTGTTCGATTATGCACAATTTTCTGTTTCGCATTTTTTATTTTTTCGAATTTTTTTTAATAACGATTCTTTTTTTTCTTTTTACAAATGAAAAACAAAGAAAAGATAAACATGTTAATTGCGACAATATTTTTTTATGGTGATGGAATAAAAAATGGCACTGTTGCTGATGTTGATGGTGGTGGAAGCATAGCAGGCGGGCGCTACAGTAGCTTTGAATTTTATTCCAATTTTTATCAAAGCCGTTTTCCATAAACCAATAAAAAATATTCGATATGCTTTAACAAAATAAATGATTGCTGTAAATTCAAATATAGTATGGGTTGCTGTAAAAGAAAGGGCACATAAAACAAATTTCGGCAACCATGTAAACCACCAATTGAAAAGCCCAAGGTTATAGTTATTGGAATAACTAATAAAACAATACCAAGAAATATTTGAATTGATAAAGCTTTAAATAAAATCATCTGAAGAAAAAAAAGTTGATAGATTAAAAAAACTTTTTTAAATTTGCATATTTCTTTGCAAAATTGGGCTAAACACGAATAAACAAAAAATATGAAAAATTTTTACCTGTAGTTTAAAGGTTGCTTCACTCAGTAAAACTTTATTTTTCTTTAAAACTCGAATAAAATTAAAATATACAATAGTCACAAGAATAATAAGAAAGCCCAAAACAAATAATAATGCAAATAAAAATTTCTTACTTAAAGGGACAAGACTATTTGATGCCTTTTTTCAAATTTCATTTTCCCGCAATTACCCGCAAGTGGAAAGATGAAGCGAGCTTTTTTACGTGTAATACAGTAAACTTGCACGGAAAAAAGCTCGCTTCATCTTTCCAATTGCGGGTAATTGCGGGAAAATGAAATTTGAAAAAAGGCATCAAATAGTCTTGTTCCTTTAAATCATTATTTACCCAACCAAATAAAGATGGCTCATTTTCAAACATAATTTCAAAGGCTGCATTTTGCTTTATTAGGATAGACTGGCGATTATCATGATCATTTGGAATTAACATGAACACCATAAATGCGAAACCACTTTGAAGAAAAATAAATAAACCAAAAAAGAAACCAAATCGAAGCCAAACTTTTTTATAAATTTTATAAACCAAAGAAAATGGCGAGGCTAAAACAAATCGATGGAGCAAAGAAATTCCAATGGAAATTCCCATTCCCATAACTAGAATGCCTAAAACCAAAAAGGGCGCATATATCCATTTTCCATTTAAATTTGAATAAATTCCATAACTATATCCCATAAAAAATGGCCATAATGGCACAGGCTTCCATAAACTCATATGAATATCAAATAAAAAACTCCAAAGTAGCTGATGACATAAATAATATTTATATGCTCCCATTTCTTTTGTGGATTTCCACATAATTGCGTAAAACATAAATGGAACAAATATCAATGTAATTATAAAAGTTGTATCCCAAAATATTCCATAATAATATACCCATTTTTTATTATATAAATCATTCAAACTAAATGCAGATTGATTGAATGGAGCCTCTGCCGACATTTGAATATAGTGAAAAAAGAAAAATGAAAAATGGAAATAAGAATTCTTTTTGACATATTTTATTTCGACACAAATAATTAATAAATAGAAGAGAAAAAAAATTATTCCGGGTATACGGGGAGGGGAGACTTAGAAGAAATAAATCCAGCTGCAAAACGCAGCTGATTTCGAAAAGATAAAAAGAAAGAATGAGTTAATTTTATATTTAAATACGCCAACTTTTTTTTGTGGTGTCAGAATAAATTTGTATATTTTTAGAGTTTGTTTAAAGAGAAAACAATGCCTGTTTTTTTTTTGTTGCTGTTCTAATTATGCCCCTTTCATATTGCATTCGCTAAGGAAGAGATCGTTACTTTTTGCTACATTTTTTTTATATGATGCTTCGCCTTCATTTGCCACTTTAAGAATACTTTTTTTTTTCATGCCATTTTTTATTTACTTTTTAATTTAAAAATGTTGTTTTTTTTACTAAAGAAGCTTTTGATAAACTTTGTCCAAAACTTCAACTTATTTTAAATAAACAATAATATGTTTACACATTTTAGAACTTATATTTTAAAACGCTATTGTTTCCCCAGCTGTTTTTTATTTCCCAGACAGACCATGTTTTTTAACTATGTATTATAACGTAGTGGTAAAAATTATATTCTTTAATAGGTGAAAATCTGAGAGCATGTATAAAGGTCCAAATAAGGACTTTTACGAAATTATGTAAACATCGTAATAATTCTTGTCAAAAAAATATTGGTTCATAATTCTTAATTCGTCAATTAAAAGAGCAGGATCGTAAAGAATTCCACCAACAGCTACACGGTAATTGATAAGCTTAATTCTTAAAACTTCTTTCTGGGTCCAATAAAAAATTCTCTTTACACAAAACGTTTGCTACAAAAAAATAAAAATAAATTTTTGAAAAATTCAAAAAACGTTACTAAAAAAAATTTAGTTTTTCTTAAACAAAATTAATCAAAAACTTTTTCTGAGAAATTGTGCACTATTTATTTTTTGAATCGAGGAAATGGAGAGAAAAAAACGAACATGAAAATGACTAAAGCAACATGATTAATTCATGGAACAAACAATTTCGCTCAGCAGTGATAGTGGGTTTCAAAACATTCACCTCAAATTGTTCATTTATTCATTGAAATTTTTTCATTTGCTTCAATATCAATAAATTTTTAAATAAAAGCATACAATTTTATTGTTAACTTTTTTAGTCTATATGCTTTCCTCTTTGAAATTTTTTAAAAAACAAAACAGAAAAACTCGTCGATGAAAATAAATGTAAAGAAAAAAAGTGGCAGCAACATTTTTCTTTTTTTTTGTTTTGTTTTGAAGGAAAAACATTGAAAAAAAACTCACAATCCACCGCCTAATGAGAATAATTTTAAAAAATATAACAAAAAATAATAATAAACAAAAATGAAAAAAGGAAAATCGTTTTAGCAAAATACTTGGCAAGTGAGTTCGAAAGCAAACAAAAAAAATAATGCCACAATTTTTTAAAATAAAAACAGAAATAAAATGACACAAAAAAGAGGAATGAAAATGGATAAAAAGAAAAATGTTAAAATTTAGATTGCCATTTCGATGGGCTAATTTGTTTAAATGCATCAGCAATGGAAGTAACATCTTCATCTTCTTCTCTAGCTTTTGGAATGCTTGCTGGCAAATTTGGCAAAGCTTCATGTTCAAGTTCACGGAATTCAATAATTTCAAAAGAGCTAGTTTCAGGGGAATCGCAATTAACCAATGGCATTTCAGTCGATGGTTGTGGCAATAATGTTTCGGAAATCACAGATTGAGACAAAGATAAAAATTGATCCAAAATTGATCAAAAACTCATATCTTCATTTTCCAAATAATTCTTGATCAAATTATAATTATCATTGAACTTTGCAAGGATTTGAGCTCCATCATCAATTGCAGATTGAAGTTCTTGTTTAATTTGGACTTCATATTCTTTAAAGAGATCAAAACAGGGAATCAAAATTCGTTGAGATGGATCAATTAAAACATTTATTTTTTCCATCAATGGCAAAAATTCAGTGGAAGTAACAACGCTTTCAAAATAAGTGAATGGGCCGAGGCAAGCGGTTGAGTTCAATTATTCCCATTTCCCGAAGTTGTAGCTCCGTCACCAACCGCATTTCTTAATTTAAGTTACAAATATTCAATTTAAGTTTATTGTTTTCAGTAGTTTTCTTGCTTTATATTATGCAATTTATATCTTTTTGAGTGAATTTATATTTTATCTATTTTCATCAGTGTTTTTGTCCAATCAACTTTCACTGTTTCTCCAATTGGAAGGATATCAAGGCAATGCGCTGCGCACAAAGCTTGATGATTCGAAATTAGCGAACCGCCACAAATAAACGCATGGTTATTATTTTCTTGCAAGATGCCTACCATAGGTTAAAATCATATTTTTTAATATGTGTCGAATATTTTTAATTTAGCAATATTTTTTTTATGACGTAAATCGTATCAAATCGACTTTAATTCAGCTTAGAAAAAATTGCTCTTTTATATGAAGATGCTAAAAATAAAGAAAGTAATAAAATATTCAAAATTGAGGAACATAAAAAACACCAAAAAATCTTGCTAAAACAAATTATAGTTTTTTGTTAAAAAAGAAAAAAAGGAACAAAAAGACGCAAAAAGCAATGAGTAACTAGTGATTGTATTTTTTTTTGTGTTATAAAAAAAAGAAAAGAACGTTGGGAGCGATAAAAAAACAGAAATAAATTAACATTGCTTTTGCAAAAAATTTATATTGAATACAAAAAATTATATATTTAAATTTGTTTTAGAAAAATTTTGTACCTTATTTCTGTGTTTTAATTGTTTTTAAAACAAACAGTTCAACTTTTAAAGAATATATTTAAACTCAATTTAAAATTAATGGAAAAAAGGAAAAAGATTTAACCTTCATATTCGTTAATGCTTTGATAGTGGGTTTCAAAAATTCACCTCAATTTGTTTTTTCATTCTTTAAACTTTCTTTATTTGCTTTTAAATTAATAAACAGTTTAAATAAAAGAATGGAATTTTGTTGTTTACTTTTTTAGTCTTTGATTTTCCTTTATTTTTCCTTTTTCATGTTATCCAAAAAAATAAAACAGAAAAACTCGTCAATGAAAATAAATGTTTTTTTTTGAAGAAAAAAAAGTGGCAGCATCATTTTTCTTTTTTTCTTTTGTTTTGAATGAAAAACATTGAAAATAATACTCACACACATAAGAACGGCGGGAAGCAAATATGTCTGTGGGGAATCATTAAAAGCTTTGTTCGCTCGCTGCTATCCTGACTTTTGAACACTTTTTTGTTTTTAAAAAAATTTTAAACCAACATCCATCCACTTTTTGAAGCAAGCAATACCGACTGAAAAAAAATATAAACACATCAATCCAAATTTTTTAGATTTTGTTTTGTTGCTTTGCAGCTTTTTTCAATATATTTTTTGTTTTTACTTGCATTGAATCTTTGAAAACTTCAAACTTTTTACTTTTACTAACTTCAAAACTATGAAATATTTATTCGGGCTTTATTTGATTGCTCTCTTCTTTGGCTTCGCTTCAACTCGCTTTATTGAAATTAACTCAACAATTATTTTAATAAAATCAAGTGAATTTACTTCTACTTTGGACAAACTCTTACAAGTCTTACTTGGATAATCTTATAGGTCAAAACCAAAGCTCCGATGAGGCTGGAAATCATAGCAATGATACAGCATCCGAAATTAGTAAAGAATCCACGGAAATCATATCAGAAATTAGAGTGTACTCGAAAAATGGAACTCTCAGCGACTTTCTCACTCAACTTCAAAGTAAGTTTGAAAGGTTAGCGTAAACACATTAAATTATCCCAATTTTTTTAGAAATTGTAAAAATTTTTCCCGTTCAATTAAATTTTTATGGGGAGCATGTGGTTTTTGAACTAAAAGAATATCTCCCGGAAATTATATTTCCAAGAATTGAAAAACTCAAAAAATCACCCCTCGATCATTTCTGCATCCAAGGTAAAAAAAATTTAAATTTTTGATTTAAAAAAAATTAAACTAAATAATACTTTTTTAGATGAAGGTCAAACCATCGCAATTACAAAAGATGACGATAGTGTTGGCCTTTTGTTAGGGTATCTCATTAAGCACAAAAATTCCATCACCATTCTTTGGTGTCCATTAGATCTTGTGCGTGTCGATGGCAATGAATCAAAAGTATTTACAATTATTATTTAGTTAAAATTGGATTTCTTTTTTAATAATTAAAAACCCAAAGCATTAAAGAAAATGCAAAAAAAAAAGAACTGTTTTCTTCCTTCATTTTTAGTTACTCTATAAAAAAATTTGCTATGTTTTCTATGTGCGATAATGTTTCCTTGATTAAATAATATTTTAATTTTTTTTTTGAAAGCTTTTTGTTTATAAATTACTTTACTACTTTTTTATGCTGCTGCATTTAAAGCCTGAAATACATTCTCTTGGTCTTGATTCCACACAGTTAGAGATGAGATGGTGTGTGTTAAAACAAATTTTTCTTTAAACTTTTTCATTTTGGAAATGTGTTTGTGGGTTCCTAGCTTTTCTCTCTCTCACTATCTTTGTTTGTTATACTTTGAAATTTTGTACATAAAAAACTAACAAAAAGTAAAATAAAAAATTCAAATTGAACAGAGTGCAATGTCATTAATATAAGAACACACAAAACTTTTGCAAAAAAAAGAGAAGAAAGAATGCAACAAAAAAAAAACACTCGCAAATATTGATCGTTTTTTGCGAGAAAAAAGGCTGAATGAAGTAAAAAAAATAATAAACACACAGACGTCTCTTGTTTTTTGAGAAGCAACAAAAATATTTTCTTTTCTTTTTTTTTTAAAACCGACCACTTTTATGTTTAAATTTTTAATTTCATTTTTGTTTTGTTTTATTTAAATCTTTGACAGAGTAAAATATAATAACTCTCGAGTAAATACCAAAATACACATGTCAATGCAGAAAAAAGAAAAGTATTGGTTTCACACAGTTAAAGCTTTTCAGGCTTTTTGTGTAATAAAACAGCTTTGTAACAAAATATATATAAGTGCTGAAATCAAAAATTTGTTTTTTAAAAATTTTTTTTGATGAAGCAATCAGAAAAATAATTAAAAAGAAGAAAGAAAGTTTTAAAGAAAAAGTATTAATTTAGTGAATATGTATGTATATGATAATTTTTCTAATCGCCATTTTTGCGTTATGTGTAAACAACGTAACTAAAAAGTCCAGTTAAACTGCCATTTTTAGTTAGGCCCAGCATCAATCGAGGCAAACACGATGGTGACATTTCAGTTCCATTCGGCCAATCTTTTTCATCTCCTTCCGGATAATCATCTCCCACATAAACCATTGCTGTATCACTGAAATTTTCTTGATCTTTGAACCATTGAATAGTTTTTTCCCAGGGATTATCAGCTTCAAGAGAATCGTCAAAATCTCGATGAATTTGATCTCGAAATTTGTTGGTTTTTTCATTCAATGGAAATATGGCTGAAATAGAAGGATTAAACCATAGCGCTTTTTTTTCTAATTTGAAAAGAAATTATGAATTTTTTCAAATCTGAGATATATCGAGAACTCTAAAGAAATTTTCGAAGTACCGACAATGTGTTCCAAAAAAACTTTTGTGCCATGCTTTTTTTAGAGCTTTTTCACAATAAACGATGATTATTTTAATTAAAAATTAGTACAAAAAAGGTAAAAATGACTCGAAAAAAGAAAAGAAATGTTTTTGTTTCCAAATTTTGCAACACATCTTTAATTTTTCTTGCAACAAAACTAGTTTGACAAATGCCACAAATTTTTTGGAGAATCTTGGATTCTTTAGATTTGTGCAAAGTATGGCAACTGCCGTTTTCTAATTTTAAGTGAAATATTTTAATAAACTTACTGATACTAGACGAAGGAAAAAGAGTTCCATCAAATCGATCCCGAATAAGTTTAGCTGTAATCTTTTTTGGAGTTTCTTTATTTTCTTTAAGTGCAACAAGCCAAAATGGAACCAGAGATTCCCCGCCTTCACTACCTAATCCAATTTCACCATCACCAAATATTTTTTTTGCTTCTTGAGACAAGCGTTTACAAAGTTCAATTTCTTCGTATGAAATTGGAGTCTTATTTTTTCCAAAATATCCATCAGAAAAGTTAAAAATAGCTCGGTTAGAAATTGAATTATTTGGCCATTCTGCTGTTGATCCTTTTGCAACATCATAATCATTCATACAATCAGCAAATAACTTTTTAAATTCATCCATGTTAAAAAATAGATTAAAAATAAAAAAATTAAACTTTAGAAAAAAATCTTTTTGTAAAACTCACGAATAAAAACGAAAAAACAACAAACAACGACTGAAAAACAAATGCAATAAAAAGAGACAAGTAATCGATAGCAGGAAGGAAGGAAGGGATAGATGAATCAATAAAGTCTCTAAAAATAGCGTGAAAAAAACTGCAGTGAAAGAATTTTGTTTTTAAAATTTAAATGTTCTTACTCGAAAAAGACCAAAAATCACAGCACAGCCGGCTCGTAAGAAAAAAATAAAAAAAGTAAATAAAACTTGGTTCATCCGAAGAAGAAAAAAATCAGATATTTTTGTTTTTATTTTTAGAAAAATTCAATAATTTATTTTTTCAAAGTCGTTTTCAACAGACCAACAACCTCTTTATTGTTCATGAACATATGAATAAGATTGCGTGAAGATGTTTGATATAAAACTCTTCGTAGTTGTCTACTTTTTATTTTTTGATCATTTTTTTCTACTATTATTAAGTAAGTACATATTGCGCCATTTTCCGACTATTATTCTTTTTTAAATTATATCCTTTAATATTTTTTTGGCGTCGGCCTTTTTCTACAAGATAAATTTTTTTCAAAACACTGCAATGTCTATAAAAAAAGACTTTTATATTAATTTTTTATTTACGTGAAATTCAACGTCTGGAAACTTTTTTTGTTTGCTCCTTACTTGAATGATTAATAGTTTATTTATTTTAAATAAACATAAGATGTTTCCAATTTTAGAACATATGTTTTAAAATATTATTGTTTTCCCCAAGTGTTCTTTATTATCCAAACATATTATGAATCCAACTATTAAAACGTAGTGGTTAAAATCATATTCTTTAATAGGTGTCAATATTTTTAATTTAAGAATGTCTTCTTTCTTTTTTTGAAGTGAATTGTATCAAATCCACATTAATTCAGCTTAGGAAAAATTGCTGTTTTGTATGAAAACGATAAAAATAAAGAAAGAACGAAAATATTCAAAACTGAGAAACATAAAAAACACACAAAAATGTTGCTAAAACATAATATAGTTTTTTTAAAAGAAAAAAATGAAACTAAAAGGATGTAAAAAGCAGCGAGCAACTATTGATTGTGTTTTTGTGTTCAAAAAAAGAAAAAAAAGAACGTTGGGAGCGATAAAAAAAAACAAAAATAAATTAACATTGCACTTGCAAAAAGCTAAAAAATAAAAAAATTAGGATGCCACCGAAAATATGTATTTCAATGAAGTTTACGTTGCATGGTATTGGACATATGCTCGAATAAGATTGCATGAAGATGTTGATATAAAGAGTGCATTTTTACAAAGTTTAAATTTTAAACAATTTTTTGTTTTTTTTAATTACCTTTGCTATCAAAGCTTTTGATAAAGTTATAACTTTTTCTTATATTCACTTCACTGCAAATTGCCAATAAATAAAAGCCTATCAAAGAAAAAGTAATTTATTTATGATTGCGTACACAAAAAAAAAGACAAAATTTTATACATGTAAATTCACTCGGGCTTAATTATAATATTATAATGAGCATCTTTTGGAATAGTATAATTTACTCGATTTAAATGATCTGTAGAATCACCAAAAGTGCATTTGCATAAATGTGGTTTACTGCATGATGATTCGTAATGGCGACCACCGGAGTGTTCCTTGCAATATTTGTCACATTCATCAGTTTTACAACCTAAGTATTTGAATTAAGTTTAAACTATGCCATAGCTCCAAATTTTTGATAAATTCTGGAGATGTTCACTGATTTTCCCGAAATATAACAAAAGCCACAATTTTGATTTCATATTTAATCCCTAAAAGTTAATCAAAAACTTACCAACAGCTGTAGTTGAACATCCACAATGACATTTGCTTTTTTCGCAAGATGCTTTCACTTGAGCTTCCCCACATTTTCCTTTACAAAATCCAGGACAAAATGATGAACATTCCATAGCTTGAGTTCCCGAGGATCGTTCACTGGTTAGACCAGGGACAGATAATAATAAAGAGAATAATAAAATTATTATTGTAAACTTCATTTCTTAAAAACTGGTATCTTGCAAACAAGAAAATTGCAAAAAGTGAAAATTTTATTACATTTTTTGTCTATTTATAGTCATCTATTTTATTTACACCTTAAAAAATAAAAGATCAATTTCAGTTATGAAAAAAAAACACCCAAAATCTAAAGACTGACTATTTTGATTGATTACCGTGCGACAAAAATGTTTGCTTTAAATAAAATGAAAACGCCTATTTGGATTTTAATTTTATCAATAAATTTTTGGTCAAGTTGAATTTTTTAATTTATTTTTTGATGCGAAAATTTTTATTCACAGCATTTGTTGAAAAATCTCTGCCATAAGAAAGTAAAAAGTTTTTTTCTTTTTTTATTGAAAGAAAATGCCTAGGATATGTTTTCTTTCTTCTCTTTATTTGAACAAGAAATAATTAATATATTTTAAATAAACAAATGACGTTGTGGAATTTAAAACTCAATTTCTTTATTATTATTGTTGCCCCAGCTATTTTTTATTAGCCATACTTATCATGTAGCCTACTATTAATACATAATGGTTTAAAGTCATTTATATCGAAAGATGTCGAAAATTTTAATTAAATCAAATCATTTTTATTTTTCTTTGCAGACAAACAATGAATGAATTAAAACTTAAAGATGCAAAGAAAAAATTTGCTGTTGTTTATTAAAAAAAGTTTAGAAAAAAAATCAAAATAAAATATTCAAACTTAGTGAACGTAAAAAGAAAAACGAAAAAAAGCTCTACTAAAGCAAAACAAAATATAGCTTTTTCTTAAAAAAAAAAGAAAGGATGTAAAAAACAGAGAACGAACAACGCTATTGATTGTGCTTTTTGTGTTCAAAAAAAATAACGGAGGGAGTGATAAAAAACAAAATATATATTGCTTTCAAAAGAAAAATTAACGGGAAAAACGTTTTATCTTTCATTTTTTTAAAACACACATGATTTGTTTCTAACAAGTTTTTCTTTTGTGAGACGTCCAGTATTTAATAATATTTTTTTTATTCTTTGTTCTCAGCTTGATAGTAAAACTGGACTTAAGAGAGACTCTACGAGTGAATTTAAAGATTTTGAGGTCGAACGAACCATTTTTTTTCAAATTTTTTTTCTGTTTTACTTTTCCGGTAATTTACGATGTAAAAAAATTATTGGTGACAAGCTTTTTCTCAAAAAGTGAGCAGGATATGCTAATTCATGATATTGAAGTTGAAAGCATGGATTAACTTCGAAAATTCGGCTAAATTCACCCATGAAGCATAATAATTTGATTTTTATCCAATATTATGTAATAGATTGCGGGCTAATTTATGGTGTATACTAAATATTTTAATGTTCAATAAAAATCTGGAGAAATTTGCATATTTATACTTCAAATTGATGCCATTTTTCGCTCTTGATCTAGAGGGCAGCCAAAAAAATACCATAGAATCCCCAAAATCTCCTCTTTATTTTTGAAAAAAAATTAAAAATTTACCGCATCTCCTTAAGGACTTATGAATTTTTGAATGCTCGCGACCACATTTTATGATGCATTACACCACCAGTTTCTAAAGAAAGATTTGTTCTAGAAAAACTGCGAGTACTCTTTCGCTTTAAGAATTTTTCGAAAGAAGCTAACGGGTAATTTTTTACGTTATCGTATGCTTTTTAATAGAAAATTACATATTTTTGATTAGTTTTTCTCTTTTTTTATGTCTAACATTGTTTGAAAAGTATTAGAAAAGGGATATTGATGATAACGGCAATTCAATAAGATGCAAAAAACTCTAAGTTTTTTTCGCAAAATCACTGAATTAACTTAGATAATTTTTTTCCAGGAAATGTTTTTTATTTTTAGAATATATTGGTTTTAGACATGCCAAAAAATTGGAAACTAAAGTGTTTTGCATACAATTTTGCCTTTCCCAATTGAAAAACCAATCATTCTTAAGGGTTGCAAAGATACATGGGCATATCGGTTTAAACCTCAACGATTTTTGTATTCACCATTTTAACCATGAGCATTAAAACATGTTAAAAGTTAATACATTCCTTAAATATTGAATAATTACTTGAAAATCTGGAACAAAAACCGTGAATTAAGTTAAATCGCTGAATTTGCGACAAAACTTCAAGTTTTCTTGCTTCTTTCACTCCCATTAACATTAATGCATCTTTTTTAACTTATTTAAAACCAAATTTGAACATTAAAACCCAAAAAATATTTAAAAAATATATTAATTTCGGTTAAAAAGCATACGATAACGTAAAAAATTACCCGTTAGCTTCTTTCGAAAAATTCTTAAAGCGAAAGAGTACTCGCAGTTTTTCTAGAACAAATCTTTCTTTAGAAACTGGTGGTGTAATGCATCATAAAATGTGGTCGCGAGCATTCAAAAATTCATAAGTCCTTAAGGAGATGCGGTAAATTTTTAATTTTTTTTCAAAAATAAAGAGGAGATTTTGGGGATTCTATGGTATTTTTTTGGCTGCCCTCTAGATCAAGAGCGAAAAATGGCATCAATTTGAAGTATAAATATGCAAATTTCTCCAGATTTTTATTGAACATTAAAATATTTAGTATACACCATAAATTAGCCCGCAATCTATTACATAATATTGGATAAAAATCAAATTATTATGCTTCATGGGTGAATTTAGCCGAATTTTCGAAGTTAATCCATGCTTTCAACTTCAATATCATGAATTAGCATATCCTGCTCACTTTTTGAGAAAAAGCTTGTCACCAATAATTTTTTTACATCGTAAATTACCGGAAAAGTAAAACAGAAAAAAAATTTGAAAAAAAATGGTTCGCTCGATTTAAATCAGCTCGTAGAACCTCTCTTAAACATATATTTAGGCTGCGACGCATGCCCAACATGACCTTGTTTTATCTTAATTCTCCTCTTTATTAATTTAAATTGGAATAAACACAACATATTTTCATAAAGACTTTTTACAAAGTTAAGAAAATATTATTTTAATGTTTTCTCTTTTCAAAGCAATTAAAATAAATAAAAAAAGAATAAAATAAAAAATTCAAATTTAAAAAATGCAACATTCCTAACAACAACAAAAAAAACACATTTATTTGTTTAAAGAAAATGAAAGAAAAAAAGAGTGCAAAAAAAAAAAACACGCGAGTATTGATCGCTTTTTTACGCGAGAGAAAAAAAAAGCTGAGTGAAGCAAGAAATAGTAAGTCTCTTGTGTTATTTCTTTGAAAAAAAAGGAAAGCTTTATTTTTCTTAAATTTTTTTTGTTAAAAAGTAACCACTTTTATCTCTTTGAATTTTTAATTTCATTTTTCTTTCTTTTCTTAAGTTTTTTTAAAGCAAGTAAAGTGTTAATCATAAAAGAAATGTTCTATCGGTGGTGGAGTAAATCAATCCGTTATTAAAGAACTCGTTTGAAAGTTTTAGAAAGGAGTGGGCTATAAAGGATACACTTATTTTTCCCACAAAGCAAAAAATCCACTTTGCGTTAATGACGATTTAACCGTAACAAGAGTAAAAAAGCACATAGCCAAAAATTAATGTTGATACATGCATTTGTTTAAATAATAATTTTTTCTTTAATGTAAACCGAAAAATAAAAGGAAAATTATCAAACACGTATCGTTAGATTCATTTTTAAATGTTTTAATTAAGATTTTCTTCTTTTTTTAAATCTGTTCTAATATTCTATTTTTTTTGGATGATGGTTCACGTAGAATCATAATTTTTAAATCTTTATTTTGAGATATTGTTTATGAACTTGATAGACTACTTATTTTAATACAACACATGCCCAACATGCTTAGCAATTATCTTGGTTAAGTTCCCTTTCTAATTAATACAGACTTTACTTTCATAAACCTTTCTTCTTCAAACTTTTTACAAGCTTAAAATTCTTTACTTTTAGTAAAGAATTGTTAGCGATTTTTATTATTATTATCTATGTTGAAATGCTTCACAATTTTCAAATAAAATATAAAAAAAAGTAAAATAAAAAATTCAAACTAAAAAAGCGCAATGTCGTTAACAAAAAAAAAGAAGCATTTATGTTGCTAAAGAAAAAAGATAAAAAAGAAAGAGTGCAAAAAAATACGGAAGTATCGATTGCTTTTTTTAAGAAAAAAATGAGCTGAGTGAAGCAAGAAAAAGCACGTCTCTCCTGTTTTTTCGAGAAGCAATGAAAATTTTAATTTTCTTAGTTTCGTTAAAAACTAAACACTTTTAATGTTTGAATATTGATTGATTGTATTTTTTGTGTCCGAAAAAAATAGCGATTATGTTGTTATTAAAAAAACAAAGTAAATTAACTTTGCTTTAATAAGGATAAAAGCAACAAAAAAATAAATAGAAAATACAAATTTTTTTCCATAATTTTTTGGTTCAGAAATAGGCTCTTTTTTACTAATATTTTTTTTGTGCCCGTTTCATAAAATTTTTTTATAGCCTTTTGTTATTGTGTAAGAAATTTCTTTGTTTTTAAATGCAAAAAATTAACTTCATTTTTACTTTTGCGTACATTTATTTAATTTTGAAACTTTGAATAACGTTTATTACAGCAATTACAACGGTTTTTTCAGAATAAATACAATAAAATAAAAAATTTTGAAATAGTTTTAAAATCAAATAAAAAATAATTTCAAGAGCTATATCGAATATATAAACTATAGTCCTTTGCTTTGTTGTCATTGATTTTAAATTCATTTTCCATCATTTCTTCGAAAATAGGGTTTCTATTTTTAAAAAGAAGCGAAATAAAGAAATGTGGTTTAAAGTTCTTCTGAAATTGATAAATAAAATTTTTAGATAAATGAAACGCTTAAAAAATACCTTTAAAAAAATCAGAAATCCATTTGGCTCAAGGTTATCAAGATTAGTTATAGCAAATCTTTGAATTTTATTGATAAACTTTAATTCCGATAAAATTTGTGCGCTTTCTGATGTTATGAATGGATCGTGTATTCTGAAATTAAATACATCGTAGTTTAATAATTAATTAAGGAATATTACCTAAAGTCAACAATTTTTGGAGTCAACTTTAAGATATCTTCTAAAGCCATCAATTTATCATCATCGGTCATTATTGAAACTTCATGAAGATGCAACGTTTCAACATTTCCATGCCCAACAAGAAAATCAAACTCTTTGAAAGTCATATTTTGTTTTGTTATGTGAATGAATTTCGCATTACATTTAATAATTTTGTTGATGATAGTTAAAAATACATTTGAGCTAAAAAAGTCTGGTCAGAAAATTTACCTTGTGTTTTTAAATTTTTAAGCCACCAACAAAAAATTTTGCAAATGGGAGTATATAAATTTTTTAAGGCCCAAAAGAAGAAGGAATATTTGTCAGCTTACCTAAGTTCCAAAATATTTAAAGAATTAGAAATAATTATTTGACGCTCAAAAATGTAATTTTTTCCTTGTTCATAATTGATTCTAATTGCTTGACCTTGAAATTCAAGAGGCATTGGAATATTTGCATTCCTAATTATGTTACAAAATCTGTGACAAACTGGATTAGGCTGAATCATAAAAAAATATTTGCAAGATTTGTGTAAATTATGCAAAACTGATGGACTTTGAACTTGAATTAAATAAGCCATAATTGTTTTTGGAAATGAAAATGTTTGTTGAGAATAATTTTCAAAATTTGTTTTGACATCAAGTTTCTTTATTTCATGAGATTGGGCATCGTACGTTGCATGTGAAGAAGGAGTTTCAATTTCTTCCGGAACGTGCATTTCAAATTTAAAAGGATTCTTCCAAGTAACATTATGGAGCTTTTCTGGAGAATGTTTCACAGCATTTTTATATTCAGCTTTCATTTTTTTGTCATCCAAAAAATATCGACAATATTTTGAATACAAATCAAATAATTTCTGGAAAGAAAAATGTGAAAAATGAATGAATTCTTATTTCCTATTTTTAATCAGATAAATCTCATGTGTCCTTACTTTTTGATTTCTTTGTTTCCAAAAATCAATATAAAGTTTCCATAAATCTTTATTATTCAAATTTTTTCCAAGTCGATATTCAACGTTGTGAACCACGAATTCTTCATTATTGGATTCCAATAATAATTTAAACCATTTTTTATCTTCTTTTTCATCCAACGCTAATATTTTATCACTCAGATTTTTCATAAAATTATATCTTTCAATTGTATCTTTTGATATTGGATTTGCTGAAATGTAACATGTTTGTTAGTCATTAAAGATTATAACACACAAGAATGTTCGTTGATAAAACGATACTGCCATTCCAAGCCTATATGAGGGTATTTAAAATCATATTTTGTTTTTAACTCGACTTCAGTATACAATCGCATAGAATTTTGATAATATCTATATGGATCATAATAGAATATTTTTTTTCGTAAATGTTCCTACAAATTTACGTTTTGCTTTATATTTAAATTATAATTAAACTGACAAACGAAGTGCGATCATCAATGATAAAAAAATGTTGGTTGCTTTGTTGAGCCACAATTTCGTCTTCTTCTATCCATCCATTACCAAACTCAATCGTAAGATGAAGTCTAAAAAAGTGAAATCACTTTTTTCATCAAATGACAGAATAAAAAACTTCATAGCATTTTTTAAAACCTTTTGTTTTGAACCAAAACTTTACCTAAACCATTCCTTCCAAATTTCGCCAGCAGTTAAATACTTTTTAGAAAAAGCCAAAATTATATTCATTTTAGCTTTCAAATCTTTTTCAGTTTCTTCAGAAATGACTAAATATTTACTTTCCATCTTCAAAACAGCTTTTTGATAACTTGGACAAATTTTTTCAAAAGATTCTTTAGTAAAAAATGACATTTTTAAATATGTAAGCTAAAAAAATAATTCAACTTCCATAAAAAAATTCTTAAATTCTTTATAAATAAATCATCATACAAGAAATGTAGTAAAAGTGCCATTTTAAGAAAAATAAAAAAAGAGAAAAAGCTCTCTATCTCATTCTTTTTTTTGTTGTTGCATTGTTTCTAAATTGAAAACATTCAGTTTTTTGCATTTGTGGCAACTCAAAATGATGGAAAAATTATTCGAAAATTTTTTTTATAAAAAATAATGCTAGGAAAAAAGTATAAAAAATATTATAAATAACACATATTAAAATAAATCAAAAGAATTAAATAATTAGTAAATATTTAGGAAATTCCAAGAACCATTTTGAGTAAAGCCATTCGAACATAAACTCCATTTTGAGCTTGACGGAAGTATGCCGCTCGTTCATCTGCATCAACTTCAGGACTGATTTCATCCACTCGAGGAAGAGGATGCATAACGATGGGAACTTTTTTGTTATGCTGTAGAATATCATAATCTTCATCATCTTCTCGAGATTCATTAAGCAATTGCGGGGTTAGTATGAAAGAACCTTTAACAGCTTCATAATCTTCAACTTTAGCAAATCGTTCTTTTTGAATTCGAGTCATATAAATTAAATCCACGCCTCGAATGCCATCAGCGAATTTGGTGAATTTTTTCATTGTAAAATTATGGGAATTTGCTTGAATGTATTCAATAATTTCTTGTGGCATTCCAAGATCTTCATTTGGTGAAATAAAATGAAGGGTAATATTTTTGTAAAGGCAAAGGATTTTTGCCAAAGAATGAACAGTTCGACCATTTTTAAGATCTCCAACCATAGCAATTGTGAGTCCATTGATGGTACTAAGTTCTGTACGAATGGTGTAAAGATCGAGGAGGGCTTGAGTTGGATGTTGTCCAGTTCCATCTCCAGCATTAATAACGGGCTTTCGAGCGATAGCGGCTGCACGTTCAGCTGCTCCCACTTCAGGATGACGAAGAACAATAACATCAGAATAAGAATCCATCATGGCGATGGAATCTTCAAGGGATTCACCTTTTTTAACTGAGGATGAAGTGGCATCGAAATCTTCCACTGCTCCACCCAATCGCTTCATAGCAACACCAAATGAACATTTAGTTCGAGTTGAAACTTCATAAAACATTGAACCCATAACATAGCCCTGAAAAAAAGTAAAATTTGAATATAAAATTTGAAAGATAAAATTATGTACTTAAGAGTAAAAAAGATGTGTCTTGAAAAAGAAGTTTTTTAAGCAGAAATATTTTTAATTAAATTATTTTATCCGCAAATTGCTTTTTTTGCATTTTTTAGAGAAGGCGTAAAATTTTGAGCCATAAATATTAAAAACTTACAGATAATTTATCAACCAAAATTTCACGATTTTCTATGCTAGTTCGACATTTTTCAGCTTCTTCCAAAATTTGATGGACATGAGCTTTAGTAAACATTTCAACTTTGAGGATATCTTTTTGATAAAGTGGATTTTCTTCTGGGGACAATGATCGTTTGGGAGGACTTGAAGCAACCAAGTCGGTGGCATAAATGGAATCAGCTCTATTTTTAGTTAGATGCTCAAATTTGTTTCTTTCTTCCATTGCTTTGGTTAATGGAGTTCCAGCAACTGCCGTTTCAGTGGTGGAAGCAAGGCGAATATTTTGTCCAAAACCAGGCTTTTCAATCATATTTCCATCCACGTAAACTTCTTTTCCACGAATAACCACGCTTCGAACTTTTCCAATAACTTTCATTCCAGCAAATGGAGTCCATCCAGCTTTACTGTAGCCTCCATTATCAGGAATGGTCCATTCTTCATCAATTGCAACTTCCACATAAGTGTCGGGTTGTTCAGGAAGGTTAAAGATTTTTCTTGGATTTGTATAAAGTCGATCAATGAGTTGCTTCATTGTAAGCTTCTTTTCTTTAACTTTTGTAAGCAACAATGGAAGCATATATTCTACTCCAGGATATCCAGGAGTGCCCTTTTCTTTTTCTTCAAGGGTATGGGGAGCTGAAATTAATATGGCAAATTGCTAGTTTTTCTAATCATAAAATACATTAAAAAATGCAATAAAAGCAAAGATTAAAGGTTTTGTAAATTTTACATTTTTAATTTTCAACACAAAATATTCAAAAAAAGAATATAGTCTTTAATGCATAAATTTTAGGTCCCGTAGTATTTCACAAAAAAAAAACTTACCATGATCAGTTGCAAAACAATCAATGAAATCCAAATTATCCCAAAGAGCTTTGGAATCTTCAGCTGAAGCTAAACGAGGTCGAACTTCTTTTAAATTTGCTGGTAAATCGGTTTCATTGAAAATCAAATGATGGGGGCAAACTTCGCAAGTGACATTCCAACCCGATTCTTTAGCTTTACGAATTATTTCTATTTCTTCTTTCGTTGCTAAATGACAAATATGAACGTGGCGTTGAGTTAATTGAGCCACGGTTAAAACTGCAGCTAAAGTTTGTTTTTCTGCATGGCAAACTATAGGTCGATTTTTGGGAAAAGTTTCAAAATGTTTCATCCAATCCATAACATTTGGAATTTGTAAAGCCGCAAATGTTTCATTTAAATACATTTTCATTCCAGCAACTTTTTTTGCGAGTTCCATCGAAATTGGAGCATTATTTGGAGTTGCTCCAATAAATAGAGCATAATCAACGATTGATGAAGCAGCAGCTTTAGATTCTACAAGTTCAAATGATTCTGCATCGGTTAAAGGAGGACAGGTATTTGGCATAGCGCAAACGAGAGTGATACCTCCAGCGATGGCTGCTTTGGATCCAGATTCCCAAGTTTCTTTATGTTCTCCTCCAGGTTCTCGGAAATGGACATGAATATCGATAAGCCCGGGCAAACGTTTGAGTTGCATGGAAGAAATTGCGTCGAGTTGAGAATTAAATAATGGAAGTTTATTTTTTGCTTGTTCGAGGGCCTTCACAAATAATTTTGCGCATTTTACATCTGTAAGTAGCGGAATTCCATTATCAACTGCCATTCGACGAGTTTTGTATCCTTGTGTTCGATATGCTGAAACTCGATATGCTCCCGATCCTTTTATTGGAAGATTAATGACGAGATGAAAATCTTTATTTTCAACATAATCTCCAACTGTTTTAGCAAAAGCTGCAGTTTTGGCACTTGAAGATGTGCCTTTTTCATTATTTCCACCTTCGCCTTCTTGGAATGGCCAATCCACGGTTTGAATATTGATTCCTTCGTTATTGTAATAATCTGCTGTGCCTTTGCTTGCAAATAAATCAAATCCAAGGTTTGAAAGAATTTTAACAGATTCAAGCATTTCTGGTTTTATCTAAAAAATGAATAAATTTGAGTCTCGCAATGATAGTAAATTTAACTAACAGAAGTTCCACCAAAAGATAAGAAAATATTTTTCTTTGGTAATACAAAACCCGTTGCAAGTAAACCTTTGAGATAAGCTTCTCTATGATCTTTTCCATAACACGCGACTTCTCCAGTGGAAACCATTTCAACTCCTTGAATCACATCAGCTCCAGCTAAACGAGAGAAAGAGAATTGTGGGACTTTAACTCCAAATTTTCCTCGTCTTCCCCACATTACATCTTCTGGAACTTTCACTGGTTTATCCATCATCACACAAGTTGCTGCAGCAATGAAATCAAAATCAAGGGTTTTTGATACAAATGGAAATGATCGTGAAGCTCGAAGATTGCATTCAATAACAAATAATTCATCATCTTTCGCAATTAATTGCATATTGAATGGGCCTTTAACTTTGAGTTTTTCAGCTATTTTAGCTGTGATAAATTTAATTTGATCTATCGTTTTTTGAGTTAAATCAAATGGAGGACAAACAAGGGTGGCATCGCCCGAATGGATTCCAGCATTTTCAATGTGTTCACAAACAGCCATGCACACGATGGTTCCATTTTTAGCTACAGCATCCACATCAATTTCTTTTGCTCCACCAATAAATTTAGAAACCACAATTGGATGATCTTTGGCAACGACAGTAGCTTCTTTTAAGAAATTTTTTAAATCATCTTTGTTATGGGCCACGTTCATAGCTGCTCCAGAGAGGACATAACTGGGTCGAATCAAGCATGGATAACCTTCTTCTTCACAAAATTCTTCAGCTTCTTTCGCATTTGTAGCATTCTTCCAACGGGGTTGTTTGATTTTAAGAGTATCAAGAGCTCGACTGAATTTGAGTCGATCTTCTGCATTATCAATGCTATCAGGGCTCGTGCCAAAAATGTGAACACGAGGTTCAAATTCAGCTCGTGTAAGTTGCATTGCAATGTTATTTGGTGATTGACCACCAAAAGCAAGAATGAGACCTTTGGGGCGTTCAAATTCATAAATTGTTCCAACAACCTAAAAAATTGATTTGATAATATTTAATTAAAAAATTTGTTTTAGTCTATTTTATAGACAAAGCTAATTAAAATTATTGGATGACTTACTTCAAGACTAATTTCTTCAAAATAAAGTCGATCACAAATATCATAATCAGTGGAAACCGTTTCAGGATTGCAATTAATCATGATGGTTTGATAATCCAATTTTTTCAATTCTTTTACACATCCAACACAACAAGCATCAAATTCAACGGATGATCCAATTCGATATACTCCACTTCCAAGGACCGCGACACTATTATGCTAAAATTTATAACAGTAAGTCATGGCACGAATTTTTTTAAAATATAAATCTTACTGTATTAGGTTCAACATCATGTTCAATTCCATTATAAGTTAAATATAAATAATTAGTGGTTGCTGGCCATTCCGCAGCGACGGTATCAATTTGTTTAATAAATGGTAAAATTTTTAGTTCTTTTCTTTGTTGACGAATAGCTTTTTCAGAATTTTTTATTGTTCGTGCAATTTGAAGATCAGAGAATCCTGCTTGTTTAGCTTCAAGCAATAAATGTCTTGGAACCATTTTGCCTTGAAATTTTTGAATCTTTTTATAAATTTCGATGATGTTATTCATTCGAAAAAGGAAAAATTTATCAATTTTTGTTAAATCATGAATTTGTTCCACCGAATATTTATCATTAAATAATGCATAAGCAATTGCATCCACTCGACGATCTGTCGGGCATGTAAAATGTTCGGGTGTTAACTTGTTTTTAAATATGAATGGAGTAAATCCTTCATAATTATCATTAACCATTCGAAGAGCTTTTTGAAAGGCTTCCTCAAAACTTCTACCAATTCCCATCACTTCACCCACAGATTTCATGGATGATCCAATTTTAGTTGAAACTCGAGCAAATTTGGATAAATCCCATCGCGGAATTTTAACAACACAATAATCGAGTGAAGGTTCAAAGCAAGCTGTGGTTTTTTGAGTTACAGAATTTCGAAGATCAGAAAGTCGTTCACCAAGGGCAAGTTTGGCGGCAATGTAAGCCAATGGATAACCCGTAGCTTTGGACGCAAGAGCTGATGAACGAGATAAACGAGCATTAACTTCGATAATGAAATACTAAAAAAATGAGTAAAATTGAAAAATATTGTATCAATTAAAATTTGCATAAATTAAATTTCCACTTTTTTGAATTGCATTTTTATATTTTTTATTTAAACAATTACTTACTTCAAGTTTAGTTGGATGTAAAGCATATTGAATATTGCATTCACCAATAATACCAAAATGACGAATAACTTTCACAGCCGTTTCTCTCAAAGCGTTATATTCGGCATCATTTAAAGTTTGGGATGGTGCAACAACAATGCTTTCGCCAGTATGAATTCCAACGGGATCAATATTTTCCATATTACACACAGTGATGCAATTATCAAAGGCATCTCGAACAACTTCATATTCAACTTCTTTAAAGCCAAGTAAACTTTTATCAATTAAAACTTGATTTGAAACAGCTAAAGCTTTTTGAGCTAAACTTTGAAGTTCGGCTCGATTATAAGCAAACCCAGAACCAAGTCCACCAAGGGCAAAAGCAGCGCGACAAAGAACGGGATAACCAATTTCTTCAGCTGCAGCTATAGCATCTTCAATAGTTGTTGCAGCTTTACTTGGTGCAACTTGTTCACCAATGGATTTAATTTCTTCATTAAATCGCTCTCGATCTTCCGTAGTTATAATGGTATCGATTGAAGTTCCAAGAACTTGAACATTATATTTTTCAAAAACTTTATCTCGAAAAAGATCCACTGCACAATTGAGAGCTGTTTGACCACCAAATGTGCAAAGAATTCCAGAAGGGCGCTCTTTTTTAATTACCTAAAAATATGACAGAATCAATAACTATTTTTAAGTTTATTTGTGACTTACATCAGTAACATATTCTTTGGTGACAGGAAGGAAATAAGTTTGATCAGCGAAACCTTTTTTAGTTTGAACTGTGGCAACATTGGAATTAACCAAAACGGTTTTAATTCCACGTTCTTTTAAAGCTTTAATCGCTTGAGCTCCAGAATAATCAAATTCTCCCGCTTGTCCAATCGTTAAACCACCTGAACCAAGAATGAGGACTTTAGTTTGTTCAGCAATTTTGTAAGTATTTTTGTAGTATAATTTTTCTTGGATTAAATCGCGAACACTAAAAATACAATTTTCAGAAACTGTTTTTAAGTGAAAATCTAGACTCACACAAATCTTTCATTTGCTTTAGCTTTTTTAACTGCATCAATGAAAACATCAAACAAGCATGCCATATCGCTTGGTCCAGCACAATGTTCCGGATGAAATTGTACACTAAAGAATGGCTTTTCTTTATGACAAATCCCTTCATTGCTTTTATCATTTTCATTTATGAAAAGTTCAACCCAATCATTTGGAAGAGTTTGGACGTCAACAGCATAGCCATGATTTTGACTTGTAATAAAGCAGCGACCTGTATCGAGATGAGTGCAAGGTTGATTATGGCCTCGATTACCATATCTGAAAATTAATGAGGGTTTTAGAGGAATTTTAGAATGTATAAACGTTTACTTCATTTTATACGTTTCAGCCCCAATAGCTTTAGCTAACATTTGATGGCCCATACAGATACCAAAAACGGGTTTGGAATTAGGTTTGGCAATAATTTTTGAAAGACTTTCTATGAGATTTGTAACCATTGATGGATCACCGGGTCCATTGGAAAGGAAAATACCATCATAACCTAAAGTTTTCAAATATTTTAGGATTGGATATATAAAAGTTTTTGGGAATTATAATTACCTGTTTCACGTTCAATTGGATGATCAAATGGAACTACTTTAACCATAGCCCCACGTTTAACAAGACATCGAATTTGATTGTTTTTTAACCCGCAATCCACTGCAAGAATATTTAAATCACCCGTACCATATGTAAGAACAATCTAAAAAAATTCAATGGTATATATATTCAAATTAAGAAATTTTAGATAAACGTTTAGAATGCAAATTTTGCTGATAACAAACTTAGAGAAAGACTTACTTTAGCTGAAACTTCTTCAACCAAATTATCTTTATTGATATCAACAAATTCAATGCTATCAGGATCATCCGCTTCAATGATTAATTTAGCTTTCATCGCTCCTCCTTCTCGAATCTTTTTCGTCAACGCACGAACATCAATTCCAGCAAGAAGAGGAACACCTTCATTAAAAAGCCATTGAGAAAGGGATTCCACTGCATCGCCATGGCTATGTTCATCTTCCGGACATAGACGATCGACGATCAAAGCAGCAGGCCAAACTTTATGAGATTCAAAATATTTTGGAAGCCCATATTCATCGAATAAATCAAAATTAGGAACACCATAATTTCCAATTAGTGGATAAGTGAGGGTTAAAAATTGTTTATGATACGAGGGATCCGTTAAAGCTTCACAATATCCAACCATTCCAGTTTGAAATACAACTTCACCAACGGTGGATCGAGTTGCACCATAAAGTTTTCCATAATATTTAGTTCCATCTTCAAGAACTAAAGTACCCGACATTTCTTCAAACGTTTGGGATGAAAGCGATGGAGATGCAAGCATTCGAATGATAAAGTTATGAAATGGGGCAAAATGTTCCCTGAAAAAATATTAAAAAATGAAGGATGCGATTAATGGAAAATAGCAAAAAAGGGATAATCTTGAGATACAAACAAAAAGCGCGAAAAAATACATTTATGGATTGGATTTGAGAAAATAATTTATAATTTAAAGTAATTGATTGGATTGGATCTAAAACCCCAAAATGTGAGCTTGATAGCATCAAGGTTTTGTGTTTATAAAAAAACCTGAGAAATTTAAAAGTTAAAATCAGAAAAAAGTGAATAAACCTTTTCCATAAAAATTGAATCCCAAAACTTATAGTTTAGATTCACCTCTCTCTGAAGAAAAAAATTTTGTTTAAAAAAGGAACTAATCGAGCTGTTTATTTTTAGACACATTTTGTTGTTTTTAATTGGCCTAAAAAAACAGAGAGGAAGAGAGACTTCAACCCTATCGCAAACGTGTTCTCTGAACCTTTCCATAAACCAAAATTGCAACCACAAAAAAACTTTATGAGTTCAGTCAGATAAGAAGAGACCATTGATAAAAAAAATTATGAAAATCCAATTCTCCGCCTCAGAAAAAAGCTTTCCCTTTTGTAAAAAAAACAAACCAAAAGATAAACGTAGGTTTGTATACAAAAAAAAGAATGGCTGTATTTTTTTTTTCAAGGAAAGGTCAATGTTTTGAATTGAAAAACACATAAAAAAAGAAAGATAAAAATTATGTTCTTTGCTTTCAGCGACCAGTTTGCGAATGTTTTTGGTTTAAAAAAAAGAAAGAAATCAATAAACAGCGATAAAATGGAAAATGGGAAAGTCTAATAGTTTTTCTTGTGATTGCAAAAAATAAAATAAAAGGCTAAAGATTGGAGAGATCAAGAAGAAAAGTTATCTGCAAAATTTTAGCCTAAAAACAAATTTTCTATAAAGGAAGACTTATCTTTCTGAAAATAAACTTGATAAAACGGTTTTATGCATTAAAACTAAAGATTTAAATAAAACCAAATATAGATTTTTTTTAGTTTGGTCGTTTCACATTGTTATTTAATTTTGAAGGAGAAAGAGATTGCAAAAAACTAAATTCAAGAAAAATTACTTCACAACATCATTTAAACGACAAAATTTTGACGAAGTTTTTTTTCCAATAAGATAAGTTCAAGAAAAAAAACCACTCAAAATTACAAGTATAAAAATGCAAAAAATATTTCAAACGAATGCACTTTGAAAGGCAGGCACGCACGCGCAGGCACAGACAATCGTCTTCTTTCCTTTTTGCTCGCTTGCTTTCCCACCATTTTTTTTTTGTTTTTTCTAAGCGTTTGTTGGGGGCAAAGAAAAATAGCAAACGATTGCGCAAAAAGAGATCGCTGCTGCTTCTTGGATGTGAATAAGAAAAAAAAGAAGAAGAGGTTGTTAGCACTTTGATAAGAACGGACAAACCACAATTTAAAATTTTTGCATTTACTTCGTTTGTTTTGGTCAAAAATGAAAAGGAGAGAGGCGACCCCAAGCGATTGTCTGGCAAATTTTATTTTTTCGTTGAAAAGAAATTTAGCAATGTGATCTTTGATTTTAAAAAATGGAATGAAAAAAACATTTCAAATGTGTAAGAAACATTTTTACTTATTCACAAAGAAGAAATGATTGGAAGCAATAAAAAAAATTAATGTATGTAACAAAATTTTAACTTTCAAAATCACGCCTTTATTTTTTTTATAAATTTTGTGATTTTTTAAGAATTAAGTATTTGTTCAAATTTAATAAAATATTATCTATGGCGACAACCTTCATTAGTTAGGGCATAATTAAAAGTTCAATTTTTCTTTTCACATGCCACTTCTTTTTTAAAAATTACGGTGTCTAATTCAAATTGAAATATGTGAATAAAACTTCACCAAAAAATGCGTAGCCAAAATCTGCTAGCTTTTTTGCAATTTTACAATAATAAAAAGCTTTATAAAAACAAGTAGTCAAAAACAAAACTTTAAACATAATATAAATAAACAAGTTAAATATTTAAATTAAAAATGAATTTCTGGGAATCGATAAGTGCAAGAATTTAATCAGTGGTATTAACAATATATGGCTCACAAATGTGTTCTTTTTCTCCAAGGATAACAAATTCATCAGCATTTATAGAATTTTTTTCAAAATACATTGCAGTAATATATTTTTTTAGATGTCTGCATTGCGTACATCGATATCTATTTTTGGAATGTAAATTATACTTATGATATTGAAGCTTTTCATTTGAAGTGTAAATAATCAGTTGAGGTTCGCCTCTAAGAGTCTTTTCAAATTTATACAATTCTTTACCAATTTTTTGTGAAATGGATTCCATAGCATTACTGAAAGGTTCACAAATATGCCCAGTTGGTCCAAGAGTAACAAAACCATCATTATTTGAAGAATCCACTTTTTTATATTTTGCACTTACGCATTTTGAAAGGGGTGAACATCTATTGCAAACAAAAATTTTTTTGCTATTGTCATAACTATAATTATACCATTGAAGCTTTTCACTTGAAGTATAAACAACCAATTTAGGATTGCCTCTATTAGACTTTACTATTTCATAATATCGTGTATCAGGTTTTGGTCTTTCTTCCACAATATTTTTTTCTTTATCAAAATGAAAGCAATATTTACAAGAAAATGATTTGTTGAAAAAAAAATTTCAAACCATTCAACTTTGGAAGGCACGCACGCGCAGGCACAAACGATGTTTTTTCTTCTTTTGCTCGCTTGCTTTCCCATCATTTTTTTTAATCATAGTTTTCTTGATTATGCTCGGTGTATTCGTGCTACTTGCTGCTCTTTTTTTTGTATTGGCATATTTTAGTGATGATTCTGAAAGAATTAAACTTGAAGCCGAAGCTAGTTTAACTTTTTGATTTTCAATACCATAAAGTTTAATTTTTTAGAACTTACTAAAACTCGAGCAGTTAAAACTTGAACACCAAAAATTCGAGCAACAACAAACCTATGTTTACATTTTGTGTTTCATTTTAGCCCTTGTTATTGCTTATTTCCTGAAAACTAAGCTCGACTCGAGTGCGGAGCGGGAAGAGCCAGGCCGTGCTCGGGTTTTGATCAATAATATGAAACTTCGACTCAAAAAGAAAGATCACTAAAAATAACCATTTTTAAAAAGATAATCACAAAGGCTAACATATTGACACCTTCTAAAATTTTTTTACGAGAAAGCAATAATCAAAGTTTTTATATATTACTCTTTTATCTCTATGTTTAATATTATTTTTTTATCTCTATAAATTGTTATCCCTTTTTAGTAAAATAAAGAAACAACATCATTAAAAGCATATTCTCTAACAGATCAATTCAAATTAAATAATATAAAAAGATCGTATAAAGCAACAACAACCATTGGTTATCTTTATTTAATAACAGAATTTTAAAAGGTCTAAAATAAAACTAAAATAAAATTTATTTTTTTGTGGGGTATAATTGCATTTAATACACTATAAGCTTCTAAAAAGTCGAGTAAAGTTCCTGTTTTATTTATATTTATTAAATTTATCTTTGTAATGTCTGTAAATTGTATTATTATCATAAGTTACATGTTAAAAGCAAAAGTAGATGGATGTCCTGTCTTGCGATAATTGAATTTATTTTTGTACATTTGAATGTATTATTTAAGGTTAATTTTTAAACAATAACAAGTAGCTTTAATTAAGTTTTAGCTACAAAAACTATCACACCACTGGCTTTAACTCTTTTAAAAGAAATTTTGAGAGTTCTATAATAAATCCATGAGCAAACAGCAATATTGATTGAAATGAGGCAAAGTGTAAATGGACCAATTAAAGCTGCTAATTGATTGTTTGTAATCTGAAATTTTTAAAGAAATTATGAAAAATTTCGATGATGTAAGAAAAGACTAATAACACATTAGCGAATAGACAGCTAAACTGTTAGTTTCACAAGTGAAAATGGCTTTATGCTAGAAAAGGAAGTCTCACGTAAGCCCATTAGTAAAAGCAGCTGACAAATGTTATTCGACAGGCAAAAAAAAAGAAAGAGAATTAATGCTCTAAAAATATTTTTTGATACTTACCCTTAAATAAATAAATCCAATAAGATTTGGAAGCATTTCAAAAAAGGTTGTTGAAAGAATAACAAAAATTACGGTTTGATGAATTCGTTCACTAATTTTATTATTTATTCCAACCAAATAATATTTAACTAAACCAAATAAAACAATTCCGGTGAGAGCATTGACAACAATGGTGAAAAGTTTTAAAATATAAATATATGGGACTCGATCTTGAAGAACGATGCAACCAAAAAATTGACACGGATTTTTGAGATCTTGAAAAAATACATCAAAAGATTTATTCATGATCATCAAAAATACTGAATATGCAATGAAGCAAGAAACAGTAATAATTCCAAAAATATGTTTTAATTTTCCTTTATATTTTAATGGAAATAAAATGCAAATGCATCGATCCAAACCCAAAAAGCATTCGATTACGGTATTTAGCAAAGTCAAAGTATACGATGGAAATCCAATTGCATACAAAGTTTTTTGATTATAAATAACTGAATTTGGACGCCAAAGTAAAATTTCATAAAAGCAATAAGTCACAGTTAAAATTCCCCAAATAAATTGATAATATAAAAATATTATTATTGTTGGTGAAATGGCTCGAGTTTGTTTAAATAATTGTTTAGGAAATAAAATATTCAAGGAAAAATAAATTGTAATTATTCCAGTTAAACATTGAATAATAGTTTCGATTAAAATTGCGATAGTTTGAATTTCCATTTTTTAAATTTATTTTTAAAAATTGTCGGAACTAATATTTAAAAGAAATAATGTTTCAGATTTTTGACGCCATAAAATAAAATGTGACTAACTAAAAAGAATTACAACACAAACTTTATAAAAAAAAATTTTTCACTTTTCTTTGACTATTATTGAGTTAACTTTAATTTAAGGTTGTAAAAAAGTGAAATGCGGAAATAAGTAACTACTTTTATATTATTTATTTTATTAAATATTAATGACCTTTTTTTCTTTAAAAAACATAACACATTTTTTCTTTTACAGAAGCTTTATGGAAATTACATTAATTTTAAAATTAGCTGCAAAACGAGAGAGAATTTCAGGAAAAAAAAGATAATTGTTTTATTGGTGATTAATTTTAAAAATCACATTTTTCATTATTCAAAAACTAAAAAAATATGAATCAAGAATTCTTTTGATCCTTTCCACTTTTTACGATCTCTTTTTTTCTAGGATCATATTTTCAAAAAACATAATTATTGTTGAAGTTTGTAATATGTAAAAACTTGACAAGTTGTTTTTATTATTTTCAAATTGGTATAATAAATAAAAATTAAAGGTTCATTTGAAAAATTACTTGTAGCTATACAAATGCCACATATTTAAAGCCTCGGAAAAAACAAGACAACGTTAATCTCAATAAATAATACACATTGTTTTTACTAACCAAAAAACTTTTATTTTTTATTTTTTTGCATTTGTCGAAGGGTTGAACTTTCACAAAGGATTAATTTCAGAAATAAGAATTTTCGAGTTTTCGACACATACAGAATTTGTTTAATTCGATGCACCTTCTGAGGAAAATCTGATTTAATATTGCTATCAGTGTAACTGGGCAAAAAAGCAGTTCAGTGGTTTCAGAGAGATTTTATGCAAAATTACGTTGAGCGTTAAATGCTAGTCTATTCAAATTTAAAAGGACTTCAACAAAATCATTGCTTTCAAAAAGTTTTTCGCTTGCGTTATAAAAACCAAAAATAAAAAAAGCACATATATAAAATATTCAAACAAGCATATTCAATTCCATCGCAAAAAAAAAAAGAAAGAAGAAAAATTAATGCGTCTGTAAAAAAAACTTTTTAGAAGCAGCAAAAGTATTTTGTTTAAAGTTTTTTGTTGATTAAAAAAGAAAAAAAAATATCGGGCTAGATTAGATAAAAGAAACGCAAAGAAGTGTAAATTTTTTTTTGCTGATGGAAAATAATCTTGAAAGTCTCTGTTGATGGAAAAAAGTGAATTATTTATTGATTTTCTTAAAAATCAATAAAAATTCATTTATTTATTTAGTAAACAACTATAAATAAGAAATAAAACTCGTAAATAGGTTGATTATTTTTATTTTAATATAAAAAAAGAAAGGTTATTTTTTTATCAAAAATGCACAAATTTTTATATATTTTCTTCACAAAATATTTATTAAACTAATAAATTTATTTAAAGCTGAAAACACAAAAATTGTACAATGTAATTTAAATTATGTTACTACATTTCCTTGAATAATTTTTAATCCAATTGATCCAATTTTTTTGCTTCCCGGAAGTTTAAAAATGCTGGTTGCTGGTGTGTAATTAAAGGTTTTTAAACATGCTCTTGAGTAAATGGTTGCACAAATTGCAATGTTCGTTGCAGTTACAGTAACTCCATAAGGACCAATAATTTCATTTAAATATATTTTAAATATCTAAAAAATAGAGGCTTTGAAAATTTTAATAAAAAAAGGTAGGATAAAAAAGTCTTTTTTAATGGATGCATTTTACATTTCTGTACACACTTGGTGTTACAATTACGATATAGTGTGGGATTAATCTAGACCTATATAGAGAAAAAGTGAAGAAACATACCAAATTTGAAAATTGTGCTATAAAGTTCGGAATAATTTCCAAACAGGTTGTAGAAATAATGATGGTAACTAGCGATTTACTTATTCGTTTATTATTTACATTATGAATGCTTTTAAGCAAAAATTTATTAAGACAAAATAATAAAACACCGCCAATAAAATTAGTACCAAGAAGTGGAAATTTTGTTTCTGTCAAATAAAAAATTTTGCCTCCACTATGTAAACAACTAAAAATCTCGCATTTTGTTGTTCCTGATGGTTCTAATTTCGATAACAATCCTATAAGATTTACAACTAAGAGCATGTGAGCCGTAATTGCAGCAACTCCAATGGAAGCTACGTAAGAACATAAAATTTGGTATTTCGATGTATATTTTACAGAAAAGATAATTGTTAAACAGCGATCAATGCAAAGAAAAATTTCGATCACGGTGGAAGCATATCCCAAAATGTAGGGTAATAAGCCCAAAAAATATATCACATATGCGTTATAAATATTCTCTTCGGGTCGCCAAAATGCTATCAAATATATAAAAAACAATAAAGAAGTAATACAGTAAACAAACAAAAATACAAAATAAATGCTAATTACAGGAGAAAATTTTGAGCTGCTTTTAAACAATTTTTTCTGGAATAAAACTAACATCGAAAATCTCAAAGTCCATAAAATTAAAGCTAATCCAAGAAAATGATGAAGCAAGGTTATCAAAGACGGCATTTTCTTCTTCAATTTTACTCACTTTGAGAAATTCAAAAAAGTAAACATTTTCACACAAAAGGAAAAGTTTATGTACTTTTTAAATTAAAGAATTTACAATTACTTAGTAAAGTTTTTAAAAAAAGTGATTTTTCCCTGTTATTAACCCAAGGCTAATATTATAAAACAGTTTCACCTTTAGAAAACTACAACTATGTTTTTAAGTAAAAGCTTCAAAGAAAAGTCATAATAAATAAATACGTCAAAATGTTATCATGGGTGAAAAACTAGGCCGGTTAAAATGGAAAACGAAACCATTACTAAACATCAAAAAGTCGACGATTCGATCTATACTTTTGTATAAAGCTATCGAGAGTGGCCGCTGCAAAAGTTGCGTCTTCATCATATTATAAAAAAAGAAAGAAAAAAATATTTCATAAAAGCGAATTAAAGTTTGAGGCAATAACTAATAAATTATGTAAAAAGTATTCAAACATTTAAAAAAATAGTACTTTATTTTATAGAGTAAGTTAGAAAATGTTTATTTTGCCGGATTTCCTTGAATTGTTTTTAAACCAATATTTGTTGATCCAATTTTATTGCTATCCCAAAGCTTGAAGAAATTTGCTGGTGATTTTTAATTATATGTTTTTAAACATGCTCTTGAGTAAATGGTTGCACAAATTGCCATATTTGTTGCGGTTACAGTAACTGCATAAGGCCTAATAATTCCATTTAAAAAAAGTACATATTTTTATTATATTCATTTTGCACTTAAGCTTTTACTTAAGTACATATGTAGTTGTAGTTGTGTAAAGACGAAACTGTTATATAATGAAAGACTTCGTTTAATGATAGTAGCAAATATTTTTTAAAGAGAAATACTAAGTAATTACATATAAGCCATTTTTTAAGAAGTAAATAAATGTTTCAAATTTAAATCTTTACTTTTTTCAATTTAAAACTTTTTAAAGTGTTGTTGAAAAGATGCTTTACATAACTTTTATAACGCTTATTCATCATGTTATTGGATTTCTTTTAGTCTTATGGACTTTGAGATATTCAATGTTAGTTTTATTCCACAAAAAATTATTTAAAAGCAGCTCAAAATTTTCTCCTGTAATTAGCATTTATTTTGTATTTTTGTTTGTTTACTGTATCACTTCTTTAATGTATTTTATATATTTGATAAGCTTTTGGAGACCGGAAGAGAATATTTATAATGCTTATGTAATATATCTTTTGGGATTATTACCCTACATTTTGGGATATGTTGGATATGTGATAGAAATTTTCCTCTGCATTGATCGGTGTTTAACAATAATTTTTCCTTTAAAATATACATCCAAACACCAAATATTATGTTCTTACGCAACTTTGCTTGCTGTTTTTGTTATTACCGCTCACATGCTCTTTATTGTTAATCTTATAAAAGTGATACCAAAATTAGAGACAACAGAAGCATCACAATGTAAAATTTTTACATGTTTACCATCTTTGGTAGGATTTAATTATTTGCTGGAAACAAAACTTTCCCTTGCAATTCCCAATTTTTTTGGTGGAATTTTATTATTTATTTTATGTAGATTTTTACTTAAAGGTATTATAAACATTAATAATAAACGCATAAGTAAATCACTGGTTATTATTGTTATTTCTACGACCTTATTTGAAATTATCCCAACAGTTTTCACTCATCTTGTCGATTGGGTAAGTACATAATCGATTTTTTTGGAACATGGTTGTGTTCGATAGAGTATTTTTTCTCATAATTTTTTTTGGATATTGTTGCAAAAACAACAGAAGTAAAATTGCAAATGCTGCCATTGCGTTTACTTTTAAAACATGCAATTTTTTAGATATTCAATAGATATTTGAATGAAATTATTGGTCCTTTTGGAGTTACTGTAGCCGCAACAAATATAGCAATTTGTGCAACCATTTACTCAAAAGCATGTTTAAAAGCTTTCAATTACGCCCCACCAGCCAACTTATTCAAGCTTTGGGGTAGCAAAAAATTGGATCAAAAATTATTGGTGGTGATAAATTAATTCAAGGAATTCCGGCGACATAAACATTTTCGAACTTACTGTATAAATAATATACCCTTTTTAAACCCTTGACTAAAAATAAATAATTTATTGTCAAAAAAATCTTGAAAAGTTCAGCGACTTCATGATTTTCTCTTGTCAAAGTTATGGAATGTTAAAAAAATATTCATTGTGAAATTTTTTTACAATGAAAAGAAAAGAAAAATTGTGTTTTGATTTCCGACTGGCGGTATAAAAAAACAATAGTCTGAAAACAGCAATGAGTAGGAAGAAAGCAAGTTTTTTCCGGTCATGAGAAAAAAGTTTAATAAATTTAATTTTTTTTCGGTTTTTAATGTAGACTAAAACATAAGTTTATTTTCTTTGAATAAAAAAATAAATGTTGTAGTCGCGAAATTAAAAGTTGTTTTGACTCCAATTATAATTTTGTTTCAAAGGGCAAAAAAAGGGTTTGCTTTTTATATTTGAAAAAGAAAAAAAAAGGTTTCTTTTTCAGAAAGTACAAATATTTAATTTATCTTTTGTTCGCTTTTTATTAGAAGAACAAATTTAGAGATGTAAAATTGAAAACTGCACAATTATTAAACTTCAAAATGTGGAGATTCGAACCATCATTTTCTAAAAAACAATCTTTTGTAGTTATTGCGAACATGGTATCGCCAACAGAATTTAATTTACAAAATAAAGAAAAAGTTAAATAAAAAATTAACAAAGAAAGTTCGCAGTAATAAGCTTATCAACTTTGCAAAATTATCACCAGAATGTGACATGAAAATACTGATTTTAAAAAAAAATTTTAAAATATTCAAAAAAGAAAGATCGCTTTCCTTTTTTTAGCTGATGTTAAGAAGTTAAAAAAATGTTTCGTTTGGATAAATCCCTTTTTCCAATGAATCATTTTTTAGCGATTACATTTCCTTTTTTAAAAAAGCGCAAAAAATATCAAGTCGATCTTTGTTTTTCTGGTGCTAACATTTTATTTCCAAATGATTTGCACGATTTAGAACCAACAAGTTCTTCTTTTTTTAAATGACTCATTTTTGTTTTTTAATATATGTATTTGGAAAATTAAAGATTTTAAAAAGCAGGCAAAAATTTAGTATTGTTTTGCTTTTTCTTTCTTTTTCTAAATTTTTTTTTTGAATATTTATCTTACTTTTTTTCTTTTGCATCTACATATTACTTTTTTTCTGTGGTAAAAATAAATTTAATGCTTTATAAATACTTTATGCAATTGTTATTCATAAATCCAATAAAGCCGTGGCATCCATTTCTAAAAAAAAAAGTGACGATATTTCAAATAGCAAAATTTATATCCCGGAGAATAAATGAAAATGAAGAAGAACCAAAAGATTTTTTTCTGTAGCAAATGTGCATAAATGCATGACCAAAAAATGTTAATAAAAAAATAAAGATATTTCTTTCAATATTGGTAGTTTAGGAGAGGCATCATTCCATTCTACAGCGAAATTTAAACTTAAAGCTAAAATATGAAGATCATTCCGCGAGAGGAAAAAATAAAAAGATTGGAAGATGAACATAAAATGAATGATTCCCTATCTTTACCTCCAACTTAAAATAATGTGAGCGGAAGTAGAAGTTTTAAATGAATTTCCGCTCTAATTAACCATGTTAAAATAATATTTTCACCTGCTGGTTTTTGACTTCATTCTTATTTTATGTTTCGATAAAAGTGCAGAAAAACAAAGTTTGAACAGATTTGTAGAGAGAAAAAATGGTGAAACATTTTATTAATCTTTTTTTCCAAGAACAAATAAACAAAAAAATAAAAAAGTTGATCATTAAAAATGGAAATAAATATTTGGCAAGAAAAACAAAAAAATATTCATGAAAATATGTATATGACAATTAAAATTTACATTTTTAACAACATTTTTTATCACTTTTTGGTTCACATGTTTTAGAAGTGGGCCAGCAAGCGGGTTTTTCAGAATCTTCAGATGTATTATTTCCAGGTACACAAGTTTTGGGATCAGGGCAACACATGGGTCCTTTACAATCATCGGATTCGATGCAGCACCAAATAGCACAAGTCGAAGGATCCTTGCAACAATTAGGGCCTTGACAATCTTCAGTTTCCAAACAACAAATATTAATGCATCTTGAAGGATCTGGACAACAATTAGGACCTTTACAGGTTTCAGTTTCTTTGCAGCAAACCATTGGATTGGTGTTTGTTGACATAAAATAAATAAAGTTTAGAAAAATAAAATATGAAATATAAGAAACGAAAGTCGGACTGCTTTTTTAAATATTTTTTAGCCTATTTATACTGTCTCGGTCTGCAAAATAACATGTTGAAACTATTTTCTACCTTGTGATGGAATGGAAGAAGGTAGAAAACCTTAGCATTTAAAAAAAGTTGCGCTTGATGTTTCTGCTTTCTAACAAATGAAATATTTATTTTCTATTATCAAGGTACATTTTCTCCCTTTTTCTCTCTTTTTTATAATGTGTTGTTTGAGAAATCATCACCACTTTTTTGTAGCCAATTGAACTTTTCCTTAACATAAAAAAGTGTTTCACGAAATAAGTGAAGGTGGAGAAGAGAGGGGAGGAGAAAGGAAACGTGAGAAATGAAAAGAATGAGAAAATATACGATATTTTCCTTTTCAAAGAATGCGTGAAAAGTTTTTTTTGCACAAAAATTGAACTAACAACTTTTTTCTTATCGCTAAGCGTTGCCAGGTAAAAAAATTAAAATGGATATTTTATTTAAGAAAATCCGATTTGCTACCGTTTATTTTTGGCTCTGATCATAGTGGTGTTAACAAATTATCAATTATCAAGCGTTTTATACAATGTTATTACCAAGTAAGCGAGGAAATGTTTACGTTGCAACATTTCCTTGAATTGTTTTTAATCCAATATTATTTATTGACCCGATTTTTCTGCTACCCCAAAGCTTGAAGAAGTTGGCTTGTGGTTTGTAATTAAATGTTTTTAAACATGCTCTTGAGTAAATGGTTGCACAAATTGCTATATTTGTTGAAGTTACAGTAACTCCATGAGGACCAATAATTTCATTTAAAGGTTTATTAAATATCTAAAAATTATATGCTTTAAAAATTGTAAAAAAACAGAAGTTAGGTTAAAACACTATTTTCATTTTGCTGCATTTTACACTTTGACAGTCAAAAAACAGTTGTTAGGCTATGATCTCGTGTAGAATTAAATTAATCTCTTTTTTTTCTTTCGGATAATCATGGTTGCGGTGCACTTACCAAAGCAACTAAATCTGAAATAACGGTAGGTAGTATGCTAAATAAGGTTGTAGAAATAATGATAGTAACCACCGATTTACTTATCTGCTTACTATTAACACTAACAATATCTTTAAGTAAAATTCGATTCAGAAAAAATAAAAAAACACCACCAAAAAAATTGGGAATTACAAGTGAAAATTTTGTTATCCACAATTTGTCGACATTCGCGACTCCAACAAGTAAACAACCAAAAATTCTACACTGTGATGTTTCTAATTTTGGTATTACTCCTATGAGATTAACAACAAAAAGCATTTCAATTGTAACTGCAGCAATCCCGATGATACATGTGTAAGAACATAATATTTGGTATTTGTTTGTATATTTTACAGGAAAAATTATTGATAAACATCGATCAATGCAAAGGAAGATTTCGATTACAGTGACGACATAGTCCAAAATGAACGGAAATAATCCCAAAAAATATGTTGCATAAGAATTATAAACATTATCATCGGGTATCCAATAGCTTAACAAATATAAAAAATAAAACAAAGAAGTAATACAATAAACAAACAAAAACACAAAATAAATACTAATTACAGGAGAAAATTTTGAGCTGATTTTGAATATTTTTTTGTGGAATAAAACTAACATCGAAAATCTCAAAGTCCATAAAACTAAAGCTAATCCAATAACATGATGAATCAGAGTTACTAAAGTTATGTACTCCATATTTTTTCAATCACAATTTAAAAATTTTTAAATTTAAAAAAGTTAACATTTTAAAAAATATTGAAAAGCTTATGTACTCCTTGAAAAAAATGAGTTATTAATTTACTTTGTGATTCTCGTAATTCATCTTTCACTATTATTAAACGAAGTCTTTCATTATACAACAGTTTCATTTGTACAAATTACAACTATGTACTTAAAAGTAAAAGCTTCTTTGAAAAGTGAAAATAAAATGGAAAAAATTTAATCACTAAGTGTTAAAATGGCATGCATAAGATTTTTAACATCGATCTCAATCTTTAACACAAAGATAGCATTTAGTTTGTGCGAAATGGTTTAATTAAAAAAGATTATCAAAAATGTTTTTTACAGTCATTTTAAAAACATATAACTAGGAATGATTTTAATTAAAAGTGATTAATGCATCGCATTTTTACCCTTTTATTCTTCTTCAATTAAAATCAATAAATTAAATGCGAGCAATTAGACGCAAATTTCGTGAGACAAATTTAAAGCAGCTTTTTAAACGACCAATGTTTAAAAAATGATTACGGCTGCTTTTTATTGATATGACTTTTGCTAGTGATACACACATATTCAATATTAAAAGATACAATAGCAGTTATGAATTATATTATACGTTTTGTCTTTTTACTTCCTCCTTCAATAACATATGAAAAAAATTTTTGAATATAAAAAAAGAACTTGTTCAAGCCACTAATAAAATATTATTTTTGTTTCAACTAAAAAATTGAGATAAATTTTTTAGGTTTTGAAAAAACACGCCGAAAATTTTGTTCATTAACATTAACATCAAAATAACAATACTAAATATGCATAAAAAAGTTTATTGGGAAAAAAACGCTAAGACAAAGTATCAGTTTTTTTACTTTGAATTTCATTGGAAATAAAATCCAAATTCATCGATCTAAAATCAAAAAGTTTTTTTATCATTTTTATTTTTAATTGTTCGTGGTCTTTTGAGACGTTTGAACTTTTTGTTGACATAAAAAATAATTGCAAAAAATGGAAGGTGGAGAGAAGAGAAAACGTGATTAATGGAAAATAATTTTTTGCTGTAATACAATACTCCTTTTATTTCAAAGTATGTGATAATTCATATATGTTAACTTTTCTTCTTTTTTTGTTGTTGATAAAATTTGGTTCCTCAACTTTTTGTTTAAGAGAAAAATGCAGGCTCACTTTAAAGTTCAAACAAACCGTTTTTTTCTTCACAAAAGTCTTATTTCACTACTTTTTTTATTTTTTGGTTTTTTAAAAAAAGTTACAACGTTTTTGTTAAAAAAGGAATTGCCAATTGAATACTTTCTTTTTGTTCGGTAACGTTCTTCAAAAATTTTAGATTTCATGGAACAAGGAAAATAAAAATATATATAATTATTTATTTCAAAGATTTGAAAGTAAAAAATGCTTTAGTGCGGTATTTTTAAAACCAAATATTCCAGCTTGTAATTATGTTTAAAATATTGAGTAATTTAAGGCTTTTAAAAATAGCTATAATAAATCATTCTTGTAACAGTTTAAAATACATAAGAGCAACTATTCAGATATTAAATGTTTAGCTTTGGTGGGTGGCACTTAGTAGTATGACATTGAGGTCATAAATTTAATGCTTATTAACGGAATGGTTCTAAATTTTTTAGATTTTAATTTTCACTTTACAATGAAGTTTTATTTTAAGTACAAAGGTGTAGTTTTGTAAAGGTGAAAGTGTTGTATAATGAAAGACTTCGGTTAATAACAGTGAAAGATGATTTACAAGAATCACAAAGTAAATTAGTAACTCCTTTTACAAGAAGTACTTAAGCTTTTTTATTTTTTTAAAAAGTTTGCTTTTTTGAATTTAAAAATTTTTTTAAGTGTGGTTGAAAAGATGTTGTACATAACTTTGATAACCTTGTTACATCATTGTCTTGGATTAGTTTTAGTTTTATGGACTTTGAGATTTTCGATGTTAGTTTTATTTCACAAAAAATTGTTTAAAAGCAGCTCAAAATTTTCTCCAGTAATTAGCATTTATTTTGTGTTTTTGTTTGTTTATTGTATTATTTCTTTGATGTATTTTATATATTTAATAGCATTTTGGCGACCCGAACAAAATAATTATAACGCATATGTAATATATTTTTTGGGATTATTACCGTACATTTTGGGATATGTTGGATATGTAATAGAAATTTTCCTTTGCATTGATCGAGGTTTAACAATTATTTTCCCTGTAAAATATACATCCAAACATCAAAATTTATGTTCTTACACAGCTTCCATTGCAGTTGTTGCAATTACGGCTCACATGCTCTTAGTTGTAAATCTTATAGGAGTTTTACCAAAATTAGAAATATCAGGAACAACAAAATGTAGAATTTTTAATTGTTTACATAATGGGGTGGGGATTTATTATTTAATGGAAACAAAATTTCCCCTAGTAATTACCAATTTTATTGGCGGTGTTTTACTTTATTGTCTTAATAAATTTTTGCTTAAAAGCATTCATAATGTAAATAATAAACGAATAAGTAAATCCGTTGTTATAATTATTATTTCTACAACCATATTTGAAATTATCCCAACAGTTATCTCACATCTTGTCAATTTGGTAAGTATGTAATCGATTTAGTCGGGACATGTTTGTTTTCGATATACATAGTTTTTTCACTAGTTTTTTTTTTTTGATGAGAGCTGCAGAGACCACTATCGCACTTCCCAAATGTGTAAAACATGTAATTTTTTAGGTATTTAATAAATATTTAAATGAAATTATTGGTCCTTATGGAGTTACTGTAACAGCAACGAATATAGCAATTTGTGCAACCATTTACTCAAGAGCATGTTTAGAAACATTTAATTACAAATCACCAGCAAATTTCTTTAAACTTTGGGGTAGCAGAAGAATTGGATCAACAAATATTGGGTTAAAAACTGTTCAAGGAAATGTTACCTAAACATTTATCTAACTTACTGTAATAATGTACTTTTTTAATGTTTGAATAAAAATAAATAATTTATTGACAATAAAAAAATCAATCAAGATCGTTAATTAATCAAATGAAACGAAACTAAACAAGTTTATTTTTGACAAAAAAAACTTTTTTTGCGTTTTTCCTTTTGAAATTTTTCATTAAAAAAAATACTGTCTAAAGCCATTGATAAAGTTTTATTTAAATAAAAATATATATGTATTGGATATGTTTATGTAATTATTTGTACTTTAAAGTATTATGTAAAAAAAATTATGCACGACAACATTGGTCGAATTCAATCATATTGAAAAGTTCAGCCACTTCCCGATTTTCTCTGGTCAAAGTTATGGAATGCTAAAAAAAATATGTTTTCTTACATAAAAATAAAGACAAGAAGAAACATACCTCGATTTTAGTAATCACTAACATTAAGTTTCCAATTTTGACACTTATTTCCGCGAGATTTAAATTTTTACTTTGATAATAAAAACTTAAAGCTTTAAAAATTTCATTTCTTGCTTCGTGACATATGTTTATGATTTCTTTTGATAGAG